>CAWUFW010001924.1:1965000-2518765 GCA_963921515.1 Calotriton arnoldi | reverse complement strand
GGCCCCTATATTTTTGCAAATGATATTAATGACTTTGATATTTTTTAAAACGATATTAATGACTTCGATATTTTTAAAAACGATATTACTTACCTTAGACTCAATATTCTTGTCCACGATATTCTGACAGTCGATATTTTTGACAAACGATATTCTGCACTCGATATTAGTGCAAGTCGACATTAACAACTCGATATTTAGACTGTTTACCGTGTAGATCTTTAGAATTTACTCCAATGGTTTGGACCCTATTTTTTTAATAAAGAAAATATAGTCAAAATTCTGTTTTCCAGCAGAAGACATCTGTTAGCTCACATATTGGTCCAAGTAGCCATGCTATTGAATAAAACACCCAAATAGGAAAAGGTTTGGGTGATTTCGACTTTGCGTCCCGCTATGTAAAACAATGGTAATTTTTTGGATCGTTTCCATGAGACTAGGATGCAAGTTTTGGATTCATTAACTAGGAGATCTAGGGATGACATAAATGAGACATACTCATCAATAAGTTTTTGCAATGCCACCCCAGTCCTGGCTATTAAGACTGCGTCATCTGCGTATAATAAGATAGGGGTACGCATTTGGTTCACCGTAGGGACATCTATTGTAGAATCTGCCAGAGCTGTTCCCACACCATTAGTATAAATAGAGAGTAGGAAAGGGGCCAGGACACATCCCTGTCTGACTCCCCTATTGATCGGGAACCATCTTGTGCACTCCCTCTGACTTCCATACCGCACACACGCCGAGGCTTGGGAGTACAGTTGGTGAATAAAGGATACAATTGCCTCATCAATACCCATCTCCTTCATAATTCTCCAAAGTTTATGGGGGGAGACGCAGTCAAAAGCTGCTGATAAGTCCATAAAAGCCATGTAAATTTTGCCCTGTTTGACTATTGTGTACTTTGCTGTAATCAGGCTCAGATTTAGACATTGGTCCAGTGTCCCTTTCCCTTTTTTAAATCCGTACTGTACTGGAATTAGGATATGTTTCCCTGTGGCCCATTCCTCTAATCGATCTAATAATAGACAGCCCATTAATTTAACTGTGCCGTCCAAAAGGGAGATGGGTCTATAGTTCTTGGGTGATGATTCATCTCCTTTTTTGTAGATAGGAAAAATGATTGTCTTTTTCCATGATTCCGGCAGTCCCACCACTGCAATTGCACTAAACACGTTCATTAACAAGGGTACCCGGAGGTCGGAGTTATCAAAAGAGAAATCTAGCGGGGCTCCATCGGGGCCTGGGGCCTTGGCACTGCTGCATTGCAGCAATCCACATCTCACCTCTGCCGTAGTAAATGTTAAGGGGGCTGAGGAGCGTTAATTTCACCAATAGGAGGGTATTCGCCCCCTCCCGGGGGGACTCCAAAATATGCTGTGGTAATGTTCCACCCAAGAGCTTCATCCACGTGCACTTTAGGGTTGGGCCTGTGCCCGGTTTTAAAAAAGGAGCATTAATTACAGCCCAGAACTCTCTAGTGTTTTTGGAGGATGCTGCATGTTGGAGGTTCTCAACAGTGGCATAACGAAAGTTGACGGGGCCCCCCTGCAATGTACTTGGGGGACCCTGCTCTGGATTTAATCTGGAGCTCTCAAACATTAGTACTATGCTGAGGGGGCCCCCTGCAGCTCAGCGCCCCCCCCCACACACACACACCACAGGGGCTTCGGGGGCCTGTGTTACACCACTGGTTCTCAAGCCTCCTCCTTCGGGACTTTCAGTCTGGCCTTCCTGGTTTCCTTGTATTGATATAGCAGGTGCCTAACCAAGGCCTTGTCTCTAGGTTTATTTCTAAGGGCCAGGTGTAGATTATTGAGCGCCTTAGTACAGGCAGCATCGAACCATCGGGGTTCCACAGGATTGGGGAACAACATTGGGCGTGTCATAGGGCGTGTCAAGTTACTTCTCACTTCGCCCAAAATTGTCTCAAAAGCCTTTGTTATACTAAGGGGATCAGTACATGGATCAAATCAAATCATTATGTCCCTCTGGGTAGTGCCTACAACCTTAGGGATCAGTTCGTCCTTACTTATATTAGCCCATTTAAGGACTATACCATTCCTTCTTGCTATGTAATGTGCTGCAACTCTCCTCGGTGGTTGACTAGATCGTTCTTTCCATTTGAGTTGACAAATTATTGTGGCGTGATCACTAAAAGCTGAAATATAGGTTTTAATATTGTTAACGAGAGGTGTTATGGGGACTGAGACCACCAAATAATCAATGGTAAAGAACCCTGCATACTAGTACCAAATGCTTTTTCTAGGAGACCAGTGATCTCGTCAGTGGGGTTTATAATTTTCAGATTCCTTATGGTCAGGAGCCTATTTATATCACAAGATACAGAGTTCCAGAAAGCAGGCCTTTATTGACAGTTAGTGCCATATTTCTGAGGAACCAGACTGGGTTAGGGACAGACGGTGAATGATGTCACAAAGTCTCAAACCTCAAGCTGACATAATCAATGGAACATTCTGGAATGCTTGTTATTTGTGACCATTAGTGATGCAGGACTGGTTTAAGATAACTGTTATGTTACCTTCATTGGATACCGCCTCGAACATGCCACTCAATACTCATTTTACTTAGAGAAAGAGTTACCCAAGTATTCAATGCCTCTTTGGGGCCGATTCCGATTCGGGCCGGAAATCTCTCCGACCGAGCCGGACCCGGAGAGATTTCCGACCGAATCGGACCCGTGCAGTCCGACCGAACGAGTACGATGCGCACGTATGCCATCGGACTCGAGTCGGTCGGACTCCCATTGAAGTCAATGGGAGCCGGTCGTACAACGCGTACGCGGGCTCCCATTGACTCAATGGGTGCGAGGCGAACAGGGGCGCCCCCTACAGTGGGTACGCGGCGAAGCGACTCGCGCCGTACACGCACAGGTAGGGGGGACCCATGGGTCCCCCCCTGTGTGCGACTCGCGCGGCTACGCGTACAGGGGGGTCCGACACGGACCCCCAAAGTACGGCTCCGACTGCTCTTTCGAGCCGGAGTGCGCGGCTCGGTCGGACTGCTCGCGGCGCGCATCGTACTTACCCGGCCGGGGAACGTCTCCATTGCGCGGTGCGAGTCGAGTCCGAGCGAGTCCGTCGGTGCGGTTAGACCCGGGAACGAGTCGGTCGGAGCGGTCAGGACGCCCGGACGAGTCGGTCGACGATTTCGCATCGTACTCGCTCGCCCGGATGCGCGTACGAATCGGTCGGGAAATAGGGCTCCGAATCGGATCCGGTTAAGCCGAATCCGATTCGGAGCCCTACCGGCCGAGATTGGAATCGGCCCCTTTGTGTGCAGTGCATTTTCCTTTAACCCTACTTGTTTGTTTTCTCCCCTGAGCCTAGTTTCTTGGCTGCCTCCTTTACTTTAATTTTGGTTCTTCCAAGAGAATCTCCATTTTTGGTTTCCCGTGGGTCTACTAAACCTACATTCCAAAAGATTGAAAGGACGAATGCAGGATACGTTAATTCACATGAATTAACAGCACTCTAGCAGGACCATCTCCATCACGAATTCTGGAGACCCTCTGCCATCTAGTGACACTATCTGAAAATGCACTTCGCATTTAAATGAAAAATATCAACCGTTAATTACTCCGGTAAAACAAGTTGAAAATGTGATGGATGGAGTGGACAGAGACGTGGAAGAGGTACCCTAACAGGGTGAATTGAATTGAGGTCAACAGAGTTGTTTAAGAATAGCAGATTAACCTCGCTCTTACACCCATTCCTCTCCTTTTCCCAAACCAGTGAACAGATCAACGAGCAAAGAGTCTTTAAATGCGAATTCAAAAAAGAACACATTAAACACTATTCAAAAGTACAGACAATAAAACAGGAGAAATCAAATAGAGTAAGAAGATTACAAATAAAAAAGTCAAAGGTAATGTATACAAACCCCAGATCTATGATAGTAAGTCCAGACAACTGAGAGAAAAAGTAGAATAAAAATAATATAGGTACATTTTAAGTACTGCTACCACAAAAAGGTAAAAATAATGAGTTTATAGAGAGTAATATCAACAGGATTTAGCCTCATGTGAAATACAATCCAATGGCACGTGGAGGGCTAGACACATTCTTTAAAATATCCACTTGAGCAATGCACAAGTTGCTTCAGAAAGGTACTTGTCCTGTAAAAAAAAAAACCTTTCCTCTTTTGGTGCCTTGCAATGAGATGAAAATGTATGGCAGTATCCTCATTACATTAGAAGTATGGCAACAACCTCTCGGATTATGACAAGGCTCATAATGAGTTAGAGGTTGGATTCTAACAGGGCTCTATTTATCTCAAATCTTCAGCTATTCAGTCACTGCACATGAGAATCTCTACATATGGCTAACTTTTTCACCACGACAGGACTCTGAATATGCCAGCACTTTCATTACGCCAGAGTTCTGATTGAAGCAGAGTTCACGATATATCATTGATCTTTTTCTACTTTAGTATCTGAGGAAGTGTTTTGTTAGTAGCTCTGGCAAATGTACCTTTAAACAGCCACTTAATTTCACAAAATGTTACTGTAAATAAACTCAGATTCTACTAGTAATCATTGTCTAGGTTCACATTCTCCACTTGGCCGCATTGTGTAATTCCTGGGCTGATCACTTCATCTGACTGTTCTACATTTCCCTTGTTTGCAATAATTGTGAGCACCTACCAAGGGGCCGATTCCGATCTCGGCCGGTAGGGCTCCGAATCGGATTCGGCTTTACCGGATCCGATTCGGAGCCCTGTTTCCCGACCGAACCGTACGCGGGTCCGGCCGAGCGAGTACGATGCGAAATCGCCGACCGACTCGTCCGGGCGTCCCGACCGCTCCGACCGACTCGCTCGGGCTCGACTCGCACCGCGCAATGGAGACGTTTCCCGGCCGGGTAAGTACGATGCGCGCCGCGAGCAGTCCGACCGAGCCGCGCACTCCGGCTCGTAAGAGCTGTCGGAGCCGTACTTTGGGGGTCCGTGTCGGACCCCCTGTACGCGTAGCCGCGCAAGTCGCACACAGGGGGGACCCATGGGTCCCCCTACCTGTGCGTGTACGGCACGAATCGCTTCGCCGCGTACCCGCTGTAGGGGGCGCCCTTGTCCGACTCGCACCCATTGAGTCAATGGGAGCCCGCGTACGCGTTGTACGACCGGCTCCCATTGACTTCAATGGGAGTCCGACCGACTCGAGTCCGATAACATACGGACGCATCGTACTCGTTCGGTCGGACTGCACGGGTCCGATTCGGTCGGAAATCTCTCCGGGTCCGGCTCGGTCGGAGAAATTTACGGCCCGAATCGGAATCGACCCCCAAGTGTGATATCAATGACTGGGCATTTGCATTTCACAACTAGATAAACTCTGCAAAGTCTTGTAAGAGATAAATGTGGTGCATGTAAGTTTGGCTTACACAGGAAAAATATTTTTTTCACTCATAAAAGGATTTATTTCACGAAGGTTTTCAAGTGAATAGATCTACTCACAGCTACTGGAAGTAGGCAGAAAGTGTTTTTTTCCCAAGGCTGGAACACCCTGTGAGTTGGTACACACAAACACAAACGTACATATTTAAGAGTATTCAACTTCTCTCCAACAATTTCCCATGTTAAAAAGGTCAGAAATTTACTTCTGACAGGGGCAATAGTACAACAATTTTCCAGGGTGGCAAAAGGGACTTTCTCCGTGTAAGGGACTATATTTTCCTCCAGAGAAAAAGGAAAAACAAGTTTTAACAAGTGAATTTGCACTTACTCTGCAGATTTTCACATGAGCAAATATATGCTTGTATATTCACTTATGCAGAAACGTAATTCATACACGTTTGCTTTGAGTACGCCTGGAAACCTGCAAAGGTCACAGATTTGCAGACTTCTGTAAACTCTTAGGAATTCCTGAGTCCTAATCTGCACCAATACAAGGTCATAGACCAGCGGGTGTCCTATCGCGACTTTCTTTAAAAAAATGATGCCAAACAGGTTTTACATTGATTCTCCGTTATTTATTTATATTTATTAAAATTGGCATGCATCAAACATGTTCAATGATGCTTTTCAGAAATGGTATTTAAAGTTGTTCTTTTGAAAGGAAAGAAATTAACAGCTTAGCAAAACTGTCTCAACCTTAAATTCTGGTAAAGTGCACACATTTTTATATTGGAACCACTGTCATTAATGTGAGGTGAGCTTACAACTCAGTACATTTCTTACGGCGCTCCTATTAACAGTAAATGCTTTGTGTTAATTAAGCAAGTATACACATTTGAACATCTTATAATTATGGATGTATTAGCAGTAGTTAATCCTGTTGTCCTGTTGCTCTTGACCCCAAACAACATGTCCTGGGAGTTGGACAATAGGAATTCCACACCCCTGCTAGATTAGATAAAACAAAAAGGTAAATGTTACTGTTTTGGTAGATTTTGGCACTATTGGTACTTCGCTTCTTAACCAGTTTTTTAACTTGTGGGAACAGCACCACCTAGTATGGGTCACAGGAAAAGTTGCCAGTTATAAAATAGTGCATCTCGATCTTCCTAGTTGCATACCTCTACATAGAGAACCATCTCAAGACCAGTGTGTGGCCTGAAAGCCCACCTATGCCCTCAGACACTGACAGAGCTGTGCTTATCAACAAAACGATTGACTGCATAATAGGAGGGTTCACACACACACACACACACACGCACGCACACACACACTCACTCACTCACCACTCTCTCTCTCTCTCTCTCTGTCTCTCTCTCTTTCTCTTATATCTATGGAAAAAGCATCCATAGGAAGGAAAAAGCATTATATCCTTTTCTGTTTTTATTGTGTCTGTGCAGGTGGGAAAATTCAGCTTCTGAACAGTGTATACAGTACGCAGATTCTATAGTCGTTCAAACGGAATATGATCTCTACACTGCTAAAACGTGTTGCCAAGCTGCTGATTGTGTATCCAACAAAGTGCTATTGTGTACTTGTTTGCATCTTTAAGTACATAGGGACATGTGTGGGGTGTAGCTAGTTGCTACTGTACTAGTCTCAATGACTAGGCCATGCCTCTGGCAAGCCACAGTAGATCCTGGACTGTGCTAGAATGAGCACGGATACCCCCTATAATAACTGCTTAGAGTTTGTGGCAAGGCATACAACAGAATATGCAGATTGCACCGCATGGGCAGGTTTCCGCACACCGATGTTACCAAATCAGGCCTAAAAGAGTGTCTTTATTACAACTGCAGAAGTGGTCAAATGCTCCTGCATCACAATTACAGAAACCAGCCTACAAATACCCCATACAAAGGACCCTGTCGAAAACTGCCCCTGCCTACAATAACAGAATCAGGATCGACATGGAATTCTTATCATAATAACAGCCAGGCGAAAAAGTGACCAGTGTTACCATCACACAGTGGAGAAGTGTCCCCATATAGGAGTTAAAAAGTAAATCCTTGGGTTCCTGCAACAATTACATAGTCAGATCTAAATTGCCCTTAGGTCACAGTTTCCTGCAATGCGCGGTTCAAGCTAATGCATTACAACTTTTTACACCGCACCTACCTTACACCGCTGAAACTATGAAGTATCTCTCAGAACCACACTGACATGTGCCCCAAATGCGACGCGGAGAATGCAAACTTCCTACATTTGGGTTGGGCATGTCCTGGGCTGCAGCAGTTCAGGCCCCGAGTTGTGGCGAAGGTGCGCGAAAGCACAGGCCTCCACTTATTAGAGGAGCCACTACAATGTCTGTTGGGCCATATACGAAAACCCAAGAAGCGAAAAATGGTGTACAACTGCTGCAGCTGATGACAGTCCTAGCTAGGCGTAGAATTCCCATTACCTAGATGGTCGCAGCAAACATGTTTTATACTAGAATGACGCTGGTTCAATAATTGCTTAATGAAAACGTCCCCATCGTTTATTCTGTGCATCTCTCTCATTTGACTGAGCAAAAAGTGCTGTACTGTTTCCACGATCCCTGAAGGATCAAAGGTTGTCATGTTCGATAGTTGCCCAAAACGATTCGCTCCTCGGTAAGGTTAGGGGGCTTATGGCAGCACTGTGAGCTAGCTGGTCTAAAGGCTAACATACCCTTTGGGGGTGTCTGGAATCAGTCTGGACACCAATCCCGTAGTTTATGTTGTCTAAATGCCCAGATCCTATATATTTTTAGGAACTACATGACACCTGAGTTGCGGAAGCGATGAGGCTTCTTCAGGAGGCTGATAGGCTTGACCTCCTGGTTGAAGAGGAGGCCGCGGTGTCAGTGGCCCACCCGGCATGGCAGGCATCGGTGGGTGTGGCCGCGGCGGTGGTAGCATGCTCACCGCCACGAAAGTGGCAGGCAGCGGTGTCCGTGGAAGCAGGGGTAAGTAGGAGGGGTCGCTTTATGTCTAGGAGAGAGCCCCCTCGAAGTACGGCTAAGATGGGAGAGGGACATTCTGCCGTGGACCGGGCCTCAGCTCTGGTGGGCACGCTCACATCTGGGGTGTTTGGTGGGCAGGGCGCAGCAGCAGTAAGAGGTCATGGCCTGGGCGTCGGTATTTTTGTGACTATGGCCGCGGGGACACCTGGCACCCAGGAAGGAAACACAGCAGCCCCTCCACACACACTTAGTGTAAATGGAGCCGCTAAGAGCAGGAATGGGCAGAAGCGGGCGGCGTCACCTGAGCCACCTGTTTGCTCCGACATGAGACGGGGCAGCATAAGACTAGGCGAGCGACATCGGCTGAGCTGCTCGTGTTGGGAATGGAATCTGCAGGTCTGAGGCAGTTGGAGGAGAGGTTGGGAAGGGGCCATAAGGGCACTTTCAAGGCTGAAATAGACCCCTTAGGTAAATAGCAGGTGGTGAGGTTTTTGCCGCCTGCTGCAACACGACATTTGTCAGATGAGCGGGGCCAGGATGCAAGTGAGGTGCAGCCAGGGACACGGCAGATTGGGGAGGGCCTAGACATATTTAGCCACTGGGAGGAGGAAGTGAGGGGAGGGGGTAGGGATAGGGATAGGTTAGAGTATCTGGATGCAGATTTGGGGAAGGGTGGCTCCCTGCAATGGAACAATGAGGGGCCCGTGGCTCTTGGTGCTGCAGGGGGGCTTTGGGGGAGGGTGAGCCAGACCCCATAGAGGCGAGAGGGGATACCTTAGGGTTAGGGAAGGGACCCATGTCCCCTATAGTGGCAGACATTCGAGAATGGAGTGGAGAGGAGGATGACAGAGATGACAAGCTTATGGAAGGTGAAGATTTTGTAGACGCAGCCATACGGCAGTCCCGGGGGGGGACGCAGGGGTATGGGGGAGCGAAGACGTCCCTGTGTGGGAGAGAGGTGACTATGATTGGTTGGAGGGCATGGGGGGGGGGGTACAACTGATATGTCGGAGCAGGCGCATGGTACCAGAGCACACCAGTCCTGTCATCTTTCTTACAGGTTCAGGAGTGGCGCAGATATCGGAATTTGGTAGAGCTGGGAGCGGCTCGTCAACATCGAGGAGAAGAGAGGGCTGGGCCGGGAGCGGTTCGCCTGACGTCGGCGTGGGATCCCTACATGGCCGACATACGAAGGTCCAGAACGACTTTGTTGGCCCCATCGGCTGGTAGGTCTAGGACGGCCTCCGGTACGCACAGGCGAGTAGCATCTGCGGAGCAGCAGGGATGGGTTGATCCAGCACCCCTCGGATGCTGCATGTCGCACTATGGCTTCGACTTATGGGTCAGTTTCTAAGCAGGATGTGTGTTCCGGTCCCTGTTGGGGCGACATGTTGGACCCGCTGGGGGTCACAGAACTAGACAATGAGGAGGATAGCCTTAAAGAAGGGGAAGTGCGGGATGAGGAGCCAGGGAGTGTTGGGGTGGGGGGTTAAACTAACCAAATGTCAAGTGTGTTACAGGCTAACGCAGAGCTGCCAACTAGGGTGTCGGAAGTGGAGGGGCCCCTGGCGAGGCGGACTGCAACAGTGCGGGCATCGACCTTGGCGCCAGGTAAGGTTAAGGACAAAGCTGAGGCACCAAAGATAGTATCCACAGGTGTGGATGTGGGAGACTTGCAGGGAGGGGGACAGAACGTTTCTGTAAGGGGAAGTATGTGATGGATGTGGGTGTGGGTACCTACAAACAAGACAGTGCCCATGGGCAGCAAGGCAGAGCGAGCAAGACAGAGGTTGGTACAGTCACAGGGGCAGGTTATGGGGGGCAGAAGAGACAGGGGAAAAGAAAGATGGGCCAGAAAGCAAAGAACTCAAGATAAAGGTGTTACCCTACATGGGAGTTACTAAGCCGTTGAGGGCTCATCCCATGTTAGCCACGAAAGAGTGTATTTGGAGGGGGGAGTATGTGGAGATGCTTAAACTCCTCCATAGAGAGGTGCGTTCCAAGGAGGGTTAGAGAGATGAAGAATATTAGCTGGCGAAGAGGCCAAAAGTATCCCTCACAATCGAGAATTGGATGGCGGAATTTTTAATTTACAGCAGCGTCTATTGAGAAAAATATCCAGAGCGCTGCGTGGCCATGTTTAAGTACATGGACGTCATCCGGAAGGCCCAAATCACGGGGGACTATGCCTGGGCCCAATACAATGAAGAATTCAGGGCGCGCTTGGCCTGGGACCTTGAGGCTAATTGGGAGGGAACTGGATTCCGATCTCTGGCAGCACACCATGGGGGGCCGCTAACCTGGGCATGACCATTTTTACAGCAAGCGGCCTGCCAATAGTATATCGCCTCTTTCAGGGCTGTCACACCCCGGGAGGGGTGGGGATGGCAGCAAAGGCACAGTCAGGGACAGGGGGCACCTGCTGGGATTTTAAAAAGGTAATGTGCACTCAGGTATTCTGTAAATTCCGACACAAATGCTCAAATTGTGCAGGCCAACATCCCCCTGTCAACTGCTTTGGAGCAGGTAGTGGCTAGCAGGGGCAAGGGGATGCGCAGTGGCAACAGCATGGGAGCAGTCAAGGAGTGCATCAGCAGCACCAACTCTCTGGTGTCTGAGACGGATCTGGAGCAAAAGGCTCGTACTCTGGTTAACCATGACAGGTTGGAGTATTGGCTAGGGTTTTGCAGGCGTCCAGAAGAGGCGAAGATATTACAGAACGGTTACGTTGGGGCATTCGTTTGGGGTACGAGGGTCCTCGGGTGTAGCGGTGGGCAGATAATTTGTGCTCAGCCAAAGAGCACAGACAGGCGGTGCAGGAAAATTTGGAGAAAGAGGTTTCTGAGAGTAGGATGGTGGGACCTATTCATGATTGGCCAAAGGAGGACCTGCTCATTTCACCAGCTGGAGTGGTGCTCAAAACAGAGATGGGCCAATTTCATTTCATCTAGCATTTGTCTTGGCCAGAAGGAGGGTGAGTGAAATATTTCATTGCAGAGGAAGTGGCATCTGTGTCGTTCTCCTTGGCTGACGTGGCCATGTCACTGGTGGTGACGACGGGCACGGGGCACTGATGGCAAAGTGTGATGTGAAGTCAGCTTTTCGGCTGCTTCCGGTGCATCCTGATGATTTTCAGCTCTTGGGCACACAATCTGAAGGCAAGTGGTATGTGGACAAAGCATTACCAATGGGATGCTCCATATCATGCGCTCTGTTTGAATGCTTCAGCTCGTTTTTGCAGTGGCTGTTTACATGGCGTACGGGCCGTCAGCTGGTAACCCACTACTTAGATGATTTGTTTTTTTTGGGGGGGGGGGCACCCAGTTCAGTGAACTGCCAGGCTCTCCTGGTAAGGTTCCAAGAGCTCATGGGCGATCTAGGGGTGCCTTTGGCGCCGGAGAAAACAGTGGCCCGCAAACAGAGTTATCGTTCTTGGGCATTGAAATTGATTCGAAAAGTGTCATGTGCTTGAGTTAGGCACGGTAGTAATTAGTATCATGTATGCATTTACACAAATTCCTTTTTCCTAAAGTTGCCTTCTCTTTGCCACATTAACGTTTGACACACATTTTTGCATTTGTGACGCTTGGACTGGTTTTGCAGAATCATCGACCTTGCTGACACAGAGCACTTCGTGAGAATACTAAAACACTGCCTTGACATTTGTGCAAGGCCTCTCAGGTGAGTAATACAAAATTTGTTTATTATTACATCCATATGGCAACACAGCTATCTGTAGAACACAAACGATGGATGCCAGATCACAATCTCAGCCCAAGGCAAGGATGCTATTTTCTATATATAGTCTTTTGTTTCCTAACATAATCAAAGGAGACACTTCTGCTGATCTCAAGAGGCCCCTGCATGCTAAAGCTTTCGCATAGTAGCTGACTGATATTTCCATGACGGGTGTCCAGTTCATGACCAAGACGGGGTCATACACTCTTACCCACCAGGTAAAGGGGTTAGATCATCCAGACAGGGTTTTCTTGGCAGACAATTCATTCACCCCCTAGACACATTGGCTAGGGTTAGCATTGTAGGGGTACGCTTGATTGTTAAAATCGATTATATGTATGCATATATAACCTGTGTCAACAAGATGGTGGAACTCTTTGTTTTATTCTCTGTGTTGACACTCATTATAACTTTTATCTGCTTCTGTCTATTAACCATCGCAGCACATACATTCTATACAAGAATCACTACATTTCATTAAATATTGAAAACGCCCCTCTGTGTATTCTTTATATATTTCTCTGAGCGAAAGAAAGCACAAGTGATTGAGTAAAAATTTGAAGTCTGTTACCACGGTTCCTGAGGCAACAAAGTTGTCATGTTCAGTCTTTGCCAGAACAGTTCGCTCCCTGTTTAGGTTTAAGGGGGGCTAACAGTGGCACTGCGAGCTAGCTGGTCCAAGGGTCAGCATATGCTATGGGTGTGCATGGATTCAGTCCGGCACCATCCTAAGTTTCTGTCATCTGCAAACATGCAGTTCCTACTGATTGGTGGAAACTACACGACAAAAGAATGGAGGCCAAGTTGCTGCAGGAGAAAAAAAAAGAGCAGATGCTCTTGTTGTTGACTGGCGTGCTAACAAGGGAGAAAGTGATGGTGATGGAGGTTCAGGTACTGTTGGGTCACCTAAACTTTGCGTGCAGGCTGGTAAGGGCAGGGAGGACTTTCTGCAGAAGGCTGAGGCGTGTGCTCTCTGGCTTTTCCCTACATCATCACCATGTTAGGCTTTCAGCAGGGGTCAAAGAGGACCTTATAATGTGGTGTTTCTTCTTGCAGTCATTCAATGACATTCCTTTGGCAAGACAAGATGACTTGAACTGTGACGTCCAGATTTTCTCGGATGCAGCTGGGGGACTAGGTTTCCGTCTATATTGGCAGGGCAGATGGTGTGCAGAGCCGTGGCCTGAACAATGGCGCAATGAAGGAAGGAGTAAAGTGTTCTTCGAATTGTTTCCTTTGGTGGTAGCAGTGACACTGTGTGGCGAAGAGTTAGCACGCAGGAAGGTGCTCTTTCGAGTCGACAATATGTCTGTGGTGGAGGTAGTGAATCAACAGTCTGCCAGGGACACACAGGTACTGAAGCTGCTGCGGGTTTTTGTGTTGGGCTGCTTGCATTATGACATTTCTTTGAAGGCGCAGTATGTGCCCGGTGTGGACAATGACATTGTGGATGCTGTTGTGCCACGGGCCATGGTTCGGTCCGCGGCGCTGCCCACTTCATTTTTGTGGGCCGCGGTTCAGCCCGTGACGCCTCCCTCCTCTCTTCAGACACGTCGCGGTGCTGCGCAGCGGCCTGGTGTTGCTGTTTTGGCATCGCAGTTACATTCCACAAGGCCCATTTCTTCCTGGTATCGGGCTCACCGCAGCACCATGCGGCGGCCAGTTTTGATGTGTTAGGAATGCCGCAGCTCCAGTCTTGGAACTGCGACTTTCAATATAAACTCTCTCCAGGAATATATTACACTTACCTTTTGCCTGATTTAAATCCTTGATTTCTATTCTTCTCTTGGGGCCATCTTGTCGCCTTCTTCTTCCCATGATTCTTCAGTTCTGCTTCCCAGAGGACTTTGGGAAGGTTTTTGTTATACCATTCTAAGATGGCGACCTTTCCTGTTCTTTACATTATCTTTTCCCCATCCAAGATGGTGACTGCTTACTTCCTATTACGTCACTTCCTGTCTATGGGTATATAAGGGGTGGAATCCTTCATTACCTTGCGTTGCAACACTCCTTGATCCTGCTGGTGCCTCCTCGCTCCTGTTGGTGCCTTTTGCTCCTGTTTGGTGTACTTTTTCCTGTTGGCACAATTTTATTTCCTGTTGGCGCTTCCTGTTCCACTTTGGATTCCTTGATGCCTTCTACTCTTGCCTGGAATTCTTGTCTTCAAATCTACTCTCCTTGCTGGTGTTCTGCCCTTGTTTCTGGGTCTTTCCTTCCTTTCTGTTCCAGGAGTCTCCGCCTACAACAGAGGTTTTTTCCTCTTGGGACTCCTTCTGGAAGGCACAGTCTAATCTGGCTTTTCATTGAAGACAGCACTGTGGCTACCGGAAAGGGTCGCCCTTACCTCACACAAACCAGAACCTTCAAGAACCGAAGTCCAGAACCATTCCAACACGCCAAAAGTGGTAAGAAAGATTCAAATCGTGACAGGATGCTTTGTCTCGCTCACAGTAGGGGAGATTACGTGGGTTGGCCAAGGACGCCGACAGATGCCCAACGCCCATGCCAGAGAAGTTGTGGTCAGTAAGCAACGCCGGATGGTACAACTGGTTGTAGGGTCCCTCGCTGAGTCAACACGAATAACGGACATTCATGCTCAGAAGGAGTTTCTAGGATCAGGGGCGCAGCGTTGGGAGGAGGTATGATTGCGGGTAGAAGACGTGATTCAGTACATTTTGGACCTAATCGGAAAGGGTCTCTCCCGAGTTATCATTACAGGAAAACTGGCTGGAATTGCTTTTTGGGCAAATTGTTATGGGGTTACCCCCCAACGGCAGGCGAATTGGGCCGCATGATGCTGGAGAGCTGGGTGCGGGAACAGGGGCAGGTGGGCCGGGCTCGGAGGCTATATCTTGGAACTTACTTTGCAGGGTTTTGCGCTAGTTTCCAGAGGTGTGCAGGGACGCGTCAGAGACTTGCTTGTTTTCCATCCTTATGTCTTGGATGTTTTTTGGGGCTTTCCGAGTGTCAGAGTTGCTGTGGGGGAGGGGTACGGTTGAGTCATGTGGGAGGATGTTTCCAGGAGGGAAGTTAGATTGGAGATATGGCTTAGTCGCTCCAAAACAGAGCACAGGGGAAGAGTATGATGTTGAACGCAGTAGGTTTGCCAGGACCCTGTATGGCTGTGTGGGCCGAGCGCTGGGCGAGTTGTTGTGGAGTTGACTCTGGACTTGTTTTTCCTCATTGGTCTGGGGATAAAGCGGCGGCCTATCAGCTGCTATCGTTGCTGTGAAAGGCTTTGGTTCGGTTGGGACTGCCTGCTGCAGATTATGGCACGCATTCTTTTCACATTGGCGCAGAGTCGGAAGCAGGAAATAGAGGTTGGGCGTGCAAGGATAACATGCAGTTGGGCCGCTGGTCATCTGAGTGTAACAGGCGCTACGTGCGGGCATTGGGGGATGAGGGGCGCACAGTTTGCATAGCCCTGTGAAATTCTTACTGCTTGTTTGTTTCTTTCCAGGTTCAGTGGCGGGTCCAGCCATTTGGGTGGTGTGCCACTCTTTCATCAAGTGGGCGGCTATACAGGCACAACAAAGGGATTTTGGGACCAATTTAGGCTTTAATCAACACCTGTTCTCTATTACTTGGAAAGGAGAAGGGGGCATGTGTTGGAGAGAAATATTGCAGATATTGATTGGTATGATGATGGGCAGCCGTTGTCCAGATGTTTTAATTTTACACCTCGGGAAGAATGACTTGGTTAAAGAAAAAGGGGTAGTGTTGATGAGGGGCATGAAAATGGATTTGTCGCTTATTAAGGAGAACTTGTTTTGTTTACAGAGTGACATGAAGAGGGGCGTACAAGCCCACTGCCATAGATAGGGCATGGTGGAAAGTGAACAGGGAGATGCCACGTTTTTGTAGGGAGCTTGGATTTGGACGGATTTGCCATTCAGATATAAAGTTTGAGCCCAGAGAGTACTTTCGGGGAGACGGGGTACACTTGTCCCAAATTGGTATGGATCTCTATTTGTTGGAGCTTAGAGAAGTGTTGGCCAGGACTTTAAATATTAGGCGTCAGGGCACAGGCTAGCAAGGACAGTTAAGGGGGGGGCAGAAAAAGGTGGAAGGCACCCATTTTCTGGGTGGTGTGGGCCGGGAAAGTTTGCCAGGAGTTGGCAGAAGTTTGGTTGGCATTGCCAGTTGGTGAACCATGTGCAAGGGGAGGGCAGGCAGGTAGTTCAAGGTTCAGTTTCAGACATTTGGTTACTTACAGGGTCACACATTCAGTCATAGGATGTAGGGGTAATAGAACGTAGGAAATGTTGAAATGCATTACATTTAAATGAGTTCGCTGCGGGGTGGGTTTGTTGGGGGAAAGTAGGGGTGGGGGTGAGCACATTGGTTAGTTCACTTGATGTATAGTGAGGTTTTAGTTTTGTAAGGTGGTTTACCAGGAAACGTTTGTGATGTGCACCTGTTTCAATAAAGCAGCCTTTTTCACACAGTTATATGGTCAGTTTATGTGCTGTGCCCCTCTCGCCCAAGCATTCTTGCCAGGGTGCAATGCACTCTGGGCAGCCCTATTTCAGTCATACGAGTTGGGGAGCAGCTCTGCTCCAGTACTGTCACATCAGCTCTAAAGCAGTCCTGTCCCCGTCACATGCTGCAGCCGTACTTTGTCACATGCTCTCTGGTGCAGTCGTGGTCCAGTCTTATTAAACCAGCTCTGGTGCTACCCTGCTTCCAACACGTGAGGTGCAGGTCCCTCTTTTTCATGTTGCTGGCATCCAATCAGACCACTTGCTCCCGCAGGAGTCTGCCTCCTGCAAGAGCGAGATGGCCTAAGGGAAAAAAGTTCCCTGGGCCAATCAGAACGCTCTATTTTTAAATTGGCACCCCCGCGAACTTCTCGTGGAACCAACCGTCCTGATATACAAATACTTTTAAACCTTAATTTCTCGAAAACTACTGACCGGATTTACACCAAATCACAAAAAGCACAATCTGCGGACCAAGATCTAGCTTCCTGCCAAATTTGGAGTAATTCCGTTTAGCAGTTTTTGCAGTAGCACTTCCTAAAGAAGTCTATGGAAAATGCAAGGGGATTTAGCGTTTTGGGACCCGCTTTTTCTCAGCACCAGCTTGACAGATCACCCCAACACTTTCCATGCACAAACTAGGCAAAAAAGAACTCTTTTTGGGGAAAATTTGGTGGAGTTTCGTCAAACTGTGCCAAAGTTATTAGCAACACAAAAATTGCATTTCCTGGGTAAGATATATATATATATATATATATATATATATATATATATATTCACTGAAAAAACCATAGGTTTCAGACACGTTATAGTTAGAAATTAGCATTTAAAAAACCTTTGAAATTCACTGAAAAAACCATAGGTTTTAGGGACAGTTATAGTTAGTTGGACATTGCACTCATACAAAACCCATGAAATTCCCCCGTTATAGTTAGTCCAGCTAACTATAACTCGCGCCCGTAATGCACTGCTGATGACGTCACTTATTACATCACTCATGACATGGTCAGTGACATCACTGATGACATCACTGATGACATCTCAAATGACATCACTGATGACATCATCCAGTGACTGTGTGTTTCTGTAAAGTTTAAATATTTTTAATATATATAGGAAAAGACGTATTGAAGAATGAGTGGGTGTGTAAGTGTCTGTATGGATGATTTAGTAGGTGCGTGACTGACTGTATAAGTGAGTGATTTAACGTATCTTACTGAATGCATGGGTTAGTGACTAAACTGGGTGAATGTCTGTATCCGTCTGTCTGTTGCTGTGTAAGTGGCTGCATGTGTTTGTGAATAGCTACATGAGTGTCTATTTGAGTTATTGAATGCTTGTGTGAGTATCTGTATGGGTGCCTGAGTGTTTGTGTGGGAGGGGTGTGTGCGACTCTGTGCATAGATGTGTGAGTGGGCGATTCACTGGGTGGATGGTTTCAAGAGTGCATCTGTGATAGACTGTATGGGTGGGTAAGTGTGTGTAAGAGTGTGTTAGTGAGTGAATGTATGTCCCAGTGGTACATGTGTGAGTAACTACATATGTGAAAGGCAGTATATATGTGTGTTAGAGTATTTAAATGGCTATAAGTGAGAGTGTGTGATAGTGAGAGTGGCTGTATGGATGCGTGTGTGCTTGTATCAGTTATTGTATAAGAGCGTAAGAATGTGCTAGTATTTGTATGATTAAGTGAGCTGTTGTGTGTATAACTGTATAGGTGAGTAAATGGCAGTGTGTTTAATTATTTGCATGACTGACTAGGTGTGTGAGTACCTCTATGGATGAGTGGCGGTGTTTGAGTGTTTATATAGGAGTAAGAGTGCATATGATAGTCCTGTACTGAGTGACCATAAGTATGAGTGACTGTACGGGTGAGTGAGTGGATGTGTGTGTGTAGACCTAAGAATCAGTGAGTGGGTATGTAGTTATTGGTGTTGGAGTGTCTATGGTTTTGCGAATGGCAGTCTGTAATTTAGAGTGGGTGTATCAAAGGTTATATTAGGGTGTGAGGAGGTGCATCAGATTATCACGTGGATGATGTCATCAGTGATGTCATTTGAGATGTCATCAGTGATGTCATCAGTGATGTCACTGACCATGTCATGAGTGATGTAATAAGTGACGTCATCAGCAGTGCATTGCGGGGCGCGAGTTATAGTTAGCTGGACTAACTATAACGGGGAATTTCACGGGTTTTGTACGAGTGCAATGTCCAACTAACTATAACTGTCCCTAAAACCTATGGTTTTTTCAGTGAATTTCAAAGGTTTTTTAAATGCTAATTTGTAACTATAACGTCCCTGAAACCTATGGTTTTTTCAGTGAATTTCAAAGGTTTTTTAAATGCTAATTTGTAACTATAACATGTCTGAAACCTACGGTTTTTTCAGTAAATTTCAAAGGTTTTGTAAATGACAATTTTTGAATGTATTAATTGTTATATAAATTTTTTTAATACTGATTTACTACATTTTTAGAAACAATTTTTTATAACATATTTTATTTTTTAAATTACATTGTAATTACATTATACATTACATTACAAAAATACTTTCTCAGAATGAATTACTTTAGTTTAAATACTTTGCACATAGGCAATAGACTTTTAAGTACAGTAGTTACAGTTGTTGCAATGGGCAACACATTTTCAAACACAATGCAACATTCAGCTCAATGTGAATTTCTAGTTAAATGCAATTAGTTACTTTATGGATTACTTTTCTAACCACAGGACTGGATCCTAGATTCAGTCCTGGCACATCTCCTGTAAACAGTTGAGTAAAAGCGTTTTGGTTACACTCGTGATTTTTAAGGAATATTATTGTATTTTAAAAGTTGACACTTAGAAACTTTTTCTCATAGAATGACCAATGTTATCCTATGGAAGGAAATTCACTTAGGAGGTAAAAACTGTTATCGTTACTTTTTGTTACTCAGTGTTGGATCCTGGTTCCAGCACTGGTGCATCTCCTGTAAACAGTTGAAAGAATGCGTTTAAGTCATACAGGCGATTTTTAAGGAATATTTGTAGTTTGTGAAAATCGACACTTTGAAACTTTTCTGCAGAAAACCAGACAATGGATTCCTATGGAAGAAAATATAAGTTACTGGTAAGTACGGTTAAAATTACTTTTCAGGGTCAGTGCTGGGCTAAAAGTTGCAGCACTGGGTTCTCTCCTGATAACAGGTGAGTAAATTGGAATTCGTACTTTGGTTGATTTTAGAGGAATATTATAAAGTTCCAAAACTCCACACTTAGAAGAATTTCCAAGTGAAACCAGTCAATGTTAGCCTATGAAGGAAATTCAAGTTACCGGTAAGTACGGTTAAAATTAATTTTGAGGATCAGTACTGGGCTGAAAGATGCAGCACTGAGGTCTCTCCTGATAACAGGTGAGTAAATCGGAATTCGTATTTCGGCTGATTTTAGAGGAATATTTTAAAGTTCCAAAACTCCACACTTAGAAGAATTTCCAAGTGAAACCAGTCAATGTTAGCCTATGGAAGGAAATTCAAGTTACTGGTAAGTACGGTTAAAATTACTTTTCAGGACCAGTACTGGGCTAAAAGATACAGCACTGAGGTCTCTCCTTATAACAGGTGAGTAAACCGGAATTCGTATTTCGGCTGATTTTAGAGGAATCTTTGTATGTTTCAAAAATCAACACTTAGAAACTTTTTCAGCAAAAAGAAGGCAATGATATCCTATGGAAGGAAATTCAAGTTACTGGTAAGTACGGTTAAAATTACTTTTCAGGGTCAGTGCTGGGCTAAAAGTTGCAGCACTGGGTTCTCTCCTGATAACAGGTGAGTAAATTGGAATTCGTACTTTGGTTGATTTTAGAGGAATATTATAAAGTTCCAAAACTCCACACTTAGAAGAATTTCCAAGTGAAACCAGTCAATGTTAGCCTATGAAGGAAATTCAAGTTACCGGTAAGTACGGTTAAAATTAATTTTGAGGATCAGTACTGGGCTGAAAGATGCAGCACTGAGGTCTCTCCTGATAACAGGTGAGTAAATCGGAATTCGTATTTCGGCTGATTTTAGAGGAATATTTTAAAGTTCCAAAACTCCACACTTAGAAGAATTTCCAAGTGAAACCAGTCAATGTTAGCCTATGGAAGGAAATTCAAGTTACTGGTAAGTACGGTTAAAATTACTTTTCAGGACCAGTACTGGGCTGAAAGATGCAGCACTGAGGTCTCTCCTTATAACAGGTGAGTAAATCGGAATTCGTATTTCGGATGATTTTAGAAGAATATTTGCACAATGGTGAAGGGAGGGGCGGGGCCTGAGGTGACATCTGTGCAAACGCGCCCCGTGGCGCGTTTTAAGTTGGGGGATTAAGTCCCCTTGAATCCTGAGGGTCCCTAGGGGCCAACTAGCCCACCAGGAACCTCCAATATGCGCCAGGGGCTGCGTTGCAGAGACGTGTAGAGAGGCCACACCCCTTTTACACCTCTCTGCAACGCAGCTCTGTGGCGCTTTCTGGATGTACCTGTTGGGCTAGTTGGCCCCAGGGACACTCAGGATTGAAGGGGATTTAATTCCCATCTTAAAACGCGCCACGGGGCCTGTTTGCACACATGTCACCTGAAGCCCCGCCCCTCCCTTCACCACTGTGCAAACGCGCCCGTGGCGCGTTTTAAGTTGGGGGATTAAGTCCCCTTGAATCCTGAGGGTCCCCGGAGTCCAACTAGCCCACCATATACCTCCAAAAGCGCCACAGAGCTGCGTTGCAGAGAGGTGTAAAAGGGCGTGGCCTCTGTACACCTCTCTGCAAGGCAGCCCCCTGGCGCATACTGGAGGTTCCTGGTGGGCTAGTTGGCCCCAGGACCCCCAGTATTCAAGGGGAATTCGTTCCCCCTCTGCAACGCACCAGGGGGCGCGTTTGCAGAGTGGTGAAGGAAGGGGCGGGGCCTGCGGGCCCGATCGTTTTTTGTTTTTTTGTCCCCTGAAGGGGTGCTGTGTGGCCCCCTTCCTTTTTCTCTTTTTGGGCCCTGGGGACCCCATCCCCCAGGGCCTTACCCCTTTTTAAATTACAAAAAAAAAAACGGGAAGAGGGCCGCGTGGCCCCCTTCCCTGGGCCTGTATTGGCCCCGGGGACCCCATCCCCGGGGCATGGCCTCTATATTTATTATTTTAAGGGGGGCAGCGTGGCCCCCTCCTCTGGCCATTTTAAGGCTCCGGGGACCCCATCCCCCGGGGCCGGCCTTTCCATTTTTTTTTTCTCTTTTTTTGGGGAGGGGGCCGCGTGGCCCCTCCCGGGCCACTACTTGCCCCGGGGACCCCATCCCCCGGGGCTGGCCCTCTCCGTTGGGGACTGTGGGGGGTCCCCAATCCCCCACAGTCCCGCCGGCTCCCCACGTCCCTTGGGAGCCGGCATTGCTATTCCACATGGGGAGCAGCTGACATGCTGCTCCCCATGTGGAAAAGCAATCGGCTTTGGATATTGGAAGAGAGAGCAGGTTTCCCTGCTCTCTCTTCCAATATCCAAAGCAGTTTTCTATGGCAGGACGGGAGCCGCGAGGCTCCCGTCCTGCCATAGCAAACTACAGTGTCCCGGGGTAGGCACCCCGGGACACTGCAGGAGCCGACCCTGGGGGTGGTGGTCCCCAGGGCCATCAAGGGCTCCAGGAGGGGGCCGCGCGGCCCCCTCCCATTCAGTCACACAGCCCCGGGGAGGTGGTGGTCCCCGGGGCTCTGGAGTCCGTAACGGACCCCCATATTAAAATGTTTAGTGCCCCGGGAGGTGGCGGTCCCCGGGGCGTGTGGGGGGCTGGAGCCCCCACACAGGTTTTCTAATGTATTAAAAAAAAGCCCCGGGGAGGTGGTGGTCCCTGGGGCTGCGGGAGGGCTCAGAGCCCTCCCGCACCATTTTTTTAAAAAAGCCCCGGGGGGTGGCGGTCCCCGGGGCTTGGGGAGCCCTTTGAGGCCCCCACACATTAAATTATCCCCCCCACCATGCCCCCGGGACTTGGCCCACCCGGGGGCCAATTAGCATCGAGCGCGGGAGCCCGCGCTTCGATTTTCGGCAGGATTCGCGCACCCTGAGCGCATCCTGCCGATTTTTAAAAACATTTATTTATTTTTGCCCAGGGGTCCTTGTGGGACCCCTGAGCAAACCTAGGGGTCAGGGTGTTTCTACCCTGCCCCCTTTGTGCGCTTTGCGCACTTGTTTCTGTCCCTCGGTTCTACCGAGGACAAAATGGCTGCCAACATTTCCTGAATCGGAATGTTGACAGCCAGCTGACAGCCAATTAACATGCAGCTCGTGATCGGGACGGTGCGCGCAGGGTGCGCTGAGGGTACGCGGACCCTACTCGGCCATAGATATCACTAACTTTTACTTTTCATTTTCTCAGCAACTACTGAACGGATTTACACCATTTAACAAAAGGGTTCTTTCTGAACCAAGAACTACCTCTTTGCCAAATTTGGTGTAATTCCGTTCAGCAGTTCGAGCTGTAGCCGTGTCTAAAGTTTCCTATGGAAAAGTGCATGGGGAAAACGCGTTTTGGGACCCCCCTTTTTCTCGGCCCCCGCTTGACGAATCCCCCAAGACTTTCAGGGTAGGAGCGGACCGGAGCGGGCCACAAAGTTTGAAAATTTCGCGAAGATACGTCAACCGGCAAGAGAGTTATTTCAAATAGAATGTCGCGGATTTCCTATGGATAATAGGTTGTAACTATAACTATCTACTGGCGACCGCCAGTAGATAATATATATATATATAGATATATATATATATATATATTATTTGGACATTTGATGCTGCAATAAATCATCATTAATTCTCTTAGTCTTGCCTGCGGAGTCTGTTTCCTGGTGCTGCGCCGCTCCTTTGGAAGGTTGTACCCCTGGGATCCTGATGTGACATATATATATATATATATATATATATATATATATACACATATACATATATATACACACACACACACATACATATACACACACATACATATACATACATACATATATATATATATATATATATATATATGCACACACATACACATATATACACACACACATACATATACATACACATACATATATATATACATACATATATATATACACACATATACACATACATATATACATATACACATACATATATATACATATACATACATATACACATACATACATACATATACACATACATACATATACACATACATATACACATACATACATACATATATATACATACACACATACATATATATACATATACACATACATACACACATATATATATACATATACACATACATATACATGCATATACACATACATATACACATACATATATACACACACACACATTATATATATATATATATATATGTATATATATATGTGTGTGTGTGTGTGTGTTTAACAGCCTTTGTCACCTGAAGAGCGCTATTTTGTAAACAGTAGATATACTCTTTTTTGGCATAGACATAAACAAAATACTGTCTGGTTCTTTGTAAACATTTCAGGTGACAAAGGCTGTTACACAGCCGAAACACGTTCTGTCCGGAGGGGCCTGATTTAATAAATAGGTGCTGACTTTCTTCCATCTCAGAGTGCCATTTCTTTCCACGATGGGGAAATGTTTTCGTGGCATTTGGGACGCGGTAGTGCTTTTACGTGCACCACCAGCGTTCTGGAAGCAAGCTGACAAAAAAACGCAACTTCTTGGAGATAAATATATATATTTATATATATGTACATATACTTACATAAATATATATTCATTTAAACAGATTTCTGAGAGTCTCCTGCCCTAACTTAGCTTGGATATTCGTGTCAGAAGAACAGTTTTTAGTGAAAGGGTGAATGTTGCAGCTTTACAAATGTCTGCAATAGAAACATTTCTGATCCATGCAGTGGCAGCAACTTTCTACGCTGTGGAATGAGCTTAAGGTTTCCCTAGTAATGACTTGTTTGAAAGTTGGTAACAGTGAAATACAAGCTACTATCCATCTAGCAATGGATTGTTTTGAAGTGAACTCTTCGCCATTGTCAGGAAGTTCGCCAGGCCCAAAAGCGAGACCACAGATGTCCCCCACTCCCAAGAACTCTGCAATAAACTCGGCACCTTCTTCCACCAAAAGATAAGGCAGATCTACGACAGCTTCGACACCCAAGACCCTCCCACCACACCCGACACCACCGCACGCAACCACGCCACACCCCAACAGATCCTGCTCAACTGGACTCCACTCACCACAGATGACACATTCAAGACCATGAAGAGCATCCACTCCAGAGCCCCCTCGGACCCTTGCCAGTATCACATCTTCCATAGAGCAGCCATCTCCATCGCCCCCGAGCTTCGCCGCACCATCAACTGCTCCAACGATACAGCCATCTTCCCCGACGACTGGAAACACGCCGAGATCAACCGCCTGCTGAAGAAGCCATCCACGGACCCAACAGACCTCAAGAACTTCAGACCCATCTACCTGCTCCCCATCCCAGCCAAGGTCATCGAGAAGGCCATCAAAGCCCAACTCTTCAAGTTCATTGAAGGCAACCACGTCCTGGACATCTCCCAATCCGGATTCCGAAGCAACCACAGCAACGAGACCGCACTCCTTGCCACCACCGATGACATCCACCCCCTCCTTGACCAAGGAGAAACCACAGCCCTCATCCTACTGGACCTTTCGGCCACCTTCGATACCGTCTACCATTGCACCTTAATCACGAGACTCCACAACGCCGGCATCCGCGACAAGGCCCTGGACTGGATCCACTCCTTCCTTACCAGCCGAACACAGTGAGTCAGACCACCTCCGTTCCTCTCAGAACCTACAGGGATCAGCTGCGGAGCGCCCCATTGCTCCTCCCTGTGCCACACCCTTGTCAACATCTACATGGCCCCCCTCGCTGCCATCGTCAGGAACCATGGACTCAACATTGTCTCCTATGCCGACGACACTACACCCAGCTGATCCTCTCCCTCACCAACAAACCAGCAGCCGCCAGAATCAACTTCCACAGCGAGATGAAGGCCGTTGCCACCTGGATGAAAGATAGCTGCCTCAAGCTCAACTCGGACAAGACCGAAGTACTCATCCTGGGACCCACCCCTCAGCCTGGAACGACTCCTGGTGGCCCGCCGCACTGGGACCCCTCCCCGCACCCTATGGACCACGCACGTAACCTCGGCATCATACTGGACTCCTCGCTCACAAGGGACCGCCAGATCAAAGCTGTATCCTCATATTGCTGTACACTCTCCGCCTGCTTTGAAAGACATTCATATGGATCCCCATAGAATCCAGAAAGACGTCATTCACGCACTCATCACCAGCAGACTGGACTACAGCAACGCACTCTACGCCGGCCCATAAACTCATCAAGAAACTACAGAATGTTCAAAACGCCGCAGCCGGGCTGCTCCTCAACATTCCCCGCCGCAGCCACATCACTGAACACCTTTGAGAACTCCACTGGCTCCCAGTCAACAAAAGAATCACCTTCAAGTTCCTCACACATGCTTACAAAGCTCTCCACTAGGCAAGACCAGCATATCTGAACCACCGCCTCTCATTCCACGTACCCGCCAGACACCTCCGCTTCGCCGACTGGCCCTGGCCACCGTCCCACGAATTCACAAGACCAAAACCGGAGGAAGATCATTCTCCCACCTCGCTGTCAAGACCTGGAACACCCTGCCTCTCCACCTCAGGCAACCCCCGTTGCTGACCCAATTCAGGAAGGATCTCAAGATCTGACTCTTCGATTGAACCCCTGTGCCCAGACAGATCAGCAGCCCTCCCCCCCCCCCCTTACGGGTGAGTAGCCGCGCTATACAAACCCCTGATTGATTGACTGATTGAAGTGGCTAAAACTTGTCTAATGTGTCCGTAATCGACAAAGAGTTGTTTAGTCTTTCTTATGCCCTTTGTTTCATCTAAATAAAAATGTAATACCCTTCTAATATCAATAGAATAACCTGCAATGCATGATTTTAAGGACAATAGGAAAGTCTTCAAGGCAAGATGTACAGTTTTTAGTTCTTGCATATTGATGTGGTACGTCTGTTCTTTGGGAGACCAAAGGCATTGGACTGTGAGTTGATCGAGGTGGACTCCCCGACCTGTCAGTGAAGTATCTGTCACTATTACAGTCTTGGGAAGCATTTTTTGGAATGGGCTTGCTTTCAGGAGATTAAAATGGTGGCTCCATCGTGCTAGAGACTGTTATGCATGAGCGGTTAGGCGAGGATGATGTTCCCAATTATCTCTCTTTTGTGACCACTGTCCCTCTAGACACCGTTGCAAAGGTTACCTAAGTAGTCTTGCATTTGGGACTATATAGTCACAGGATGTCATGGATCCTTGGAGAGAAGCAATTCAAGAAGCTGTGGGTTTGCAGGTTCATTTCACATCAAGGCATTTCTGATGGTTAGAGGAGACTCTCTACTCTGAGGCTACACTCTGTCTTTGTATTTATGAGTGCTCCCAAGTACGTGACAACTTGCAATGTTTTCTCAAGTGATTTTTTCACGTTGATATTTGTAAGAAAACAGGCCTTTTTCAGATGTCCCCCCACTTTTTGCCTCCATTTGAACTACTAGATGTTGGTTTTCGATTCTTCCGGTGCACTAGAGCCTGCTAACCACGCCCCAGTGCCACTGCTCTCTCCCTAAAACTGATACATGTGAACTGGCAACCCCAATTGGCAAGGATTTTAACCCCCTTATAAGTCCCTAATATATGGTACAGGTGGTACCCAGGGCATGGGTGTTAAAGGGGTCACCAGGGCCTGAAGGACTGTTTGTGCTACCCTGAGTGACCCAAGTAAACTAATGACAGCAGGTCTGTCATGCAGACTGCATGACCAGTGCAAACTGCTTGAACTCGACTTTGCCCTCGCTATCTGTGGTAAAGTCCATGCACTATTTTTAATATATGCCAGTTACCCCTAAGGAAGGCCTCCTGAGCCCAGGAGACAGAGTGTTACATTAAAGGTGAGGACATAGTGTGAGCTTATATATCCCTATAGTGGTGTTTTCTAATAAAGGCTACTATAAGTGCTAAGCGGTCCATAGGATAACATGGGCTGTCACCCGGGCAAACATGAAGTTGGCAGCTCCATTATGGTACTGCCGAAATATATCATGTTTGGTAACAAGCAATGTGCCTCATCATCCCTGACACGATCCTTTTGTCGAGGACGATGTGACATGACCCCAGGTGGCCAACTTAGAGATTTCCCACCTGGTTGCCCCAGCCTTTCCTGTGCTCTGGCTGCCAGCCTGCAGCTGCTGCAGCCAAGACAGGAATCTGACCCCCTGCCAGGAGGTGTGAACTCTCCCAGGAGTCACAAACAATGGCCTGGACGGGAAGGAGGTCACACCTCTCTCTCGGAAAGGATGACTAGTGAAGTGGCACATCAAGGTGGTGAGCTTCAAAGCCTTCACCGCCTGTGATATGCAATCAGACTGCCTCCCAAAGGAGGAAACAGCCCTCCCACTACTCACAGACACAGTTGCACCTGGGCAGGCGGGAAAATTAGGTATTCAGGATGTGTACACCCCCAGAAGGCTACCCACACCTCTAGGGAGGGCTATTGGTCTAAAGTGGTAGAATAGAGGGTTCTGGGTAGAAAAGGTGACCCCCCTCCCCCCCCCCCGGATGTGATCACCTCAGAGGAGGATTAGCCGCTGGGGCTAGTAGTCCATTGGCCACTTGCACCCACACCCTAACAACCCTAAATCTAGGATTTCAGGGCTAATGCTGACACCAGAACCTCAGAGCTGTTCTAACTTGCAACAAAGGACACAAGAAGAGACCCGAGTCTGTGACAACAGAAGCTGCACAAACCAAAGGAGTGATACTCTGCACCTGTGGCACCCTTCCTGGAACTGCACGAGTGCGACTCGTCCTGGACCAAAGCTCGGTTTCACCAGGCAGAGGGACCCCTTTGAGAGCCAAAGGCGACTTCAGACTCCCCTGGACTAGTGGCACTAGTCCCCTGCACACCGCAGATAAGAACAACGTACCGGAACCAAAGAATCGCTGGCCATCGGGCCCTCCGAGGGATCGCCCAAAAGTAGATGGTCCAGTGCATTTTGGGAAACGTAGTCCTGAGCTCCAGCAAGTTTCAGGCGGCTACCGTGTTCCCTCAGACCTCCGGACGTCAAAATAACTTTATGCTGAGCTAACTGCTGCCATTTCTTGTTGGTCGCCAGTCCGGCAACCACCACCATTACTCGACGCTGCACCTCAAGGTACTCCTCAAAACCTTCATCTTGCATCAGCAGTGGCTTCATAGTCAACATTTTGCACCCGGTTACCCACAAGCACCGTGTAAGCTGGTAAAACCAGCTCCACGCGCCTCCCACTTCAGCACCAAGGACAGCCAGGACAACTCTACTCCCAAGCTTTCCAAGCCAGGTAAAACTGAACTGACTATTGTGGCTTGGTCCTGGGAAACGCATCACCTTCACTCTCCTTGGGTTCCACGTAACTCGACCTGCAAGTGACCAATTGTCACTAGTGCTTTTTTCCCCATTGACTGCAATGATAAGGTTTTGCAGTACTGTTTTTAACTGATTTAATTTTGCTTCTAAAATCCATAACTTCGGTTATACTTATCCGATTGACTTCGTTTTGGTGTCTAAATTTATATAAAAATCTGCTATATATTTATAAATTGGTGTTGGATTTCTTTTCAGTCGTGTCAATTACTTATAGTCCATGGTGGTACTGTGAAATGCCTAACACATGTTCCTCTAGTAAAGCCTGACTCCTCTTTGCCACTCTACCACAACTGAGCTAAGGATTTATTATTGTGAATCCAAGAACCATCTCTGAGGTAATGTTAGAGCATTGCATGGTGAGGCCTAACCAGCATCACTACATAATGCTTCACCTTCCCACATTGGTATTACTGCGGTGGGATCCTAAACTTGTGTTTTGCAGTACCACTGTCATAAGTGATTTTTCACAAGAAATCCACCATTGACTTGAGACTCAAAAGTTCTTTTTTCAATTTTTGTAAATTGGAATTTTAGGGCCCCGTGTAGACCCACATTACAATAGTACAACAAAAAGACTTAAAAAATTCGGAAAAGTTTAAAAGTTAAAAAGAAAAGTGTTAAAAAGGTCCCAACTTCTAAGTAAAAGGTTAGGCACAATGGAGGCTGGTAAGAATCTCATCCTGTCAGTCATCCCAGGCCTAAAGATCAGTGATGAGGGTTTTGTGCAAAGCAAGGGGCATTAGCTATAGAGTTACAGCTAAAAAGAGGAACTTGAAAAAGCCGTCAGCTCCTATGAAAAAGAGAAACTAGCGAGGGAGGGCCATTCCTCAGAGGAAGACTTTGAAGAAGGTGAGGATGATGCCCTAACCCAAAATGAAGATAATGGGGAAGAAGGTGAAGTACAAAACTCTCCACCGTTTCCCATTCACCATTCACCAGTGGGAAGTGACAGGAGTCAGATTAGCAGACCCACCACTGGTAAGGTGTAAGCCTTGAGGAAGAGCTTGATCTCTTCTCACTAGAGGAGAAAAGGATTATTAAACTCGAGGAAAGGAGACTACCCCTTGAAGAAATAAGGGTCACGATGGGCTTGAAACCCAAAGATAATGGTGGCAGCAACTTTAATAGGGATTAAGAGGAACCTTGTGACCCTAAGATTCCCAAAGGGATTGTCCTTAAGTTTAGTGATGGTGTTGACATTGATAAATGATTTGCAGCCTTTGAGAGGACCTGCAAAATGAGGATAGGTCACCAGCACTGGGGCTCTCTCCTGTGGGATTTATTCTCAATGAAGGGCAGAGATAGACGTCTGACTCTTATTCAGGATGTGGCTGAGTCCTATCAGCATATGAAGGAGACCTTGATAGAAGGATTTGTACTCACCACAGAGGAATACAGATTAAAGTTTTCGGACACCTATAAAGATCAAAACCAGACATCGGTGGACTTTATTGACTGTTCAGACAAAGCACTAGAAGGCTGGATAAAAGGCAATGAGGTGGATACTTATGATGGGCTCCATAATTTAATTATGAAAGACCTCATCTTAATTCACTGTACCTCAGACGAGTTACACCAGCATCTGGTCGATTCAGATCTTTCTAGCCCTAGAGAGTTGGGCAAGAAGGCTGATGAGTGGGTAAGGACATGAGTGCCCAAGAAAACCCTGGGGGTGGCCTCAGAATGGGAGGGGGGTAGGCCCACAAAAGGGAAAGGAGGGAGGTGGTAAGCCCACCAAAGAGACTCCCTCAAGAACTCAATCCTAAAAAGGAGATTCAAACCCATCACATGCAGAGTAAGGAGACCCACGGCTAAAAAAACGCTTGGATAATAAATAGGCTGTTCTTTGGCTGCCAACAGGCAGGACACTACAAAGGGGATGTAGCCTGTCCCAAAAGGAAGGTTAGCACTGGGCTGGCCAGTGTAGCCTTTATGGAGGACACCTCAGATGAGGAGGTCCTCATAGCTTTTAACTGGGAGAAGGGTCCAGATAGTAAGCTGGTGATCCCTGAAGGTGTTAGTAAGCACTTCCACTCCATTTAGGTGAATGGGATGCCCACCACTGCCCTGAGAGACACAGGTGCCAGTCATACCACAGTGGTTTACTGGTTAGTGTCCGCAGAACAGTATATGCCAGGAGAAGCAAGAAGAGTAAGGGTAGTCCCAGGGACAATCACAACCAGGCCTGTAGCCTTAATGCCCCAAGAAAGAGGGGATACCCTTAGCTGTCATAGGGTGATAGTCAGTCCTGACCTCCCCCTAGATTGTATCCTAGACAATGAACTCCCAGAGGTTGATCTGATCCCAGAAGGGGCAGTCGCCCAGGGCACAGCCCAACCCAAGATTTCTGGGGGTCCTGTCACTAAGGTTAGGAGACTTAGACCCCAGCAAAAAGAGTAAGAAAGGTAAAGGGAGGCCACTGTATGCCAACAACATTCTACTACAGTAAGGGAGAACCCCAAAGTTGGCACTGGTGAGGCCTGTCCTGACCCCCTAGAAGTCCTAAAAAGTAAGGCAACTGTTCAGAACCAGGGTGTCACCCCTGAACTGAGAGAAAGATGAGTGAAAGAAGGGAGTCTGCCACAGGAGGTGGTAGCCCCCCACTCTGAACAACTCTGGAGGCTCCCAGAACCTACCGTTGCCACTAAGGTGGGTAAACCACCTGTCAGTGGAGATCTCAAGATGTGGTTTAGGTTTCTGACAGCTGTCAGTAGCCTTTATTGGGTGCTATCCTTCATGGCAGCACTGTACTTGGCATGGGAGGCAGACCCCCATGGCCAGAGGTAAATTAGGCCCTCTGACCATGTTGGTCATGGGGGGGTGTTCAAGTGTTGGGTGACCTCTGTGCTTCTAAAATCCACAACTCCGGTTATACTTATCCGATTGACTTCGCTTTGGTGTCTAAATTTATATAAAAATCTGCTTTATTTTTATAAATTGGTGTCGGATTTCTTTCGAGTCATGTCAATTCCTTATTGTCCATGTTGGTACTCTGAAATGCATAACACATGTTTCTCTAGTAAAGCCAGACTGCTCTTTGCCCCTCTACCAGGACTGAGCTAAGGATTTATTATTGTGAATCCAAGGACCATCTTTGGGGTATTGTGAGAGTATCGCATGGTGAAGCCTAACCAGCATCACCACATAATACTCCACTTCCTAGAATATTGAAACCTAAACGCTTCAAAAGACACAGAATGAATTCAATGCCACTTTTGCCTTTAAATGATCATTTGTTTTCATGAGCCAATCTGCTAGATAAGGATAAACATTTTGTTTCTTCTTGGATAGCTGCAATTACTGCCATGCATTTTGAGAATGGCCCAGGAGCAGATTTTAGTAAGAATGTGTATTGACAGTGGGTATTTCCCAACAGAAATCTCAGATATTTTCTGTGTTGCGTCGCAACTGGAATGTGAAAATATGCCTCTTGTACATCTATTCAATGGAGCAAATCATTTTTCTGACAAGGAGAAAAATTTGTTGGGAGCTGGAATCCTGAGAAGACGCAGATCTAAAATTGGACAGTATTACATAGGATGACTCTTTTTCTTTACTAGGAAGTATCTCAAGTATATTCCCTCGTTTTTTTATGAGGTGTGGCCGTGTGTATTGAGTTTTTGGCAAATAGGAGTTGGGTTTCCTTTTGTAAGGTGGCAATTGGAGAATTCAATGTTGCTTTCGGAGGGACACAAGGTGGTAATGTCCTGAAACAAATGTAATAGCCTCTTGTTGGTTGTTATCAACCTCCACTCTTCCAGGTCATTCATCACTGCCCTCCCTACAGGAGTGGGTAACTGTCACGGGGGAGTAGAGGCAACGCTGTTTATTCCCTGAGGAATTTCTCCCCAAAAATTTGTGAAGTTATTGGAGGAGTTGTTTTTCTTTTTGATATCTCCTTTGACATTGAGATTTTTTGTTTGTTTCTATTGCAGTTGGTAAGGCCAATTTGGGTGTTGTACCATTTGTTGAAATAAACGTCACTCTTACAGCCTATATTTTTTATAGAATTTTATTTTTTAAGACCAACTGCTTTGTCTAGCCTTATTGTTTATCTGGAGCATTTCTTCTTCGGCATGTTGGCCAAAAGAAGGATGTGCCTGAAAAAGGAAGATTTGCTATTTTTAACTGTGCTTCTGGTTTTAGAAATGACAGTCTTAGCCAAGAGGATGTTTGGAGAGATATGCCATGACAGTAGCCGTGGCAGGTGTTTTACAGAATATACCGCAGCACCAGTTGTTTGGTTTGCAAATAGGGAACTCTCCTTGAGAGTTTCCATGTAATCCTATTGCTGGTGTTTTGGCAAATCATCCATAACAGACTTCATGCTGTCCCAGATGTCCGTGTGGCACCTTCTGAGCAGTGCAGTGGAATGTGTATTGTTCAGCTGGATCGATGGGGTCCTACACATTTTCTTGCCAGTAGCATCAATACATTTGCTCTCTCTTTTGGGGGAAGCAGCAGACTCTGGTGCAGATGCATGCTTTCATCTGATCAATGTTACTATCAACAAATCTGGCTTAGGATCGATTATGAGAAAGGCTGGGACTATAAGGACAATGGTTTTGGCGCTGCCCTTAGTTGTAAAGTTGCCAGGATAACAGACACCGATAGTTGATGTGTCTCTAAAGAAATATTTGATTTTGCTGCTGCTCTAGCTAATACATTTTGAGAAGTGATGACGTCATCTATTGGAGATATTCAAATTGGTAAATGAGCCGGTGAAGTTGGGAGTATACAATGACTGTAGATGGTGAAACAGACCATGCTTTAGAGACTTGAGAGAGATGCGGAAAATGCGTTTTTTTCAATGACGATGATGGTGTTGAAGCGGCAACGGTGTATTATGTGTCCTCAATGGTGATATGGTTTGTGACAGTGATCTGTGCCTTCTCGACGACGGTAATGAAGTAATCGATATTTCAATGTCCACTGACCTGAACGTCTTGTAGATCGTTCTGTTGATGCTGAGCAAGTGGGCGCCAATTGCTTTGATGTCAATGCCAATCTTAAAATCATCCTATGGTGGCGACAAGAATAATGTTTTTCTCCATTGATCTACCTCTGATGTTTTTTCAGAGGACGCATGAGAAATGGAAGGTGGTTCAGAGACAGATCTTTGTAGTGTCTTCCTCTTGCTTTGCTCCTCTGCCCTCCCACATGCCACTTAGAGGTATGCCTTCTCTGTCTTTTAATGTCCTCTTCGACATTTTCTTGCAGATGTCACAGTCAGTGAGTGGGAGGGAGGCACAACGACGCACAGATTTTGTGGGCATCTATTACAGCTTTCTTTCTCCCACATAAAGAGCACTTGGAGAAAAGTGATGGCATTCTGATAAAAAATTCAATCAGAAACTAAAGAAAAAATGGTCCATTCAACAGAGAAAGGTAAAAGAGGTCGAGTTAAAGTACAATAATTATTTTTCAATGAAGAAAAACTGGTAATTTTGAGGTAAAAAAATATCTGCATCTGCACTGTTTCTGAGGTCCTTCTCTAATGAGCCAGAAAAAAGAACTGAGTGAGAGAGGCAACTGCCAGTACAAGGCATTCTGGGTAGAGGTGCCTCCAGGTTCTTAAAGGGATAGGCTTAGTTTTTCTGTCTGTTAAATAAAAGCCAAAAGCATTTTTGCATTTATGCTCTCTAATTAAAACTCTAATTGCGCTATGTTTTCTATTAAAAAATGTGGCAGTATAGTTTTATGAATGATTTGGCAAGTTTTTCTACTAGATATTCAGGAAAAATTTGACTTTTTAAGGCTTTCATTCAACAGATTTACTCAGACGTTTCATGGACAAAGACATTCTTTAATGCGGTGTCAATGAGAAACAACTATTTTCCACGTAAGCGATGGGGAATTATTCAAGCATTTATGACGTCAATGAAAATTCCTGTGATGTAGAACTAGCATTCCTACACTTCCCCATTATAAAATAGTACGCCACTTGTGTGGGTGCACTTAGCGTCCGTGACACAAAAGAACCAAACCAAGGACCATGCAAAGACCACTTTGACTTCATATGGTCACAGCTTTCATGTGTTCTGGTCGTGGGCGTTAGGCCCAGCCACACAAGTGGGATACTGTTTTTATCAGAAGTGTGGGATTGCTGGGTGGAATTTTGTGCATCCCCACAGATTGCAGAACATTCCCTCAAAGAAATGTGGGGAAAATGCATGCTTTAAGCCAAAGTTTGATGTCCGCAAGGCATTCTGGATAAGAAAACATATTGGAATCTATGCAAGACACCACCCTGGATTCATATGGGTCTCAAAAATGCCTGGGGTTCATGTGGGTTCCCTGGTTGCCAGCTGACCCAGAATACGAAGGCCATTCACCATAGCTAGAAGTTTGCGGTCCTTGGGCAATCATCAAGCAGGGATCCACAAGGGACAGGTAGCTCTGCAATGGGGAAACTGTCCCCGTACCAGCATGAGCAGAGTTATAACCCCGAGCACCAATCAAACTGAAACATCTAATGGTTTCACATGCAATCACTGTGACTTCAGCGTACTTAAGATCTTTCCTTGCGCTCTGAAATCATGTTTTAGAGACAAAACCATTCTAGTGTAAGCACCAGAATAATTTTTTCAGGAAATACAGAGGTCCAGAGGTTCAAGTTCTCCACATTCCAGAGGTAATGTGGAGGACCAAAATGTTAAATCATTTTGCAGATTAGATTATACATCACATTACTTTTACCACTTGGAAAGAGACAACTATGAATGCTTTAGGTGTTGTTATTTACTTGTATGAATATTGTGCGGTCATAAGCACTGCATTTGAAATGAGACTTATGGTTTACATGGCTTTTGTAAGAGTTAAGGATTGCGGTCATAACCGTAATATGGGAAATGTGAGTTTTAATTCCTAACTACTGCCATACTTTAACTGTGTTTTTAGGTGAATTTCTGGTTTTCTATTTAAACCCACGTGGGGCTATATAACTAAATGACAGCCATAACTTCACTTTGTTCTTTAAGTGTATTTTTGAGGGCTTTGATCATATGATGCCACATGCAAGACTTCCCTGTGCCACACCCTCAGTTGGCAGGCAACCCCCACTACACACGCCCTTTGGCCAACCCCCTTCTGCAGTAAGGGTGGGCGTAGGACCAGGTCTACGGCCAGGCATTTCCTTTTCTTTTTAAACTGTTTTAGGGTTTGAGATCCAATATTGGATTTGCAATTCGAAGCGCAAGCCTCAAATATTGAAACCAGAAAGCCAAGGCAAGCCTTATGAACTCGTGTGGTTTAGAAACCTGGGCCGCGAATCTCACACTAGGTCAAAAATGATCTGTAAAGCATGCCCTAGGTTCATGGTACCAGATTGTGAAGCTTGCACTGGATTAGTGGTTCACAGCCAGTTTGCGGTACTCAGCAGCAAAATCATTTTTTGATTTGTATTTTTAAAAGGGGTCACTTTGGCCCACTGCCCTCCCCCACACCCCCAAAGACCTGGGAGTCAGGATGTGCTCATTTAACAGCCTTATATGCCCTTTCACTTTTTTTCAGTGCACTGAAACCAAGTCCCTGTATCCTGTGATGGCAGCCACATTTTTTCCCGGTGTTGCGCCCAGCCAATCAGATTGTTTTACTTTTATGGTCTGACTTCAGATCTGCAACCCCGAAAATTGCTTACAGGAGAAAGAGCTTCCTCAGCCACGCAGATTGGAATATTTTATTAATTTTGATATCCACAGAGCACTACAAATCCGACTTTGCTGAACTCTGAATTAATAATCAAGATAGCTCTAAAATGTAACCTCGTCATGTCTGACCCAAGCTGCCTTTTAAACGCTATTTTCTCAAAAACTAGTAAACAGATGTGTACCAAACCAAGCAAAAGTCTTTCCCTCCAGTTCTACCTTCATGCCAAATTTGGTTTCATTCCATTCAGCCTGTACAGGTTTTTATGAATCAAAGAGCAAAGAATCTAATGAGAATAACATAGAAAGACCTGGCTTAGCAGTTCAGGCTTGACTGTTCCCATGAGGAACAGGGTCAAGACTGATTTGCATATAGCTTCGTCTGAACTGAGGTGGCGAAGTGAGCTAAAAAACGATAATGGATTCAACCCAGATCTGTGACTAGGGGTGAGTGTCTGAAAAGTTTCAGCGCTCAGTCCATCATCTCCTTGTGTTTGCTTTGTTCCCCCTAAGTTGGCAGGGTATGCCCAGATTCGGGTCACTTGCTCACTTTGCCACTGGATTCAAGCTAGCCTGGCTGATGTGGGGTGTTACCCCGAAACCGGCCCCAGGATGCTTGTTTCCGGTTCAGGCTGGACTGTTCCCATGAGGCACAGGTCAAGACTGATTTGCATATAGCTGGATCTGAACTGAGGTGGCGAAGTGAGCTAAAGAAAGATGATGGATTCAACCCAGAACTGTGACTGGGAGTGAGTGTCTGAAACATTTCAGCGCTCCGTCCATCATCTCGTGTTTGCTTAATAACATAGAAAATTGAACTTTTTAAGAACTCCCTTTTTTCTTGGCTAGACTGTTCTGCACAAAATCAAGCATGAAGAACCCAAAGTGCCTGCTCTGGGAGGGTAAACCCACCCGAATTGCCACACACAAGCTCACTCTGGGGTGGTTTGATGGGGGAATAGGATTACCGGACATTAGGAAGTACTATTGGGCATCCCATCTCGCAGCAATCAACCAGTGCATGTATAGACCACAGGGCGACCCTGCCTTCCAGATCGATAGGTGGCTTCTGCCGGGAGGGAATTTTGAGGGGGCACTATATGTGCGCTCGTTGAAACCAGCCTTGACCGGCCCCACCGGGCATGCGTTGCAAGTGTGGAAAGCAGCTACGAAGGGCTTGGGGTGGGAGGGCAAGATTACACAGGCCACACCACTCTGGCATAGCGAGTAATTGGGTAGGCTGTTCCTCTCGAAGGGCTTCGATCGTTGGGATCTTATTGGTATATCTAAGGTGGGAGACATGTGGAAGTCTGGCAATATCATTCCCTTTACACAGTTGCAGCAGGAATACGAACTGGCGAGTTCCGAATACTTTTGTTATCTGCAAATTAGGCATGCTTTGCTTGCGGTGCTCCCCAGAGGAGAATCACTTCCCGAGTCCTCCCCACTAGAGGATAGAGTTCTTGATGGCTACCTACCGGAGAGGGCCATATCACTCATCTACAAGAAGTTGATCAATAATATGTCTGATCCCCTGGTCCAGCTGAGGGCAAAATGGGGCCATGATGTAGCAGGTTTGGATGATGAGGAATGGCTGGCTGCAGTGGCCTCTCCTCGTGAGGTGGCCATCTCCTCTAGGCTTCGCCTCATACAGCTAAGGCTCCTGCATAGGTCCTACCTGTCTGGTCCACTACTGGTTCGTATGGGGCACAGTACAGATGGTGGGTGTTCCAGGCAATGTGGGCAGGAGGGTACCTTCATCCATACACTTTGGGAATGCACGACTATTCAACGGTATTGGGCGGCAGTAGTGAGACTCATGGAGGGGGTGTTGGGGCAGAAGATAGACTGTAATATAAAGCTTGCCATCCTAAACGCCTGGGGCCCTACTGACCTAAACTCCAAAGAGCGTATATGGGTAACTTTGGGTTTAATGGTGGCAAAACGGAACATCGCAAGATTGTGGAAGGCCCAGATCCCGCCAAATATAGGGGATTGGAGTAACGATATGGACTGGTGCATGGTCACAGAGAAGACCATATATGAAGCTAGGGGGTGCCCCGCCAAGTGGACACAGATCTGGGACAGGTGGAACGCTCACAGGGGAGGGATATGTGAGCCTTCGAAGGCGAGGGAAGAAATCGCCACACGGGATCTTAACACGCTATGATTGTGATTACTATATTGTTGTGTTGCCATCATAATGCTCTGTGTCTCCTCTGTGACACAACCTTGTTGCCATTCTATATGGATAATGTCTTTCTTGAATGTCATACCTTGATTTCAATAAAAAGAACTGTTAAAAAAAAAGAACCCAAAGTGGGTGTACATTATTTTTTTTAAAGTTTTGTCCAACGGCTCCAAAATTAAGAAAACAAAAAAATGCCTTTTCAAATAAAGGAGCAGAAAGGGGGTCAACGTTGTGAGAAGTACACCATGACACAAACTTATCCCAATGGCAGGCGTATACTTACTTGGTGGAGGGACACCTGGCTGCCAGAATAACATCACAGACTTTGGGAGGAAGGTCAAAAGGTGTCAACTGTCACCGCTCAATCTCCACGCATGAAGGTGGAGGTGCGCAGGTTTGGGTGCAGAACCCACCCTTGTTGCTGCTTACGAAGATACTTTCGAAGAGGCAGCCTGACCGATGGTCATGTTCAGCGGTTCGGGATACCAGAATCTGTGCCCAATCCGGAGCCACAAAAATTACTTGGGCATGATTATTCCTGAGCTTCTTGAAAACTCTGGACAGAAGTGGTATTGGCGGTAAGGCATACAGGAGGCCAGAGCTAAACACGAGATGAAAAGCGTCTCTGAGCGAGAGTCGCCTTAAACTGTTTACATTGCATGATCTCTGCTGTGGCAAACGGATCTAACCAAGGCTCTCCCCAGATATCTTGCACTACCTCCTGATAGAGACGCCATTCGGGATCTGCAAGGCATCTTCGGCTGAGTTTGTCTGCTCTGATGTTCAGAGAGCCTGCCAGGTGTTGAACCACCAGAGAAATGCCCTGATCTTCCAGCCATATCCAGAGACACAGGGCCTCTTGACAGAGGTTCCATGACCCCACCTTACCCTGTTTTTTGCTGTACCACATGGCGGTGGTGTTGTCCGTGAACACCTGCACCGAGCCATCACCTGATTGCAGGAAGAAAGGCCAAGCGAATCACCAAAGCTCCAACAGGTCGGTGTGGAGCTCGGACTCCGTTGGAGACCAGAGTCCTCTGATCTCCACCTCTCCCAGATGGCCGCCCCAGCCCAGGAGGGACGCATCTGTCACTACAGTCAGCTGTGGTTGGGGAAGGCAGAGGGGTCTGCCACTGACCCAATGGTGGTTCGATAACCACCACTGCAGGTCTTTTGCAGTTCCCTCCGAGATCTCGGCCATGTCAGAGAGATTTCCCTGATGCTGTGCCCACTGTGACTTTAGGTCCCACTGCAGAGCCTGCACATGCCAGCCGGCATGAGTAACAAGCAGGATGCAGGAGGCCAAGAGGCCCAACAGCCTCTGAGTCAGTCTCACCGAAATACAGGATAGAGGCTGAAACATCAGAATCATAGCCTGAATATATTGGACTTGCTGCTCAGGAGGATAGGCCCAAAATTGCACTATGTCCGGAATGGTCCAGATGAAAGGGAGCATCTGAGAGGGAGTCAGGGTGCGACTTCGACATGTTGATAGTGAAACCCAGCAGCGAGTGCAGGAGGTTTGCTGTAGTCTGGAGGTGGGAGACAACTGCCTGGGGCAAGCCTGCCTTCAACAGCCAATCATCGAGGGAGGGGCAGACTGGAACCTCGACGTCTGCAGATGAGCTGCAGCCACCACCATCACTTTCGTGAACACCCGAGGGGCACTAGTAATGCTGAAAGGGCGCATGGCAAACTGAAATTGCTCTTGGCCTACCGTGAACCGCAGGTACCGTCTGTAGGCAGGAAGGACAGAAATGTGAAAATAGGCATCCTGCAAGGCCAAGGCTACCGTCCAGTCTCCTGGGTTCAGGGCAGACAGGACTTCGGCGGGCGTGAGCATTGTGAACTTCTACCTCAAAGAGTCTGAGAAGGGGCGTGGCGCCGCAAGGCTACAGACGCTGAAATCACTCTACTAGTGAGTCGTTCATGTCAAGCCCACACCTTATGGTGAACTTAGCTGCTTCTCTCCCATCAGCAATCGCCTTGATGAGTATGGCTCGTGCCTCCTCCGAGACCATAGGCCGCACTTGTGCAACAGAGTCCCATATTATATGGGAGTAAAGGCCTAATAGGCACGTGGTGTTCACTGACTGCAGTGCTAGGCTGATGGAAAAGAACATTCTCTTACTAAAGGTATCCAGCCGCTTGGATTCCCTATCCGGTGAAGTGGTAGGGAACGAGCCGGGGTTGATTCTGGATGTGGAGGCTTGGGCCACCAAGCTTTCCGGAATGGGGCACTGGGTAAGGAAACTGGGGTCACAAAGAGCGGGAAGAAGGTGGCGGGCAATTGTCCTATGCACAGGAGTCCCTGTACAGGGCTTGGGCCAGTCCCAAGTAGAACGTTTGTAAGTGCTTAATTGAAAGGGAGTAGGGGTTCAGAAGGTGTGACTCCCAGCTGAGACACCTCCGTCAAGACATTTGTCTTGACTGCCACCGTGGGCAACTGAAGGTCCAAGACCTCAGACGCCCTACGCACCACCACTGCAAAAGAAGCTCCCTTCTTCGTAGTCACGAGAGGAGGGAAAACAAGACCAGTGTCAGGTGAGGTGTCTAACCCACTGGCCTCTGCCAGTTCCTCGTACCAGTTGTCCTGTTCCTCCTCGGGGGGTGGCTGGTAATCATAAGGGTCCATAGATCTCTCCAATTCGTCTCCCTCTTCAGGCCTATCAAACAAATACTACTCCAGTAGCAGTCTGACCAGTAACTTTGGTACTGAAAGCCTGGTTGAAAATAATTAAATAGAAGGCCTCCCTCTGCATTTCAAAGAATACAACTCCACCACATTATTTCGCAAGGACATCAACTGACTCTTGCTGCATGAATAGATGTATTACAATTACTACAAGGCTGGCAGCCTTTAATTGTTTTAAAGGCTGGATTAAATCCACTGCCGTTTATGAGCCAAATGGCCCTCATTTATTGATTAAATCTACAATCCTGACATTGGAAGAGGTTTCCAGGTTGCTCCCCATCCCTAAAGGGTATTAAGTCCTGATGAAGACCCGCTCTTGAGTTTTAGAATCCCCCCCCTCCAACCTGCCAGGTAGAAACGTCGACATTCCATACAATCTGGGTTGTAAAGTGTTTCCACAAAGAGGCAATTATGAATATTGCAATTAACCTCTGCCTAAATGAGACTGTACTTATGCAGGATAATAAGTATTATTATTTGGACATTTGGTATCGTGCACAACTCACTCCCAGTGGAGTATCTCGGTGCTGTGCTGCTCAAAAGTGGATAAAACATTCTAAAACAGCCAAGTCTTCAACCCCTTCTTAAAGGAGGTGAAGTCTGGGCTAGAGCGAAAACTAAGAGGGAGTTTGTTCCAGTGATAAGGGGCTGTGTAAGAGAAAGATCTTCCCCATATCTTCAGGTACTTATGCGTGGGATCACTAGAAGTGCCTTATCTGAAGATCTTAGACAATCTAGGAGGCAGGTAGGGATATAGTCGAGTGGACAGATAGGCTGGACAAGACTTGTGGAGTGCCTTATGTCAGACAGCATAGTTTGAAAATGACACTTTTTTAATCAGCAGCCAGTGAAGCTTCCTGAGAATCGGGGAGGAGGCCAAGCGAGACGGAAGATTACATATTAGCCGTGCAGCGGTATTCTGGACCACCTGCAGTTTGGACAGCAAGGTGTCGTTTACTGATGTCAACAAAGCGTTCCCATAGTCAAGGCGGCTGGTGATAAGGGCCTAGACAAGAGTCTTCCTGGCGGTGTCTGGAAGTCACGGGATAGCTTTTTTTAAGAGCCTCATGGTGGCAAAACAGAGGCCACAGGTGGCATTCACTTGGTCTTTCATAGAAAGAGATTGGTCTAGCTTCACTCCAAGATTTTTCACTAAAATGCTTAGGAGAGGGAGTGGGACCAAGTTCTAAAAGGCCACCAATCAGCTGGCCATAACTTGGTCGCTTTGCCAAATAGCATGATCTCTGTCTTGTCGCTGTTTAATTGGAGACAGTTGTTACTCATCTGTTAGACCTGGCATCATTGGCGCGGGTCTCCCTTCCTCTTTTCGCTTCTGACCTTTTATGTTGGCTGGATTTAGATGCTCTGGGCGCTGTGCCACTGCCAATCAGTGACACAGCGCGAATGCTCCCTGTGTAAAGATAACTGTATGAATTGGGATAACCATAATTGGCTCATTTGGTTTACCTGTCAGCCCCTAGTATCAGTGCACTGTGTGTGCCCAGGGCTGGTAGACCAAATACTGCTGGTGGGCCTGCAGCGCTGATTTGCGCTACCCACCGAAGCAGCTTTTAAAGTATGTCTGTGTAGCATGTTCTAATAGCGAGTTACCCTCCATTTCACTGTTTACTATTGTGAGGCTATCCGTTCTCATAGGCCAGAATAGGCAGGCTGAGTATTACATGCCCTAATCCTACCTGCCCCCAGGAACCTGATAGGAACGTCGAATTTGATATGTTTAAGCTCAGAACATTGAGATACATCTTTTAGTAAGGATTATTAGCGTAGCCCGTGTTCGAAAATGCCTCTACTAGAAACGAGGTATTTTCTGGCCTAAGCTTTCCTGTAGGCTTTGCTAGCGTGTGTATTGGCCGTCTGGTTTTGGAGCAGCAGGGCCAGCTGGGTCAGACCTGGCTGGAGAGAGAGATCGGCATTTAGAGTATGGAGAGGGGTGACTCTTTGATCTGAGCAGGGCCGTGCCTGGCAAGGTGAATGATGGCTCCACCTCCCACTGGGCGTCTGATAGCAGACCCCCAGATTCTCAAAGGGCAGGATGTCGCCTCGTAAACCAAGTGCTCCCCGACCCCACCGAACTGGTTCTGGCTGGATGCAGTGATTTGTGACTGCAGAGAACAAAGACTTTTTAGGTATAAAAGCTGCGCTGAAACCTTTTTCAAGTGTGTTCCTTCTGGATGTCAAGACGAAACTCTGTCCGAGTGAACAGAGGAAAGGACTTTGAAACTTTCACCAAGCTTGCTGAAGAACTACCCGAGGGCCTGAATTGAGAGCGCCTCCTACTGAAGTCTCAGGGACATTAGACTTCACCCCGTCAGCCGTCCGAATTCCTGTGCTAGGGATTCTACTTGCAGGTGAGGCCTCCGTCGAGTAATCCGGAACCTCTAGTTCTACTGTGAGGTACGCGGACTGGTAACCCTTGTGAACTCTGTGTGTGGGCCGCCGCAGCTAAGAGAGAGCTGCCGCCACTCAGTGCCCGCCTTAATTTGAACCTTCAGAACCTTCGCTGAATCTGTGTGGGCCACCGCAGCTAAGAGAGAGCTGCCGCCGCCGAGCGCCCGCCTTAATTTGAATCTTCAGAACCTTCGCTGAATCTGTGTGGGCCGCCGCAGCTAAGAGAGCTGCCGCCGCTGAGCGCCCGCCTTAATTTGAATCTTCAGAACCTTCACTGAATCTGTGTGGGCCGCCGCAGCTAAGAGAGAGCTGCCGCCGCTGAGCGCCCGCCTTAATTTGAACCTTCGGAACCTTTGCTGAATCTGTGTGGGCCGCCGCAGCTAAGAGAGAGCTGTAGCCGCTGAGTGCCCGCCGTTGTGCCAGCCTGGTCGAGATCATCCTTTGTCCTGTGGGCCGCAGCAGCTAAGTGAGAGCTGCTGCCGCTGAGTGCCCGCACCTTTGCCAACTCCGCATCATCGTGATTTGTCCTGTGGGCAGCCGCAACTAAGTGAGAGCTGCTGCCGCTGAGTGCCCGCATCTGTGTCAACTTTGCCTCATCGTGATTTGTCCTGTGGCCTGCCGCAGCTAAGAGAGAGCTGCTGCCGCTGAGTGCTCGCCCCTTTGCCAACTTTGCATCATTGTGATTTGTCCTGTGGGCCGCTGCAGCTAAGAGAGAGCTGCTGCCGCTGAGTGCTCGCACCTTTGCCAACTTTGCATCATTGTGATTTGTCCTGTGGGCCGCCGCAGCTAAGAGAGAGCTGCTGCCGCAGAGTGCTCACACCTTTGCCAACTTTGCATCATTGTGATCTGTCCTGTGGGCCGCCGCAGCTAAGAGAGAGCTGCTGCCGCTGAGTGCTCGCACCTTTGCCAACTTTGCATCATTGTGATTTGTCCTGTGGGCCGCCGCAGCTAAGAGAGAGCTGCTGCCGCTGAGTGCCCGCATCTTTGCCAACTTTGCATCATCGTGAGTCGTCCCGTGGGCCGCCGCAGCTAGGAGAGAGCTGCTGCCGCTGTGAGCCCACCACGGAGCTGCACGACGAGAGTCATCACCCCCACCAGCCCGGGCCACCGCAGCCGCGTGCTGCTGCCGCTGGGAGCCCGCCTGTCCCCGAGTGCCCGAATCATTGTGAGTGCACGTTGCGGACCACTGCAGTCGAGAACTGTGGTCGCTGGGAGTCCGCCTGTCACCGTCTCCGCTTCTTCAAGAAGCTACGTGCTGTGTCCCCGTCCAACGGCAGGTATCTGGTGCGCAACGGGTCGCGTAGACCCAGGACTTGAACTCAGTCAGTGCCACGTTCTGGTGAATACGTTATTGCCTTTTTAAGTCCCTACTGATTTACGTGCATTGTGACTGGTTAAAACGCTTTTGAGAGTCTCGTGCTAAACCTTAGATAAAGATACTATTTTTCTATACCTACTTGAGTTGTGTCTTTTTGTGGTGTCGTTACTGCCTTATTGTGCATGGTCATAAATGCTTCACACACTGCCTCTGAGATAGGCCTAACTGCTCGTGCTACGTTACCACAGGGTTGAGCAGGGGTTCTCAAAGGGGGTAGTCCACTTGCCCTGACTTGGGAAGAAGGGTCCCTATTTGGACATAAGCGCCAGCCATGGCCAACTAGAGACCCCCATTTCTAACATTGGCGGTCAGCGGTGAGGATCAGGACTTGCATTTATGATCCACGTACAATAACTGGTGGACACCACTAGTGAGTACAGACCAAAGCGCAGACACGCGCTGATTTTTTTCCCTCTTCGAATATTTTTTGGGTTGGTTGTTTTAGTATTGAATTGTTGATCGCAGCCATGAGTACTGCTAATATGGGAAGGCCAACATCCAATGCTTCGGAGGATCTCACCTTTGAGGAGGAAAGATTAGATACCTATACTGCCAAACAGCTGAAGTCATTTTGTAAGCAATTTGCAGTCCCCTTGATAGGTCTCTCTAGGAAGGAGGAGTACCACAAGGCGCTGAAGGCTTGGTGGGAAGCGAGAGAGTCCGCTGGGGATGAGGAAGAGAATGCTGGAGGGCAGCAGGATGATGCAGTAGAGGGGGGGGGGAGATAGAACACCCTCCAATCCAGGTACTAGTGTATCCCAAAGGAGCCTGACCCCAGAAGAGCTGGAGGACAGGGAGAGAGATAGGAGGCATAGTTTGGAGATGGCTAAATTGGAAGACATTGAGAAGAATCGATTGTCAATTGAACTTGAGAAAATGAGAATGGAACATGAGAATGTTGAGGGAGATAGAGATCAGGGCGAGGAGTGTCCCGGTCTCCCCCTCTGGTGGCAGCATACTTTTAGTAACTCCTGAGAGTAGAGTTTATATTCCTAAGGATGTCATTAAGGATTTTCACAAGAGTGAGGATATTGGGCAATGGTTTGCCGCATATGAGATAGCAATGGTGTCCCACTGGGTCCCTGAGCAGGATTGGGGATTGGGATTGTGGGGGCGCTTTGTGAGTGATGGTAGGGATACCCTGTTGGACCTGCCTGAGGAGAGCAGGATGGTGTATGCCCATATGAAAGAAGCTTTGATGACCCGTTATGGTTTGACCCCAGAAATGTACAGGCAGAGGTTTAGGACCTGTAAGAAGTTAGAGGGTACCACGTGGGTTGAATATGTCTTTTTTCTGCAGAGCAATGGATCGCTGGGTAAAGGGTAGCAAAGTGGAAACTTTCGAGCAATTGTATGATTTGTTTGCGCGGGAGCATTTTTCTAGTAACTGTTTTCCAGAGCTACGCCAGCACCTGATTGATAGCAGGCTGACTAACCCTAGGAAGCTTGCTGAGGAGGCGCACCGCTGGGTGAACACCCGGGTCCGCAAAGGTTTTGTGGGCGACTTTGCCAGAGGTGGGCAGGGTCCCCAGCAGAGAAGTGGGGGGGACAAGGGTAAGCCGAGGGAGTTCCAGAGAGGGCCCCAAAGTAATTCCCAAGGGAACCAAGCAGTGGTGTCCCAGCCTCTCCCTGAGAAGAAGCCAGTGTCCCAGACAGGTAGGCCTGTTCAGAGGGGGCCACTCACTTGTTTCAAGTGTGGTCAAGTGGGCCACCGGTATTATGATCCCCAGTGTTCCCAGAGGGACCCCAATGCATCCCCTCGTGCACCACCCCGTGCACCATCCCGCCAGATTGCCAGTGTAGCCCTGGGGGGGGGAGGAGGTAGAGGTCCAAGGTGGGTGGGATCCCTTAGAGTTAACCCTTGTCTCGCTAGGAGACTTTGAGAAGGTCCCTAACCCCACACTGCCGAATAACACTCAGAAGTACCGGCAGTGGGTGACCATCAATGGCCATAGGGTGGAGGCTCTCAGGGACACCGGAGCTAGTGTGACTGCTGTCAGCTCCCGGTTGGTGTCCAAAGAGCAGGTTGTCCCCCTTGCATTCTGCCCCATAGTGTCAGCGGACAACTCAGAGAGCCAGTGTGAAGTGGCTCAGGTTCCCTTTGAGTGGGGAGGGGTCTCAGGAACTCTTCAAGTGGCTGTGAGGCCCGCCATGCCTGTAGACTGTCTGTTGGGCAATGATCTAGAGAACTCCCCGTGGGCTACGGTGGAGAGAAAGTCTCATTTGGAAATGTTGGGTCTGCCTGAGTGGGTGTGTGTGACCACTCGGTCCATGACAGCTCAGAAGGGTGTTCAGGGGGGTCTGAGCCTGAAAGTATGGCCCAGGCCCCTTCCTCAAAGAGAAGGGGTAGGGGGCGTGGGAAACCGGCCCCCGCGGTTCCCACGGTCCCGGATGGGAGCAGACTTTGAGGGGGATGCCCTGGAACCTACAGGGGAACAAGTGGCCGAACTGAGGGACCTACCGGAGCTGACCCATTGGCAGCAGGAAGGGGGGCCCTCCAGGGAGGAATTTTGCGAGCAACAGACAACCTGCCCTTCTCTTGAGGGGGTGCGGCAGCAGGCTGCCGCCCAGGCAGCAGGTGACCAGACAGGGTCACATTGGATCTATTGGGAGAACGACCTCCTTTACAGCGAGCCTAAGGTTGCTGAGCCTGGGTCAGCCCGTGTGCTGGTGGTACCCCAGAGCTTCAGGACCTTCCTACTGGGGTTGGCTCATGATGTGCCACTGGCCGGACATCTGGGGCAGACCAAGAGCTTTGAGAGGCTGGTCACCCACTTCTATTGGCCTCAGATGCGCAGGAGCTCCGATGCTCACTGCAGGATGTGTGAGACTTGCCAGGCAAGTGGGAAGAGTGGGGGGAAGATTGAGGCCCCACTACAGCCCTTTCCCGTTGTGAGCACCCCATTCGAGAGGGTGGGCATTGATATTGTGGGGCCTCTAGATCCCAAGACAGCCATGGGCAACAGGTTCATCCTGGTCTTGGTGGACCATGCCACCCGGTACCCTGAGGCCATCCCGCTCAGGACAGTGACGACCCCCGTGGTGGGACGGGCACTGATGGGGATTTTCTCCCGTGTGGGATTCCCCAGAGAGGTGGTGTCCGATAGGGGAACTAACTTCATCTCCAAGTACATAAAGTCTCTGTGGGAGGAGTGTGGGTTAACGTATAAGTTCACCACTCCTTACCACCCCCAGGGTAATGGGCTGGTTGAGAGATTCAACCGGACCCTCAAGGGCATGATTATGGGCCTAGGTGAGCCCATGAGGCGTAAGTGGGATGTCCTCTTGCCATGCCTGTTGTTTGCTTACCGTGAGGTGCCACAGAAGTCCTTACGGTTCAGTCCCTTTGAGCTGCTCTATGGTCACCCGGTAAGAGGGCCTCTGAGTCTGGTCAAGGAAGGCTGGGAGCAATCTCCCAGGAAACCTCCCCAGGATGGGTTTAGTTACATGCTGGCCTTCAGGAACCAGACTCGGCGTTTCAGGAAACTTGCTGAGGCAAACCTGGAAGCCAGCCAGGAAGAGATGAAACGCTGGCACGATCAGAATGCCACTCTGATCGAGTTTCAGCCTGGACAAAAGGTTTGGGTCATGGCCCCGGGGGAGCCCTGTGCGCTCCAGGATAGGTGGACCGGCCCCTTTGAGGTGGTGGAGCGCAAGAGTCCTGTTACCTACGTGGTGGACTTGCAGTCTCCCAGGAACCCCTTGCGGGTCCTGCATGTTAACCGCCTGAAGCCCCACTTTGAGAGGTCCGAAGTGGGCATGCTTCTGGCCACAGATGCTGGGATGGAGGAGGAGAGCGAGCCCCTTCCTGACCTCCTGTGTGCAGGGGAGCGAGATGGGTCAGTGTAGGGTGTGGTCCTCTCCACCACACTGACCCCTGAGCAGCAGGGTGATTGTTGCCAACTGTTGGGGCAATTCAGTGATCTGTTCTCCCTGGTACCTAGTGTCACTGATTGGTGTGTCCATGACGTGGACACCGGGGACAGTCCTCCCATTAAGCACAAGGCTTACCGAGTGACTGACCGGGTAAGGGCCTACATTAAGGATGAGGTTACCAAAATGTTTGCCCTTGGGGTGATTGAGTCCTCTAGCAGCCCTTGGTCCAGCCCAGTGGTCCTGGTACCAAAAGCTGCAGCGCCTGGTACCACCCCAGAACTTCGGTTCTGCGTGGACTATCGGGGCCTCAATTCAGTCACGAAGACTGACGCGCACCCCATCCCCAGAGCTGATGAGCTCATAGATCGGTTAGGGGCTGTAAAATACCTCAGCACATTTGATTTGACGTCTGGGTATTGGCAGATCACCTTGACCGAGGGAGCAAAGGAGAGGTCAGCCTTCTCCACACCCGATGGGCACTACCAGTTCCGGGTGATGCCCTTTGGAATGAAGAATGCCCCTGCCACCTTTCAGAGGCTGGTCAACAGGGTGTTGGTTGGGCTGGAAGACTTCAGTGCCGCCTACCTGGATGACATTGCGGTGTTTAGCTCCTCTCGGGAGGACCACCTGCGCCACCTCTGGGAGGTATTGATGGCACTGCGGAAGGCAGGCCTCACAATCAAAGCCAGTAAGTGCCAGATTGGGCAGGGTTCTGTAGTGTATTTGGGGCACCAGGTGGGGAGCGGCCAGGTGGCGCCCCTTCAACCCAAAATTGAAACTATCCTGGCGTGGGAACCCCCCAAGACTCAGACGCAGGTGAGAGCCTTCTTAGGACTCACGGGGTACTACAGGAGGTTTGTCAAGGGATATGGCAACATTGTTGCACCCTTGACTGAGCTGACTTCTAAGAAGCAGCCAAAGAAGGTAAACTGGACTGACACCTGTCAGAACGCTTTTGACGCCCTGAAGACTGCCATGTGCACCGCACCCGTGCTTCAGGCGCCCGACTTTTCAAAGGAATTCGTTGTCCAGACAGACGCCTCAGAGCCTGGTATAGGGGCTGTTCTGTCACAGATCAATGAGGAGGGGCTAGACCAACCGGTAGCCTTCCTAAGCAGGAGGTTACTTCCCCGGGAACAGAGGTGGAGTGCAATAGAGCGTGAGGCATTTGCTGTGGTCTGGGCGCTGAAGAAGCTGAGACCATATCTGTTTGGGACTCACTTCCGGGTTCAGACAGACCACAGGCCCCTTAGATGGTTGATCAGGGCTTTAAGTGGGGGGGGGTCTGTGGGGGTCTGAGCACCCCCAGTTTTTTTTGGGGGGCCTCAAAAGGGGTCTCTAGGGGGCTCTATTTTCGGGCCTCAAAGGTCAAAGGTAGGGTGACCAGACGTCCCGGTTTTTGTTTGGTGTTTCTGGTGAGCATGCACGCGCACTGCTTAAGGCGTGATGTCATTGTAGCAGGAAGGGAAATCCTTTGAAGAGAGACACTTTCTCTCGGGATGTCCCTTCTCTTTGAACACGCAGCGCCACCTACGTCATCGTGCCAGCCATCGGCACAACAAGAGCTGGTTAGAACCGGCACGACCCTGCTTTTACGGCCTGCAGCAAGATTTCTCCAGCAACCAGTGTGACCCTGCTCTGCCTTAAAGCAAGCGAGGGACGAGGGTCTACAACAGAATCCAGCAGCAGTGACACTACCACTACCAGTGCAGCCCTGCCCCTGTCGGCCCGTCATCTCTATGCCTCAAAACCTGTCTGATTTCTCTAGATACATACCTGCCCGTCTTTTTTCTCAATCATATGTCTATTTCTAACCAACCGACCGTCCACCCATCAGTCAGTTTATCCATCCATGGGTCGTTTCATTTACATTATATTCCCTTCTGTGTGTTAGTCCGTCCAGGTGTCTGCTTCTGTTTACTGATCGCCTAATAAATAACGTTTACAGTAACGCATATGTGATAACGTGGAACCACACATGTCAAATCACACATAGGATGAACAATAACACATGAAATACATACCGACGTTGGCATACACTCTAGCGCCGGTGCTCGCACACACAACCTGTGAGCCTTCAGAAGGACTTGTGCCAGCGCCGGAAAATACCAATAAACCACCCAGCCACTGAATATAATAACTCTAGATGCATTAGGAAGGGAGTTGATATATATATATTACAGTTTAATATAGCTCTGTCTCGACCCGAACGTATTGGAGCGCTTTACGTGAGCTACATGAGCACTAGTTACATTACACAAGATCATATACATTTTTGGGGGGACTGAGATTAAGACTTAATCTCACTGTGCCCCCCAGTCCCCCCAAAAATGTATATGATCTTGTGTAATGTAACTTGTGGCTGCATTGAAAATGTTCAGGCACAATTCAGAAGTAAGTAGATATCTCAAGTCAATAGTAAAGCCGACCCAGACGGACCCCTCTGAGTTTCATTTTCATCACTTTCACATTGCTCTGCTCTTCCTATGTTTACTAACACTGATGTAATTAAGTCCTGTGTGACTGTTAGACCTGGCATCCTTGGCGTGGTTTCCCCTGACTTTTTGCCTCTACCTCCTACATTTTGACACTGTGAGGGATTTCGTTTTGCTGGTTTAGATGCTTTGGGCACTTTGCCACTGCTGATCAGTGCCAAAGTGCAAGTGCTCCCTGGTTAAATTATTACTGTGATTGGTTATCCATGATTGGCATATTTGTTTTACCAGTAGGTCCCTAGTAAAATGCACTAAGTGTGCCGGGGCGGGTAATTCAAATGCTACTAGTGGGCCTGCAGCACTGATTGTGCCACCCACATGAGTAGCCCTAAAATGGTGTCTCAGGCCTGCCACCGCAGCGCCTGTGCGCAGTCTTGTAGAGACCATTTCTTCATGCTTATGGGTAAAACTCAATGGTCTTCCATTTGAAACATTTGACGCAAAGCTGTATGTAAAGAGTTGCCTGGCAAAAGGTAGAAGGTCTGCTGAAGAAAATTGTTGTGAGAAACCCCAGCAAAATAGACACAGTGAATATCTTCAAGGGTTTTGGGAAATCCTGCAATAGATTTCTAAGTAATGTAAATCATTTTTACATGTTTTTTAAAGTGTTTGGTATTTTATGGCTTATACTTAATAAATATACCTTTTTGCCTATTTTATTATCCTTTGCTGGATGCGACTTCATGATTTTCTTAAGTACACAATGCTAGTTATCTTGATTTAGACCACGCCCCTACTCGGATAGGCCACACCCCTTTAAGAAATTTGCCACGCCCCTTTTAGAGCACCCCCAGGTTTTTTTTCCCACTTAAAGCCCTGTGGTTGATACATATGAGGGGTGAGAATCCCAAGTTGTTGAGGTGGTCCATTTCCCTACAGGGTATGGATTTCATGGTGGAACACCGCACTGGTACAGAACATGCCAATGTTGACGGTCTGTCCAGGTTTTTCCTGCCTTAGTGATGAGAACTCCCAAGGGAATGGTTAGTTCTCCCCACATTTCAGCTGGAGGGGACGCGTGTTAGACCTGGCATCATTGGCGCGGGTCTCCCTTCCTCTTTTCGCTTCTGACCTTGAGCAGACTTTGAGGGGGATGCCCTGGAACCTACAGGGGAACAAGTGGCCGAACTGAGGGACCTACCGGAGCTGACCCATTGGCAGCAGGAAGGGGGGCCCTCCAGGGAGGAATTTTGCGAGCAACAGACAACCTGCCCTTCTCTTGAGGGGGTGCGGCGGCAGGCTGCCGCCCAGGCAGCAGGTGACCAGACAGGGTCACATTGGATCTATTGGGAGAACGACCTCCTTTACAGCGAGCCTAAGGTTGCTGAGCCTGGGTCAGCCCGTGTGCTGGTGGTACCCCAGCGCTTCAGGACCTTCCTACTGGGGTTGGCTCATGATGTGCCACTGGCCGGACATCTGGGGCAGACCAAGAGCTTTGAGAGGCTGGTCACCCACTTCTATTGGCCTCAGATGCGCAGGAGCTCAGATGCTCACTGCAGGACGTGTGAGACTTGCCAGGCAAGTGGGAAGAGTGGGGGGAAGATTAAGGCCCCACTACAGCCCTTTCCCGTTGTGAGCACCCCATTCGAGAGAGTGGGCATTGATATTGTGAGGCCTCTGGATCCCAAGACAGCCATGGGCAACAGGTTCATCCTGGTCTTGGTGGACCATGCCACCCGGTACCCTGAGGCCATCCCGCTCAGGACAGTGACGACCCCCGTGGTGGGACGGGCACTGATGGGGGATTTTCTCCCGTGTGGGATTCCCCAGAGAGGTGGTGTCCGATAGGGGAACTAACTTCATCTCCAAGTACATAAAGTCTCTGTGGGAGGAGTGTGGGTTAACGTATAAGTTCACCACTCCTTACCACCCCCAGGGTAATGGGCTGGTTGAGAGATTCAACCGGACCCTCAAGGGCATGATTATGGGCCTAGGTGAGCCCATGAGGCGTAAGTGGGATGTCCTCTTGCCATGCCTGTTGTTTGCTTACCGTGAGGTGCCACAGAAGTCCTTACGGTTCAGTCCCTTTGAGCTGCTTTATGGTCACCCGGTAAGAGGGCCTCTGAGTCTGGTCAAGGAAGGCTGGGAGCAATCTCCCAGGAAACCTCCCCAGGATGTGTTTAGTTACATGCTGGCCTTCAGGAACCAGACTCGGCGTTTCAGGAAACTTGCTGAGGCAAACCTGGAAGCCAGCCAGGAAGAGATGAAACGCTGGCACGATCAGAATGCCACTCTGATCGAGTTTCAGCCTGGACAAAAGGTTTGGGTCATGGCCCCGGGGGAGCCCTGTGCGCTCCAGGATAGGTGGACCGGCCCCTTTGAGGTGGTGGAGCGCAAGAGTCCTGTTACCTACGAGGTGGACTTGCAGTCTCCCAGGAACCCCTTGCGGGTCCTGCATGTTAACCGCCAGAAAGCCCCACTTTGAGAGGTCCGAAGTGGGCAGCATGCTTCTGGCCACAGATGCTGGGATGGAGGAGGAGAGCGAGCCCCTTCCTGACCTCCTGTGTGCAGGGGAGTGAGATGGATCAGTGGAGGGTGTGGTCCTCTCCACCACACTGACCCCTGAGCAGCAGGGTGATTGTTGCCAACTGTTGGGGCAATTCAGTGATCTGTTCTCCCTGGTACCTAGTGTCACTGATTGGTGTCTCCATGACGTGGACACCGGGGACAGTCCTCCCATTAAGCACAAGGCTTACCGAGTGACTGACCGGGTAAGGGCCTACATTAAGGATGAAGTTACGAAAATGTTTGCCCTTGGGGTGATTGAGTCCTCTAGCAGCCCTTGGTCCAGCCCAGTGGTCCTGGTACCAAAAGCTGCAGCGCCTGGTACCACCCCAGAACTTCGGTTCTGCGTGGACTATCGGGGCCTCAATTCAGTCACGAAGACTGACGCGCACCCCATCCCCAGAGCTGATGAGCTCATAGATCGGTTAGGGGCTGCAAAATACCTCAGCACATTTGATTTGACGTCTGGGTATTGGCAGATCGCCTTGACCGAGGGAGCAAAGGAGAGGTCAGCCTTCTCCACACCCGATGGGCACTACCAGTTCCGGGTGATGCCCTTTGGTGTGGGGTTAGGGACCTTCTCAAAGTCTCCTAGCGAGACAAGGGTTAACTCTACGGGATCCTGCCTTAGTGATGAGAACTCCCAAGGGAATGGTTAGTTCTCCCCACATTTTAGCTGGAGGGGACGCGTGGCGGGTCTCCCTTCCTCTTTTCGCTTCTGACCTTTTATGTTGGCTGGATTTAGATGCTCTGGGCGCTGTGCCACTGCCAATCAGTGACACAGCGCAAATGCTCCCTGTGTAAAGATAACTGTATGAATTGGGATAACCATAATTGGCTCATTTGGTTTACCTGTCAGCCCCTAGTATCAGTGCACTGTGTGTGCCCAGGGCTGGTAGACCAAATACTGCTGGTGAGCCTGAAGCGCTGATTTGCGCTACCCACCGAAGCAGCTTTTAAAGTATGTCTGTGTAGCATGTTCTAATAGCGAGTTACCCTCCATTTCACTGTTTACTATTGTGAGGCTATCCGTTCTCATAGGCCAGAATGGGCAGGCTGAGTATTACATGCCCTAATCCTACCTGCCCCCAGGAACCTGATAGGAACGTCGAATTTGATATGTTTAAGCTCAGAACATTGAGATACATCTTTTAGTAAGGATTATTAGCGTAGCCCGTGTTCGAAAATGCCTCTACTAGAAACGAGGTATTTTCTGGCCTAAGCTTTCCTGTAGGCTTTGCTAGCGTGTGTATTGGCCGTCTGGTTTTGGAGCAGCAGGGCCAGCTGGGTCAGACCTGGCTGGAGAGAGAGATCGGCATTTAGAGTATAGAGAGGGGTGACTCTTTGATCTGAGCAGGGCCGTGCCTGGCAAGGTGAATGATGGCTCCACCTCCCACTGGGCGTCTGATAGCAGACCCCCAGATTCTCAAAGGGCAGGATGTCGCCTCGTAAACCAAGTGCTCCCTGACCCCACCGAACTGGTTCTGGCTGGATGCAGTGATTTGTGACTGCAGAGAACAAAGTCTTTTTATGGTATAAAACGCTGCGCTGAAACCTTTTTCAAGTGTGTTCCTTCTGGATGTCAAGACGAAACTCTGTCTGAGTGAACAGAGGAAAGGACTTTGAAACTTTCACCAAGCTTGCTGAAGAAACTACCCGAGGGCCTGAATTGAGAGCGCCTCCTGCTGAAGTCTCAGGGACATTAGACTTCACCCCGTCAGCCGTCCGAATTCCTGTGCTAGGGATTCTACTTGCAGGTGAGGCCTCCGTCGAGTAATCCGGAACCTCTAGTTCTACTGTGAGGAACGCGGACTGGTAACCCTTGTGAACTCTGTGTGTGGGCCGCCGCAGCTAAGAGAGAGCTGCCGCCGCTGAGTGCCCGCCTTAATTTGAACCTTCAGAACCTTCGCTGAATCTGTGTGGGCCGCCGCAGCTAAGAGAGAGCTGCCGCCGCTGAGCGCCCGCCTTAATTTGAATCTTCAGAACCTTCGCTGAATCTGTGTGGGCCGCCGCAGCTAAGAGAGCTGCCGCCGCTGAGCGCCCGCCTTAATTTGAACCTTCGCTGAATCTGTGTGGGCCGCCGCAGCTAAGAGAGAGCTGTAGCCGCTGAGTGCCTGCCGTTGTGCCAGCCTGGTCGAGATCATCCTTTGTCCTGTGGGCCGCCGCAGCTAAGTGAGACCTGCTGCCGCTGAGTACCCGCACCTTTGCCAACTCCGTATCATCGTGATTTGTCCTGTGGGCAGCCGCAACTAAGGGAGAGCTGCTGCCGCTGAGTGCTCGCACCTTTGCCAACTTTGCATCATTGTGATTTGTCCTGTGGGCCGCCGCAGCTAAGAGAGAGCTGCTGCCGCCGAGTGCTCGCACCTTTGCCAACTTTGCATCATTGTGATTTGTCCTGTGGGCCGCCGCAGCTAAGAGAGAGCTGCTGCCGCTGAGTGCTCGCACCTTTGCCAACTTTGCATCATTGTGATTTGTCCTGTGGGCCGCCGCAGCTAAGAGAGAGCTGCTGCCGCTGAGTGCCCGCAGCTTTGCCAACTTTGCATCATCGTGAGTCGTTCCGTGGGCCGCCGCAGCTAGGAGAGAGCTGCTGCCGCTGTGAGCCCAACACGGAGCTGCACGACGAGAGTCATCGCCACCACCAGCCCGGGCCGCCGCAGCCACGTGCTGCTGCCGCTGGGAGCCCGCCTGTCCCCGAGTGCCCGAATCATTGTGAGTGCACGTTGCGGACCACTGCAGTCGAGAACTGTGGTCGCTGGGAGTCCGCCTGTCACCGTCTCCGCTTCTTCGAGAAGCTATGTGCTGTGTCCCCGTCCAACGGCAGGTATCTGGTGCGCAACGGGTCGCGTAGACCCAGGCCTTGAACTCAGTCAGTGCCAAGTTCTGGTGAATACGTTATTGCCTTTTTAAGTCCCTACTGATTTACGTGCATTGTGACTGGTTAAAACGCTTTTGAGAGTCTCGTGCTAAACCTTAGATAAAGATACTATTTTTCTATACCTACTTGAGTTGTGTCCTTTTGTGGTGTCGTTACTGCCTTATTGTGCATGGCCATAAATGCTTCACACACTGCCTCTGAGATAGGCCTAACTGCTCGTGCTACGTTACCACAGGGTTGAGCAGGGGTTATCAAAGGGGGTAGCCCACTTGCCCTTACTTGGGAAGAAGGGTCCCTATTTGGACATTGGCGCCAGCCATGGCAGCCTTTAATTGTTTTAAAGGCTGGATTAAATCCACTGCCGTTTAGGAGCCAAATGGCCCTCATTTATTGATTAAATCTACAATCCTGACACTGGAAGAGGTTTCCAGGTTGCTCCCCATCCCTAAAGGGTATTAAGTCCTGATGAAGACCCGCTCTTGAGTTTTAGAATTCCCCCCCCCTCCAACCTGCCAGGTAGAAACGTCGACATTCCATACAATCTGGGTTGTAAAGTGTTTCCACAAAGAGGCAATTATGAATAATGCAATTAACCTCTGCCTAAATGAGACTGTACTTATGCGGGATAATAAGTATTATTATTTGGACATTTGGTATCGTGCACAACTCACTCCCAGTGGAGTATCTCGGTGCTGTGCTGCTCAAAAGTGGATAAAACATTCTAAAACAGCCAAGTCTTCAACCCCTTCTTAAAGGAGGTGAAGTCTGGGCTAGAGCGAAAACTAAGAGGGAGTTTGTTCCAGTGATAAGGGGCTGTGTAAGAGAAAGATCTTCCCCATATCTTCAGGTACTTATGCGTGGGATCACTAGAAGTGCCTTATCTGAAGATCTTAGACAATCTAGGAGGCAGGTAGGGATATAGTCGAGTGGACAGATAGGCTGGACAAGACTTGTGGAGTGCCTTATATGTCAGACAGCATAGTTTGAAAATGACACTTTTTAATCAGCAGCCAGTGAAGCTTCCTGAGAATCGGGGAGGAGGCCAAGCGAGACGGAAGATTACATATTAGCCGTGCAGCGGTATTCTGGACCACCTGCAGTTTGGACAGCAAGGTGTCGTTTACTGATGTCAACAAAGCGTTCCCATAGTCAAGGCGGCTGGTGATAAGGGCCTAGACAAGAGTCTTCCTGGCGGTGTCTGGAAGTCACGGGATAGCTTTTTTTAAGAGCCTCATGGTGGCAAAACAGAGGCCACAGGTGGCATTCACTTGGTCTTTCATAGAAAGAGATTGGTCTAGTGGAGAAGTGTGGCTCAATGGTTAGAGCGGCAGACCCTGATGCAGAGATCTGGCCCGGGACCAGGGTTCAATTCCCGCCTCGGCGGGTCTTGGGCTCAATTTCCTCGGACCTGATAATTCTCGCCTCGGTGCCTATTCTAATCATGGGTCCCACTCTGCAACTCTGGGCAATAGCTTGCTTAATCTCCACAACGGCCCCAACAGCGCTGGGATGCCTGGCTTCACCCTGGGGGTGCCCAGGAGTGGACATTTCACAGGGAAAAGCCAGGAAGGGTTCCACAGCGGTATGCGTACAGCGCCAGGACACCTCTTTGGGGGTATAAGTGCGCTTTACAAGTACGAATTTCATTTCATTTCATTTTACAAGTACGAATTTCATTTCATTTCATTTCAGCTTCACTCCAAGATTTTTCACTAAAATGCTTAGGAGAGGGAGTGGGACCAAGTTCTAAAAGGCCACCAATCAGCTGGCCATAACTTGGACGCTTTGCCAAATAGCATGATCTCTGTCTTGTCGCTGTTTAATTGGAGACAGTTGTTACTCATCTGTTAGACCTGGCATCATTGGCGCGGGTCTCCCTTCCTCTTTCGCTTCTGACCTTTTATGTTGGCTGGATTTAGATGCTCCGGGCGCTGTGCCACTGCCAATCAGTGACACAGCGCGAATGCTCCCTGTGTAAAGATAACTGTATGAATTGGGATAACCATAATTGGCTCATTTGGTTTACCTGTCAGCCCCTAGTATCAGTGCACTGTGTGTGCCCAGGGCTGGTAGACCAAATACTGCTGGTGGGCCTGCAGCGCTGATTTGCGCTACCCACCGAAGCAGCTTTTAAAGTATGTCTGTGTAGCATGTTCTAATAGCGAGTTACCCTCCATTTCACTGTTTACTATTGTGAGGCTATCCGTTCTCATAGGCCAGAATGGGCAGGCAGTGTATTACATGCCCTAATCCTACCTGCCCCCAGGAACCTGATAGGAACGTCGAATTTGATATGTTTAAGCTCAGAACATTGAGATACATCTTTTAGTAAGGATTATTAGCGTAGCCCGTGTTCGAAAATGCCTCTACTAGAAACGAGGTATTTTCTGGCCTAAGCTTTCCTGTAGGCTTTGCTAGCGTGTGTATTGGCCGTCTGGTTTTGGAGCAGCAGGGCCAGCTGGGTCAGACCTGGCTGGAGAAAGAGATCGGCATTTAGAGTATGGAGAGGGGTGACTCTTTGATCCGAGCAGGGCCGTGCCTGGCAAGGTGAATGATGGCTCCACCTCCCACTGGGCGTCTGATAGCAGACCCCCAGATTCTCAAAGGGCAGGATGTCGCCTCGTAAACCAAGTGCTCCCTGACCCCACCGAACTGGTTCTGGCTGGATGCAGTGATTTGTGACTGCAGAGAACAAAGACTTTTTAGGTATAAAACGCTGCGCTGAAACCTTTTTCAAGTGTGTTCCTTCTGGATGTCAAGACGAAACTCTGTCCGAGTGAACAGAGGAAAGGACTTTGAAACTTTCACCAAGCTTGCTGAAGAAACTACCCGAGGGCCTGAATTGAGAGCGCCTCCTGCTGAAGTCTCAGGGACATTAGACTTCACCCCGTCAGCCGTCCGAATTCCTGTGCTAGGGATTCTACTTGCAGGTGAGGCCTCCGTCGAGTAATCCGGAACCTCTAGTTCTACTGTGAGGAACGCGGACTGGTAACCCTTGTGAACTCTGTGTGTGGGCCGCCGCAGCTAAGAGAGCTGCCGCCGCTGAGTGCTCGCCTTAATTTGAACCTTCAGAACCTTCGCTGAATCTGTGTGGGCCGCCGCAGCTAAGAGAGAGCTGCCGCCGCTGAGCGCCCGCCTTAATTTGAACCTTCGCTGAATCTGTGTGGGCCGCCGCAGCTAAGAGAGAGCTGTAGCCGCTGAGTGCCTGCCGTTGTGCCAGCCTGGTCGAGATCATCCTTTGTCCTGTGGGCCGCCGCAGCTAAGTGAGAGCTGCTGCCGCTGAGTGCCCGCACCTTTGCCAACTCTGCATCATCGTGATTTGTCCTGTGGGCAGCCGCAACTAAGGGAGAGCTGCTGCCGCTGAGTGCTCGCACCTTTGCCAACTTTGCATCATTGTGATTTGTCCTGCGGGCCGCCGCAGCTAAGAGAGAGCTGCTGCCGCCGAGTGCTCGCACCTTTGCCAACTTTGCATCATTGTGATCTGTCCTGTGGGCCGCCGCAGCTAAGAGAGAGCTGCTGCCGCCGAGTGCTCGCACCTTTGCCAACTTTGCATCATTGTGATTTGTCCTGTGGGCCGCCGCAGCTAAGGGAGAGCTGCTGCCGCTGAGTGCTCGCACCTTTGCCAACTTTGCATCATTGTGATTTGTCCTGTAGGCCGCCGCAACTAAGAGAGAGCTGCTGCCGCTGAGTGCCTGCATCTTTGCCAACTTTGCATCATCGTGAGTCGTCCCGTGGGCCGCGGCAGCTAGGAGAGAGCTGCTGCCGCTGTGAGCCCAACACGGAGCTGCACGACGAGAGTCATCGCCACCACCAGCCCGGGCCGCCGCAGCCACGTGCTGCTGCCGCTGGGAGCCCGCCTGTCCCCGAGTGCCCGAATCATTGTGAGTGCACGTTGCGGACCACTGCAGTCGAGAACTGTGGTCGCTGGGAGTCCGCCTGTCACCGTCTCCGCTTCTTCGAGAAGCTATGTGCTGTGTCCCCGTCCAACGGCAGGTATCTGGTGCGCAACGGGTCGCGTAGACCCAGGCCTTGAACTCAGTCAGTGCCAAGTTCTGGTGAATACGTTATTGCCTTTTTAAGTCCCTACTGATTTACGTGCATTGTGACTGGTTAAAACGCTTTTGAGAGTCTCGTGCTAAACCTTAGATAAAGATACTATTTTTCTATACCTACTTGAGTTGTGTCCTTTTGTGGTGTCGTTACTGCCTTATTGTGCATGGCCATAAATGCTTCACACACTGCCTCTGAGATAGGCCTAACTGCTCGTGCTACGTTACCACAGGGTTGAGCAGGGGTTATCAAAGGGGGTAGCCCATTTGCCCTTACTTGGGAAGAAGGGTCCCTATTTGGACATTGGTGCCAGCCATGGCAGCCTTTAATTGTTTTAAAGGCTGGATTAAATCCACTGCCGTTTAGGAGCCAAATGGCCTCATTTATTGATTAAATCTACAATCCTGACACTGGAAGAGGTTTCCAGGTTGCTCCCCATCCCTAAAGGGTATTAAGTCCTGATGAAGACCCGCTCTTGAGTTTTAGAATTCCCCCCTCCAACCTGCCAGGTAGAAACGTCGACATTCCATACAATCTGGGTTGTAAAGTGTTTCCACAAAGAGGCAATTATGAATAATGCAATTAACCTCTGCCTAAATGAGACTGTACTTATGCGGGATAATAAGTATTATTATTTGGACATTTGGTATCGTGCACAACTCACTCCCAGTGGAGTATCTCGGTGCTGTGCTGCTCAAAAGTGGATAAAACATTCTAAAACAGCCAAGTCTTCAACCCCTTCTTAAAGGAGGTGAAGTCTGGGCTAGAGCGAAAACTAAGAGGGAGTTTGTTCCAGTGATAAGGGGCTGTGTAAGAGAAAGATCTTCCCCATATCTTCAGGTACTTATGCGTGGGATCACTAGAAGTGCCTTATCTGAAGATCTTAGACAATCTAGGAAGCAGGTAGGAATATAGTCGAGTGGACAGATAGGCTGGACAAGACTTGTGGAGTGCCTTATATGTCAGACAGCATAGTTTGAAAATGACACTTTTTAATCAGCAGCCAGTGAAGCTTCCTGAGAATCGGGGAGGAGGCCAAGCGAGACGGAAGATTACATATTAGCCGTGCAGCGGTATTCTGGACCACCTGCAGTTTGGACAGCAAGGTGTCGTTTACTGATGTCAACAAACCGTTCCCATAGGCAAGGCGGCTGGTGATAAGGGCCTAGACAAGAGTCTTCCTGGCGGTGTCTGGAAGTCACGGGATAGCTTTTTTTAAGAGCCTCATGGTGGCAAAACAGAGGCCACAGGTGGCATTCACTTGGTCTTTCATAGAAAGAGATTGGTCTAGCTTCACTCCAAGATTTTTCACTAAAATGCTTAGGAGAGGGTGTGGGACTAAAAGGCCACCAATCAGCTGGCCATAACTTGGTCGCTTTGCCAAATAGCATGATCTCTGTCTTGTCGCTGTTTAATTGGAGACAGTTGTTACTCATCCAAGCAGCGATATCCCTCATGCAATCTGCAAATTTGCCTTTCACCTCGCCTGGGTCAGGGCCAAAAGAGATAAGAAGTTGAGTATTGTCAGCATATGACACGATCTCCACACCGCAGGCTCTCACAATTTGGGCTAACGGGGCTACATAGATGTTAAGCAGAGTTGAGCTCGGGCACAATCCCTGGGGCACTCCCTTGTTCATATGCATCAGTCGAGACTTGAAAGAGTCCAAGCAGATTTGTTGCATTCGACTGGCAAGGAAGAACACACAACCTGGTTATTGTGTAAATAGGTTGATATATGCAATTGGTCTATTTCCTCTTTCTTTTCTCGCCTAAAATACTTCACACACGAGCACTTCTTTCCTGAGCACCCCATCACGTATTTGTATGGAGCAACCAGATGTGTATATAATGTATTTATATTTGGTGTTTTTCAGAATACAGAAAAACTTATACATTTAAATTTGCTTTCTTTGTGTGTGATGTTAAGTTTACAGCAATATAACAAACTCTCCCTTACAGTCAGTAACAGCACCTATCCTTATCTTTGCATTATATGGGTGGTGGATGTGAAAAATCATTAGGATAAGTTTATTCATTAAAACCTTATCCTCTGAGTGGAGCTTACCAAGAGGACCACTGTGGTTACGTATCACTAATTACCCAGGTCCTTCAGATTATTCTTGGGTCACCCCATTGTTATGTAAAGGCTATCAAACAAATAAGGCATTGGCTCTGCTCGGGAAGCATGGGCTCGGTTGGCGCAGTAACGATGGGGACTGCGCCGCATAGGGGAATGGGCACTGGAGCGGGCACCAAGGAAGGTCTCAATCTTGCTGCTGGCTCCGCTCCAGATCCAGCATGGGATCCATGGGGTCTGATTGTCGCTGACGGTGAACCTTCCGGCGTGGATTCAGTAGGAGCCCCGCCTGTGGGACGCAAAGATGCTCCAGAGGGGCTGGCCAGCCAAATATGAAGCTCATGGCTTCACAGAACTCCTTCAGTTCAGGAAAGCATGGAGCAGATCTGGGTTCAGGTTCCGGCAACTTGTAGGGGCTTGAGTGCCGACGCTCCCGCATCTCATCAGAAGACTTTGATGAGTGTGGCAAAGTCAAAGACCTCTTCAACTTCTTGGATCTTTTGTGCTTGTGGGACTTCCCCGACAATTTGGAGTGCAATGTCGGGTGGTGAGGAGCTTGAGAAAGAGCTCCCTCTATGCCTTCAGATGCATGGTGTGCCAATCTACGCAGGTCTTGGATTCATGGTCCCGCTCAAAGCACCACAAACACCAAGTGCGGGTCCGTCACCGACATTTGCTTGTGACAGGCCCCAAAATGGTTTAAAGCCAGCCAGTTTCTTGGGTGACATACCTCACACCAGGAGAATATTTCTCTAAACAATTCTACAAAACGTTGAAAAAAGCTAGTCAAAAAGTGTCTAAGGTGTAGCTCATACCGGATCAGCGCTATCTGGTGCGGAAAGGGAAGAACTGACGTCAGACCACCGGGGTGGCGCCTATATAGGCACCGCACCTGTCACTTCCATTGCAGATGCCGCCAAAGCGGAGCCGAACGACGCCACCTATTGGCGCACAGGGGTACTGCTCAAAAATCTTCCGGATCCAGTCTGATGCCTGGGGAATATTCTAAGATAAGGAATCAGTGCCTAGAAGTCTCTATCAGATATAATTTTGTTGGTGCATCTCCCATTTCCATTTCACACTCGAATGATAAGTTTCTCTATTTTCTGCTCACTTCTATAGTGCTCTGATGCTCTTAGAGGTATAGGTTGCATTATACATAACTAAAAAAGAAAAAGTTTGGACATCAGGAATATGTTGCTACTGTTGGACGAACATATCTGTATTTCTCTTAAGGATTACACTAGCACATTTAATGTTTTCAAACAGATCTGTGGAAACTGAAATCTTTACCTTTGTTGCCTGGTTTTAGGTGTGACAACCTAAAGAGATCCTTGTGTGACCAGCCATTCCTTTGTTTGTATTTGGTGACTGCATAAGCCACAGTCATGCCGTCCTTTGTGGTATACCAATCAGCAACAGCTTTTCTCAATGCGCGACCCCACATGCCACACTTCATGCCCTCCTTCAGGTCCTTCTTAAACTGGAGGAATGTAAAGAGGTGGGTAGGAATTCGGCACACATCTGGCACAGCTTTAAAAGCAGCCTGTTTGGTCTTTATGTCCGAACACTGCGAGCACAGGGCGAGAGCAAAAAGTGTAGGCTCCTGTTTTGCCGCCCTACCCTCTTCGCTGAAGGCCTTTATCTCCTGGACAGCTTCCGAGCCCCTGCCGGCCTCAATTAAGTGAATAAGGGCCTGAGCATTCTCATAGCCAAGTTTTTTCTCTTCAGTGTAGTAAGTGCCTCCTTCTGAGCCAAAGCACAGGAAACGTTGTAGTCGCACCGTGTCTGTGACATGCCACACATAGCCACCGTCCGAATTGGGTACCTGCTTGGCATCCAGTCGCTGTGTTTGCAAAACACCCCCCTCCATCATTATATACAGACGAAACGACCTGAAGGGACGACAAATAGTAGAAAGTGCTGAGTGACCGGAACAGAAATAAAATGCAAGTGCACAAGGTTCATTATTGTAACTCAAATGTAGTACTTTTAACTACCAGAGATATGAAAATGCTTTGAAACACTACTGCCAGCAATTTGCCCTCTATGGAAAAAGAATCTCTTATCCTTTCCTGAGACTGTTGTTTTCGATTTCATCCACCAAAAACACAGCCTGTGCTGATTCAATTAAAATTGAGACAAATAAATCTCTTTATTTTTCCCGCAGTTACCAGAATCAACATGCTCAAGAATGACTAGGCTAGTTTCCTGCTTTTGCATTATTTACAAAAAAATATATATAAGTTCATGTGCAAGATAACTATGTAAAATGATATTTGTACAGCTCCAACACTGCCTTCTTCAGCAGAAATCTATACATTTGGCATAATGAAGGAACAAGATGGACATAGCACATTAGGTTTCTTGCATTACAGCTTTTTTATACATTTCAGCAAATATCACTTGATTACTATTTTCAGTATAAAAGTGGTGAGATCCTGCCCTCAGGATAGTGAAGTACCACTGAAAAATGGAAGTAGGTCTCATTACTAGTGTGGGTGGGTGTTATGAGGCTGCGGCACCATTCATTGTATTCCTACTGATCGCAGACCGCAACAAAGACCCAGAACAGTTTAGAGCTCTGGGCTTCCGATGTGCCCAACATGGTGGCACCAGCCTGTAATCTTTGCTTTGACAGCTGCAATTGTACCAGGACTCAGAGGTAGCTCCAGTGTACTGCAGGGTGTTGGGGCAGGAATACGCCCTGAATGTTATACAGTTAAGTTCCCCTGCCCAGAGTGCCCAACTTAATATATCCGGTATCCAAGCTTTGATTATTTGGCTTTAGCATAACACTAATCTAGTTTAGGCGCAGAGGCCTGGGCATGTCCTTGACATGAGTAGGGCTTGGACTTGTTCTGTGATCTGGAGTGGCGCACCGAGCATGCTCTCATTGACTGACAGTGTACTACTGTCCCGGTCATGGGGATTAGCAAATAGAGTGGGGGGTGGAAGCGTTTCATGTTTTGTGAATCCATAATTATGACCAGAGGTTTCCATCTGGATCCCTTGAGAAGAGATCTACTGGTCCACTCATGTAAATTCTGAGTCTGTGTTTTTCCAGTCGCAGTACTAGCATTACAAGTGCATGCTGTGCGTGTTAATGCGTGTAGCCTGTGTTGTACATGTATTTGTGAACAAGAGTAATAGGGATCTGAAGTATCCATTTTGGGTACCCCTGGCCTCTCTTCTGCACCAGATGGAGGTGAGGTTGTATACCTAGATAGTGGAAATCTGCTGACATTCCTGAGACTAAAGGGTGGAGGCCTATACAATTAAGTGAGTGAAATAGAGACAGGGTTCCTTTAACTATTCCATTAGGCCTTTTGCTAAGGAATGAGCTGCTGATTAGTCTTCCTGAACACTGCTGTCTGGTGGCTGGCAGAGATGGAGGGTAGGACTGTACACTGTTGTGCAAGGTGAGGAAACTTTTGACTTTCTCTCATCACCCTTTCACTTCGCTGATTGTAGCCAGGGCAGAAACCTCACACCCCTTTGTGCTTCTGTTGTGGAAGCTTTAGGATGGAGACTATCCTGCTGTGAGACGCATCAATCTACACAAAGGCTAGTTCTGGAGAGCATTCTGGGATATCAACCTAAACCAGTTCTACAATGAAGACATTTGATACACATCTCCTCATTTTGGTGTATAAAAGTGGGACGCCCTCTATCCCACTTTTTGTTTCAATTCCAAGTCTTCTATGGCCAAGGAAGGGAGTGCTCCACAGAGTACTCGGAGGACTGCTGTGCTACCAGGGCTGATGTTTGCATGATAGCCAGCTTCCCAGAGGAAGGAGGACTTCGCCTAAGCCTGAATGTCATGCTGGGGGAGTTGAATACCTGCCCTGAAGTGCTTAGAATCATGTCTGCCTGCTGAGAGCCTTGAAACCCTGCAAGTGTCTGAGGTTCAGTGTATCCCCCGTATCCGAATGGTACCAAAAGAAGGAGATGGAGGAGAGTTATGTAAAGGCACCATGTGTGTGTGGGCCCACAGTCTCTCTACACTAGTTCGTTGTGGGAACTGAGTTTATCATGACTGCAATTGCCGAGGCCCAGTTGGGGCTGTTATGGTGCATCTGACCTAGCTTGTTCAACCACAACTCCTGTTGAAAGAGTTCTTCTTTTGAGAGTGGAGAACAAGGCCAATATGTAGTAGGGGAAGATGCAGATAATGTTAGGAGACAGACTGACAGGATGCTTGGATTTCTTTTAAATTTGAGGAATCAGGAGTGTTGCTGTGGGTTGTGGGAGAGGATAGCAGGGCATCAGGTATTTGGATTTTTTAATATAAGGGTGGAGTATGATAGGGTGTTACGAAGGATGATGCAGAGGGTGAACGAGCTCCAGGTGTACACTTTAGGGAGATAAAGAAAATGTGGAATAAAGCAACAAAAGAAAATCCAAGACTTGAAAAAAAGTCCTAGAATAAGTCCAAGTCGTCATAAATTAAACAGATTATTCAAGAAATCCCTGCATGATAAGAGAGACAGGCTGCTCTTATAGATGGCAAGATACAGTCCAGAGAGATGCTACCTTTGGCACAATACAAGTACTGCGAAGAGCATTTACAACAAGTTTAAGTGCTTAATTATCAGCTTTATCCAAATATGCCATGACTGTAGAACGAGGTTCTTTCTTGCTAAGGCATGTATGGGAAACAATAACCCCACTGGAATACACTAACATACCACACATTTTTCCCATGCCCACTCAGGGCCCTGTTCAGGCTGTAAAGCTTGGACCAAGCTTATAGCCTCCACAACCTAGAAAATGAAATAGAAATTAATGTAAGGAAAGAGAGAAATGAAATACAAAGAGGTAAGAGAGAAAATTAAAGAAAGAAGTGGCAAAGTGTTTAACTTAAAGAAGAGCTTTCTGCAGACGAGAGTTTCGTTTAGGCTAGGGATATTAAAAATAGATCGAGAGGGCAAGATCCAAGCGAGATTGTCAGGCTATCCACATAAATGTAATACATTTAAATGGCATTCATTTAAAGAGTCAGCAGTTTTTCTGAATATCTCCCACCAATCAAGCACTCCCAGACACGCACTTAAAAACCCTTGTGTAGAATGCGTCCAAGACCTGTGGAATAAAATAGTACATACAATTGGAAAGGCTTAACTATCTGAGCTGTTCTAGTAAGGGAAAGCAGGAGGAAACCATCTTTACGCTACTTGAAGGTAGTGGTATAAATCAGCAATGAATTTTTTTTTAACGATTTTACAAGAAAAGAGGCCAAATGAATGGTATCAGTATAGCACGAGAAAGACAATAAATCAGCCACATACAAGGATCACAAAACTTTTTGTGGTATATTACTGAAAAGGGAAAGTGTTGAGATAAATTAGTAAAACTGAATGGCGGAGGGGACAATATGCAGAAGAACACCAAGACTACAAAATGATTAAACACATCGTACAAAAACCCTGCATCCCCATTAAAGTCAATAGAAGACACTGCAAAAAAAGCTGCATCTTAACTTTAAGTGAAGGCCTACTGAGAAGGTAAGGAAAGGATTAGAATAGGTTTGGTCTGGGAAAAAAGTAACAGCAGAGAAGTGTGAGGGAAATAAACTAGTTACAGAAATAGAAAGGATTAAACTTAGTCTACATATTAGAGGTTTGAAAAGCAAAATGAACGGGGTTAGGGAGAGTCTGGGGTTTCGATAGAGGAAGGGAGACACCATGTTCACTGCACAGGTTGTCATAGTTTTGGATATGTTGTCAAAGTTGTTGCATGTTAATTTGAAAAAAAATAATCTGTGGAGGGTTCATGATTATGGATTCGCTGTTATGGTATTCTGATGCCATGAAGTGTTTGTCATGACACTGATCACTTGGGAGACAGCACTCGGTCTCAAGAGGTCCGCATGAAGCAGATGTGTAGGGTACAAGGCACTCTGACAGTCAGGAAAGAGCAGCAGGACAGTTGGTGTTAGGAGCTGAGGTTTGTGAGTGATAAGAGACTCAATGGCTGAGTTTCCAGGACTTTCCAGAGGCATAACCTGCTCTTTCTGTGTTCTATTCACTGGACAAGACTGCTCAACGAGAACATGCAAATAACACATCTGGGAGACAGCAGCTCCTACATAATCAATTAAGAGTGGGACAGGCACAGAGGTTGGTCGCTGTAGCCTCAGTGGGGAACACGACAGGCAAACACACTAGGAGAATGGGGAGATAAAGGGATTGGCCTCCAGATCAGCTCTCATCAGGTATGGAGAACGCTGTGCTGAAGGACACTATGAGCTACAATGTAACATTTCCAAGCAATCGTAACAGAGTTTCAATTCTATTAAGGACACGGAGGCGAGGATTATGTTGTTCTTTCTCCACTTTTATTACAGCAGCCATTAGAAAGAAAAGAAGACACTACAACAGACTTCCTTTCCCACAACCCTTGGGGGAAAAGTCATAGTTGAAACTTCAATAATGTCCAATCATTTGCCTTTGCAAAATCTCCATAGTCCTTTGTCACTGTCTCCTCCTCTTCCTCTTTCTTCCTGCGACTGCAGATGGGCAGTATCAGGGTGTGAGTAAATTAACACAGCGATTGAACCTTGGTGCCTTCACAATCCGGAAGCAGATTAAACTGCCTCGTGTAGTGTAGTTCCTATTTCCCTAATAGGCTCTGCGCATTGGAATAATATACCCTATAGGCTTGACATAGGACTGAGGTCGGTATGTCCCTATCGAGTATATTAAACTTAATTACTTTGTGCCAGCTAGCTCAGAGGCCACTAGAAACTCCTTGAAAACAAGAAGGGAGTAGTTTCTGGCAACCGCATAAACATGACTACTTTGTTTCCCTTTAGAATCGGAACACGTCTCAGAATCGTGGAAACAATAGATAACAGTTTCACTCAGTCAATCGTGCATGCTTAGTTTCCACAGAGTTACACAGAAAGAAAAGACGGGCGTTTCAATAAAAAGGTTTTATTGAACAGTCTTGTTTCTCGTGTAAGAGATATGTGCTGTTATGATCACAAGACAGTATGCAAGATATATAATGTACAGCGTAAGCAGTAGAAATAAATAATACTGCGCTAGCATTATCTTTTAGCATATATTCACGTACATAAATAACATGAGCTAAAAATGCGAGTACTCATACGATGCGTCTCTAAGCTAGTTCTACCCCAATGTACCTAACCTAGTCTAGGTGTAGGGAAAGGTAAGAAGTAGGTGGAGTATTCTCTAGTATGGTATACTAAGAGTATGTTAAGTCTAGTATGCCAAGAGTCCCTCTAGGTTCTAGTCAGCTCCATACCTTGAGAATGAGAGAGGTGGGAATCTCTTTCCGGATCTGGAACTCTAACACCCCGCGAAGGGAGTCAGAACACTGGAAGCTGGATTCTTCTGCAAGCGGGAATGACAGCGTCTTCTCAGTGCGTCAGGCCGGGATACGGGCTCCTCTGAAGTCGAGGTCTCCTCTAACTTGCTTGGGCAAGGGAAGGTATATTTATACCTGGTAGGTGCCTTGGAATGTTAGTATTGACGTGAAGTCGGACAGAGGAAGACGTCAGGAATGAACCCTTAATGTATAGCTGTTCATACATAATAGATGAGTTCTTGGAGAAATCAATAATCCTGTGCTAGGGGAACTCCCAAGAGCTTAAGGGTCTGGTTTCTAAAAAACTCGTTGTGACGTTAGGGTGGACGGATGTCGGTGACCATGCCTGTATTTGGAGTGCACGGCTAATGCCTGAATAAGGACTGGAAATCTATGCCTATATAAGGGCAATGCGAATTGTGCCTATATAAGGACATGTTTCAGGAAAACCTATATACGGACACTTAAAGCGGAATACAACACCCACTTCACTTTCGAATGAACGATAATACTAAATGCTAAACATTAAATTGAGTACCACATGTTGCTAAAAACATTTCTAAAAGCATATTAAAAGAAGTTTAAAATAAACTGTTGAATGCAATAGGTACTGTACATTTTAAAGCATCGTTTTCATTAAAAGCATATAATGGAAATAAATGCAACATGAATGAATAAACAGAAATATATACATACGATGAAATGGTTGACAAGTTTTCAAAAATCAAAGCCATTGCATATCATGGTATTAAATGAAATGTTAGACAAATAAGGTGACAATGTGTCCCTGGAAGTATTCAAAGAAGTCCGTTTTATAAGAATAGTTCTACTGTAAGCAGATTGTTTTGCCATGTATTTTCAACAACAACAAAAAAAAAGTTCAATTTTAGGAAGAGTTCCAAGTTTTGAAAATATGAAGGCCAAATTCATTGCGTTCCTGGTACACTGTGAGCCGAATCAAAGTCAGTGTATGGGTCTGGTGTAAACATGAAATCATCTATTTCTGTAGCCAAAATATCGTCTACCGAAGTTGGTGACATTTGGAACACCTCGTTCAGAAGGTTAATTGCACAGAGATGAGAAACATCGCCTTCAGCAGAAGATGCCGCAGCAATGTTCGCGTCCGTTGTTAGCTGTGTGCCTGTTGATCCATCTCGTACCTCAGCAGCTGCAGGAAGCGTCTGTGAGATCTCAATGAATGCCGTCATCAGGATTGGTAGCCTCTGGGGACAACACAGAGCATGGGCCGTTATCGGGTCCAGCAGAGTATCGATATCAGTTGGCATGACTGATGGGAGTGTTAGACAGGTGTCTAGCACGCATTCTTCACCGCAAAGCAGGCAGCGTAGGACAGGTAAGATGCAATCTTGCCAGATTGGTCTAAATGACAGGAACCACGTTGTATTAAGTTCCCGTAGACGAGGCATGCCCAAAAGCTGTACTATGCGCTCATGGCACTTCCGTTCAAGGAGAGCTTTCTCCACATCGCTCGGAGTGATGTTGGCGAATAGGCTTGCCATAGCGTAATAGTAGAAATAGAAATAGGATTCCTGCAACACGTGCTAGAATTAATGGCACACCACCAAACACCGAATGTGCGAAGTTTGGGATGATTCCGAGGACTGCCTGGAAAGGTGCTAATAGTCCTGAACAGATGGTCTTAAATACATGTACAATTCCGCTCGTATCAGACATGTTAAAGATACGTCCCATCATTTCTACGAAATGTATAGGGCAGTTTGTACGAATTAAAGCCTGTATCTCAGCCGAAGTCCTTGCAACTTGTAAATCATAGATTTCTGTTGTATAAGCATGGCTTTCTTTCTGCTTAAAGTATCAAATCGTATAAAAGAAACATTCAATGAAGGCCATAAAGGCGACTCCCTGACTGTGTCTATTGGGGGGAACAATACTTGCATACAGCAAGTGACCCTGGAGTCCACCGTTACCAGATATGGGATGCCTGGCAACATGCCACAGCAAATCTGATCATTCAACATGAGGTAACTCCCGTTAGAAAGTTGGCCAAACGTTGGATTAATCACAGTAGCTGGTGTACCTTGCTGGTGGCAGGACAAATTTGCCACAGAACCATTACAAGCCCCGTGTAAAGAAATGTCCTGACATATAAGTGAACCGCTTAGTGCATTTTCACAGTGTGTACCGCTCAGAAACACTTCACGATCCCCACTCCAACATCTGTATTCGTAAGGTAAATTCCAGGATGTCTTAATGTATTCTTTACCCAACCTTTCCTATTTGCCTGCTTGCATTTGTTTGAGGCAATACTGAAACTGAAAAGTAGTGACAGGCAGAGTGATTTTGCCATGAATAAGCCATTCTGTAGCTGGTTTTTCTGCCACTGTGAATGGTAATTTTTCCAGTTTTTCAATGCTCAGCACTGTATACTTTGCTCCCCTTTGTGCCAGTTCGATCTGTTTATCAGTCAGATTGTATTCTGCAAACAGAGCCGACGTGTTGATAAAACGCCAAGGCACATAGCCCACACGCAAAGATTGCAGCGTCCAGCTTAATAACATAATAGAACGTAACGGAGATTGGCCTTGTTGTAACATGGCTAAATCTTGTTCCAGTATGTCAATAGCAGAGGATACAATGTTGTCCAATGAATAAATTCTGGATGACAAAGTTGTTAACCCATTGTCGACCACAGTGAGAGATTTCTCTAAGTTAATACGATCAAGTTCACGTATTCGTTCTGCGGCCTCTGCCTGTGAAATCTTCCATGCTTCATTATAAGCAGCATAGATGCCGGCATATATGAAATGTTTTTGATGCGGTTTTCTTAGTCCTAGCAAGAATTCCCTAAGGTCTGCGTCTTCTTTAAGTAAAGATAAGTGTTGTTTCACATCCTCAAGCATAGATTTTTGTAGCCAGTCGAGGCACAATTTTCCTACACTGTATGTTGTTACTACCCCCGGATGTTGTCTTTGGACGTATTGTGGGTCTGGCCTATGAATAGTAAAGCCCTGTGTTTTATTCAGGAATCTTTCTTGACAGATGTTTGTGCCTGTGGGCCAGATCAACCATTTTCTCCAATCAGGATTTGTTCTGTTGATTTGTAGAATTGTGTCAACTGTAACCGCTGCCTGTGTATTGTTATTACTGGCAGGTGTTGGTACAGAAGGTTTTTCATGTCTTTGATCTTGGCTAAACCAAGGCAAGACGTTTGTTGCACAGTGTCATTCAAAAACATTATTTGCTGAGGGATGATAAATGCTCTAAACAAAGCTTCTATCCCCTGCACTTGCCAATCTTTAGAATCCCAGACAGATTTTGTGTCTATTGTGTCTTTCCATAAGTAGAATCCATGTCTAGACAGTTGGGCAATAAATGCTGCAGAGTAAATCTGTTTTGTATTTGTTAACATAATTTTCTGTCCTGTTTTGTTTAAATTTTTATAGTAAAATGTTTCCGGGTCAGATGTATTGTACCCTGAAAAATAGGGGAACTTTTTAGCAAACGTTTTTGAACTACCTTTTGGTGGTGTAGGACAATGCTCCCATTGGTTAAACAGAAACACATTTCTAGGTGTTGCAGATTTATGCAAAAAATGATGACCATAGTGGTTATAGTAATATAGCTGTTCATAGTCTGATGAACCCTCTAAGTATTCATTATTAGAAAATGCAGCAGACCTTTCTAGATCAAATATCATATCATTTACAGTCTCAAAGTCCCAATCATCAGAATAGGTACTGGATGAGATAAAATCACTTAGTGAAATTTTAAATAAATGTGGAATGTTCAAAAGTTCCGTAGGGGCCGAAGATATCGAAATCTGTTTTGTCCCACACTATACCATCCTGTATAGGAACGGCTGTGATGTTCACTGCTGACAAGTCTCTTGCTTCACGATGGGATGATTTGTGTGGTTTTAAAAGTAAGTTCACATTTTTACTTTCAGTGTCCAAACGGATGTATCTGCCATTTATAAGCCCGCTCATAGTCATAACCAAAGCTAGCCAAAGCAGAAAGAAAAATATTCCAGAAATAATCCATAGTTCAATCCATGGTGAAACCAGATAAGTCTTTCTCAGAAAATGAAAAAAGTCTTGTACTTGCTGTTTGAAAGTTTTTGATGCTGGCGTCGTTTCAGGCTCACTCGGATCCTCAGAAAACGTATCAAAGTTAATGAAATAGCCAGAAGCAGTTCTGTCAATTGTTGGAATTGCATCAGGATTTGTAGAAATCGCTGGAACCAGTTGATCACTTGTTACGTTGGTGTAGACAGGTGTATTTGGATGAACTGTTACTTGAGTTTCAAGAGGGATGAGTTCCATAGCATTGTTGCTTAGTCCTTCATCTGTTACTGCTGAATTCTCGATGGTTATTAGTCTTTCAGTCTGAACCTCTTGGATAGTAGCGAGAGGAGTGCGTCTGCTACTAGGTCGGAGTCCACGGGGCCTACTATTTAGTATTGGCCACATACTGTGGTTTGATGAGGTCGATTGACACAAATCTTTTCTCCTTTTTTCCAGCAAGGGGCGGCAGAAGTACTGTTCTTGTTCCGTGTACGGCTAGGACAGGTACTGGTTGTCTGTAAGAAGGTCCAAATTCCTTCTTGTCCGCAATCTTCTCTCTGACTAGATCCCCAACTTTTGGGATCCAGACAGGCCTTGCTGGGACTGCCGGTTTTTCCCCAGTGGTGGTTGGCTTCAGGAACACGCTGCTTTGTTTCGATCTTAGTTCATTTAGATCCTGTAAAACAGCCAAACGATCTTTGAAATCAAAGGGTTTATTTTCCACCACTGTGCCTTTACATTCGAGATCAGGAACCCACATTCTTGTCCCAAATAGGACCTCATATGGAGTGACCCCCCCTAGAGAACTTCTTGGCAAATTATTTAATGAGCGTTGGACCCCATAAAGATGTTTGACCCACCCATCACCCAAACCTAATACCCTAGCTGTTATAGACTGCTTTATGTCCCGGTTTTTCCTTTCCACAACAGAATTTCCTCAGGATGAAACGGAGAGGAGTACCGCAATGCAACGCCCAAACTGGCCATGGCTTCTTTGTAAGCTCCGAGAGCTAAACGCAGGGCCCTGGTCAGAATGTAGTGTGCCAATTGCGTATGTGCCGATAAAGACTCGCAAATCTTTTATAACAGTTCGAGCGTCAGCCGAGCGCTGAGGCCATATCCATAGGAACCTTGACTTAGTATTTGTGGAATTGCATTTGTCCATAAGGACGCCTGCACATAGATAGTCTAATGCTATCTAACAATGGTGTCTGTAGCTGGGCAGGCTACTTCGTAGCATGGTGTCTGGTGGCGTTCTGCATCACGCTGTACCTTACAGTCTATGCAGTCATTGATGAAGATGTGAATCTGTGTATTCATTCCAGGCCACCAGTACATCTCTTTTAATGTTAATATTGTTTTAGAGATCCCTTGATGTGACAGACCCTCCCCCAGATGTGCTTCATAAATCAAAGCTGCTCTACGTTCCATGTTTGGAATTACCCTATCCCCCACTCCAGGGATTCGAGCAAAAGGAACGTTGTTCGCATCAATTACATAAGAGTACTTGAGTGGAAACTTTTTTGGTAACGCTGCACCACTGCCTTTGCTCGTAGCATTGACAGCCAACAATATCTCACTGTCTATTCTCGTTTTTGAACGAGTGATCGCAGCTACGGAAGCCGTCTGAACAGCCCCCTTTGCGGCTTCGTCAGCCAATGAATTCCCTGCAACGTGAACGCCATCACGTTGATGACTCAGCGTGTGTATCACGTGAGCCTTTGGTAGTTCGTTTTTTAACTGAACTACTTGTTCCCAAAGCGTTTTATGCTTTATTGTGCCACCTTTTGCATCTTTGAACCCATTTTCAAGCCAATTTTGTATATATTCATTATACGACTGAACACAGTAGAAAGAATCAAGGGGGTAAAACGACAAGCTAACCACAAGATATATATTACATTTACAATGAAATGTGTCAGGCCTTGATCTATGTGAAAACAGTGCACATTAGATTTGCATATTAATGAAATTTACAAGCACTTGCTGTTTGATACAAAATTATGTTTCTTTATTATATTCAATCATTTTCTTTATAAATATGATTCATAATCTTTTTATGATTTCATCACATATATCAAATATATATTTCTTTTTATATTTTGTTGATCAATCTTTTTTTACATAAATACCAAAAAGCACAAATTGTTTTTCACAAACACAACAAAACAATACACAAAAATTTATTATTCCATTAAAAACCTAGAGAAGGAGTTTTTAAACATTTCAAAGGCTGGCGGTCGATGAAAAGAAAACACGACGCGTTTCAAGCGTAAAAGCCTTCGTCAGGTGGACCCGTCTCAACTTTCTCTATAGAGGTACAAGAAATAAATTCAATCAATTACTAAAAACTAAGCTAAAAAACATTTCTGGCCTGAACATATAATGCTGATATACATTTGAGCATTTTAGGCTTCTGTTATTATATTATCTAAGTCCACACAACCAAAGACATATGCATAATTATTTTATACTTAGTTCATATTGCAATTACAGATTGCACATATATTATGTCTTTTAGTGAAACCACCAATCTCCGTTTATTTACCAAAAGAAGAAAAGGAGCATGAAAGTGTAAAGATATTGTGAAGAGCATTAAAGTGAATATACCTTTTATTACTCCATAGAAGAAAGGATGCAGAACATAGAATAGATCACCCGTGAATAGCAAAAAAGAATATTAAGGTGTGAGGTTTATTCTCTGAAGTTCTTAACGAAAAGAGAAATAATGAAGAGATATAGTATTTCTTCAAGGTGAACCAATAGCAGCTCTAATTAACCTTGAATGTACCTTCAGTAAGACTGCTAGAGCATAATAAAGCAGTGGTATCTACCTATTATTAGCTCTGGAACTCAAAGTTGATGGTAGAGACCAGAATGAATGGGGACTTCTCCGTAGTTCATGGCACACCACCAAAACTGTGGTATCTAGAAAAGCACATAGAATGATAGTAACAGATGGGAAAAAGGGATAATAGATCGAGCCACTGCCTGTTTTAGATAACTAGACATCGGTGACTATAAGCTAGATATAATCGGCTGCTATGTACCTGGTTAAAATCGATCCTCACGCCGCAAATGGTTGAAGGAGTTTGAGTAATGACTTCCTGAACAAAATATACGATCTGAAAAGATAGTGATCAGGCATACATTAGTAGCTCCTATCGTTCTAACCTGTTGGTGTAGACCAACATGGTTCATAATTACATGCACTTGCATGGACTCGCTACATGAAGGTACTTACAATGTGTCTACAATTAGATGGTCCGTTCATCTGGGATACTTCCATAACGATCAATCCATATAGAGTTTGTAGTAATAGTTACCGTCCTATATAACACGATTGCCAAAAATTAGAACTCTAGAGGGAACAATGATATTATTAGAGCCATGGTGCCCCTACATCTAAGAATACGACCAGATATGTTTTCTCTATATATCCATTAAGAATTATTATTACTTACTCGCTGTAACGAGTCCTTTTAAGTCATAAACGCTCTAGTGATGAGGAGCCAGCATTAGGTCAAGATATTCTATTGATATCGTGCAAACTGCCGAATATATCTAGGGGTAAAATACATATGTCTATGTGTTATAAACACATACCCACTATTAATGAAGTACATGCATACGATCGTATCGGTAGCAGGATTTGCCTGGCTTACCCTCCAGAAAAGATTACATATGTATTATTCTGTAAGGGCGAGGGGTTATAAATAAAGTATGCATAAAGGGTGCACTTCCTCAACATTTCAAAGTTAAAATGAATCAAATGTGGGCAATTACAAACAGATCGGTCCATCGTACAAAACGGCTGACTCGTTAACTTACTCGAGCCACGATCATAATCTCCAACCAGGTGAGGCACCTATTTTAAACAGAAGACGTGACATCTAGTTCACCATAATTTACATACAAGTTTTCGTTTCATACTCTTACCGTAAATATATAAAGGATCTCCGGAAGCCTCACGCCCTTTCTATCTCACGGAAAAGAGAACGATGCCTCTATTTTCACTTCTTTTAAATAGCCAAGCCAATTCCATAAACTTGGCGTCTGACGTCATGTCTGCTGCGCCGTGCAGTCTTGGCGCGCATAGATATAGGACTTACGATGTCTCTCCTAGATACAGCATCCATTACTAAATGGATATCTAAGCGCAATATTAAAACTATAGTTTGAGCATGAATAGCTGGAGATCGGTAAATTTCAACTTAAGAGTGATGCACCCCTCATTGTTCTATAGATCTCTACGGTAATTTTTATAATGGCAGATTTTTTTTTATAAAAACATTCAGTTTATGACATGTTTACTGTCTACAGATGTGAACACCTACTATTGCAATGAAAACGATTGTAGGTAGAGTAGATAAATTGCTTTGTAGTGCACAATTCTATACATAATATTTAGTTTACAACCACACTTATGTTACCACTTCTGACCCGTTTACTATCTCTAGATGCTGGCACCTGTCATTACAATAAAGGCGGTTTGATGCAGAGCAGATAAACTGCATTCTGGTGTATAGTTATATACATGATGATTCGTTTACAGCCACGCTTATATTACTGCAATGTGTCTGAGTCTTATAAGTGAGGTACATAATAGTAAATCGCTATCTACAAAATCCAAATTCCCATATGCCGTTATCATTTTACAGTTATTTGTAAACAGACGAGTAGTAACAATTTTAAGGCACTAACACAAGATAGAGCCATATTCTAACGATGGTGCTAGTGGGATCAAATGGTTCCCAAAGGGATATGGAGCCATCTGTGTACAGGTCTAGATTGGAAGTTATATAAAATGTTATTTAGACCCTCGTCTTATTATGGACTACTATTGTGGACTTGGGCCCAAGGTATCTCTTGGTTCAAACCTTTTTTATAAGTGTCCAGGGTGAATATCCAGTATACCTCCCGTTTTTTGCGGATTGGTTCACTACTTTGATTATATTTCGGTATAATGGGCTCCAGAATAAACCATTTTATGTCATCCTCAGTGTGGTTCATTGTGGCATAATGTTCTACCATGGGTGCTGACATCTTTTTGGTTCGAATCACAGAGCGATGCTCTGTGAGTCGTATATTAAAGCTCCGAGCTGTTTCACCAATATATCCTAGTCCACATGGGCAGAGCAAAAGGTATATAACGTTTTTGGTTTTACAGTTTGTCATGTGTTTTACTTTAACAGTTTGTCCATTTAGTAGTATACTGTCATTTTCTATTGCCAAAGGGCAAATCTTACAAGTTCCACATCTGAAATTTCCTATCACCGGCATATTCCCCACAATACTTCTCTGTACTGGTTGTATAATAGGGGGCATCCGTGATCTCACAATCAGATCTTTCAGATTCTTGTTCTTACGGTAAGCAAATAGAGGTTTTGGAATTTTCTCCCCAGGACCCTTATCAGCATTTAAGATGGACCAACTAGACGAGATGATCTGCCTTATCTTTGCATTCATCATGGAATGTCTAGTGACAAATACCAATGTAGGAGTTTTCTGTTTGTTGTTGCCCATGAGGAGATGCTGCCTATCATAAAACCTCGCTCTTTTATAAGAGTCCCTAACTAGTTTGCGAGGATAGCCTCTTGCTAAAAAAAAAATTCTCATTTCAGTTGCTCTTAAATCAAAGTCTGCAATGGTGCTACAGTTTCTGCGTACACGCAGAAACTGTCCAAAAGGGATGCTGTTTATCTGTGACTTCGGATGGAAACTATTATAATGTAAGAGCGTATTACACGCCGTAGGTTTTGTGAATAGATCAACCGATAGTTTCCCATCAACATGTTTAATAGTGATATCCAAAAATTCAATTTGGTCACCACTGATAGCAGATGTAAAGCGTAAGTTTTGGTCACATAGATTTAACCATGTGAGGAACTCATGTAGATTCTCCACATCGTCTGACCAAATAAAGAGAATATCATCAATGAAACGCGACCATTTCCAAATTGATTCGAAAAATGGTGCAACTTCATTGTAGATGTGTACATGTTCGAATTTTGCCATATAAATGTTCGCCACTGTTGGTGCACAAGATGCGCCCATACTTACTCCCTTTGATTGTTGAAATAGTTGGCCATTAAACTCAAAAATATTATCCTCCAGAACTATCTTGAGACATTTTACAATAAAAAGTTTGTTGCAGTCAATGTTCATGAGCTCTATGAACCATTCCACTGCTGATATCGCCCTTGAATCGGTATATTACTATAGAGGCTTTCTATATCGAGTGTTACTAGCCATTGTTGCTGTGAATTAAAAGGGACATCTTCTATGAGATTTATTATATGTCGTGTGTCCTGGACATATGCCGGGGTCTTATTAACATGAGGGCGCAAAATGGCGTCCAGATATTTGGATAAAGGTTCTGTAACCGAACCTATTGTTGAAACGATCGGTCTGTAGGGAGGGTCTTTCTCATTTTTGTGAATTTTGGGAGTGCCGTACAGACAGGCCATTTTAGGATTCTGTACGTTAAGATAATCATATTCCTTATCACAGATATCCCCATCTCTCAATGCTTTACTGGTAATACGTTGGATTTTAGTTTTTATTTTCTCAGTTGGATTTCTACTAATTTTCAAATAGAAATTGGTGTCCTGTAACATGTTATCTATTTTCCTCACATAGTCAGTAGTGTTCCGAATTGCAATCCCCCCACCCTTATCACAACTTTTGATTGTAATATCAGAGTTATTTTTAAGATTAGCTAAAGCTTGATGTTCTTCCGGTTGAATATTGTAGGGGGTTCTTTGTATATATTTGGTCGCTGCAATCATTTTTTGATAGACTACCTGCTCAAATACAATAGCCTCTGGTGGAACTTGATCAACCGTAGGCGTAAAGTTGGATTTTGGCTTTAGACCTGACTTGTTGATCTGCATAGAGCAGGTATTCTGTTCTGCAAAAAACAATTTTAATCGTATCTTACGGAAAAATGCTGTCAGATCACTAAACAGTTCAAATTTGTTAAGCCCAGAATGAGGAACAAAGGTTAGTCCTTTACATAACAATGAATAGGTAGCAGGTGTCAAATCTGAAGTACTCAAATTGAAAATTGGAATTTCTTCTACTCTCGCCAGTATTGGGCATTGCGCGTTACCAAGAATTGGTTCTGATTCATCTGGTTTCCTCGATACCTGGGTTGAGGTTGAGGCCTCCAATTGCCTCTGCGAAGATTGCGCCTCCCTAAAAAAGGCTGGGGAGCTTGATAAGGTCTTGATGTGTATCGGCTATTCCTATTCTCAAACTGATTAGATGGGCTATCATTATCTGAACCAGACGTATCTGAAAATGTTGTAACTTTTCTGTTGTATCGTCTGTAGTCTTGTTGATCATATGTCATACCTTCCTGTTGTGTATAGTAATGCTCTGTTAAATATGGGTACGTATTTTCTTTAGTGGAAAATCGAATATCCTTCTTCAATTTATCGGTTTTCCTTTTTTGGAGATATTCAGTATAGGAGTTTAATTCTTGATCTATTTCCTCCAATGTTTTTTTAGCCTCATCTACAGCTGTGTTGTTTTTGATCTTATTTTCTAGTTCTAAAATTTCCGAAATTAGTGTCTGCAACATTTCTTTTGCCGTCTCAATGATCAACATCATTAAATCACGCGAACCTCGGTTCGCGATCATTGACCATTTTTCCAAAAAAGCTTTAAGTTGAGTAAATATTCCTGGGATATTTTTTACCCTTAAACCTTGGGGAATGACTCCTGCTCTTAAATATTCTAGCATGTATTGTCCATGCAGTTCTATTCTTTTCTTTTTTTCTTCAGGGCTAGGAGTTTATTGAGGTCTTCATTTTTGTCTGAGTTTACGGTCGATTGTTGACCAAATACCCCTGTTCCTCCTACCATTGAAGCAAAGTCGTCGTCACTAAAGCCAAATGTCATTAAGTTGGCCATATCTTGTATATGATAACTATGTATCCACAAACAACGTATAAAGAATAAGCTCTCAAGTGATATTTAATTAGTAAGAAAAAAGAAAGGGAAATGTGTTTGAAGAAAGAAAAGGGACAGTGAACAATATGGTAGTTTCAACAAGTGCTAATAATCATACATTACTCTGGGAACATGGACAAAAACAAGATGAACATACTGGACATGCCTAAACAGGCTATCCCCTCATAGACTGGCTGCGAGAATTACAATTTTGAAAAAAGGGGACCCCTACGAAAAAACAATAGATCTTGCTAGTTGTAGGGCACAATATCAAGGGGGTAAAACGACAAGCTAACCACAAGATATATATTACATTTACAATGAAATGTGTCAGGCCTTGATCTATGTGAAAAAAGTGCACATTAGATTAGCATATTAATGAAATTTACAAGCACTTGCTGTTTGATACAAAATTATGTTTTTTTATTATATTCAATCATTTTCTTTATAAATATGATTCATAATCTTTTTATGATTTCATCACATATATAAAATATATATTTCTTTTTATATTTTTTTCATCAATCTTTTTTTACATAAATACCAAAAAGCACAAATTGTTTTTCACAAACACAACAAAACAATACACAAAAATTTATTATTCCATTAAAAACCTAGAGAAGGAGTTTTTAAACATTTCAAAGGCTGGCGGTCGATGAAAAGAAAACACGACGCGCGTTTCGGCGTAAAAGCCTTCGTCAGGTGGACCCGTCTCAACTTTCTCTATAGAGGTACAAGAAATAAATTCAATCAATTACTAAAAACTAAGCTAAAAAACATTTCTGGCCTGAACATATAATGCTGATATACATTTGAGCATTTTAAGCTTCTGTTATTATATTATCTAAGTCCACATAACCAAAGACATATGCATAATTATTTTATACTTAGTTCATATTGCAATTACAGATTGCACATATATTATGTCTATTAGTGAAACTACCAATCTCCGTTTATTTACCAAAAGAAGAAAAGGAGCATGAGAGTGTAAAGATATTGTGAAGAGCATTAAAGTGAATATACCTTTTATTACTCCATAGTAGAAAGAATCGCACACTATTAGTGTGGGGAATTCGCGATCTGTACTTTCAAGTGCCAGTTTGAATGCTTGTAGTTAAGCTCGCTGAGCTGTACAATCTCCTAGAGATTGAGTTTTAGTGACCATTGGTCTGAAGTTACCATCTTGCATGCGACTTTCAACAATTGCGCATGCTGCACTGTAAGCTTGCTTACTCCCTGTAGCGGGTTGTGCGGATCAGTCAGTGTAAATTATGAATTCGTACTGATCGAGAGGCAGAATTTCAGTGGGCAGAGGACATTCATGTTCATATTGCAGGAACGCTTGTGTTTTTAAATCAGGATTAAAAACATATTCAACATTTGTTGCAGCAAGAGAATTAACCTATTGTATCCATGTAGGATGTAATGCTTTAGCATTTGGAATGCTCGCTTTAGTTACCGCCTCTAAGGCTGGTACTGGAGTTACGACAATAATGCGTTTCCCTTGGGCTAGAGCTCTTTCTTTTGCTACAGCGGTTTGAACTGCTGTCAGTATTTTTTCAGTTGAATTGAAGCGCATTTCTGCTTGTGTATACAAATGTGATTTGAATGCTATTGGTACTTTTTCACCCTCATTAAATGTTAAGTAGGTGAATCCGCATTGACCCGAAATTATTCGGATCACTAAGCTGCGTTCACTTACGCGTGTTTGTAAGTGATTTGTTGCTAACATGTTAGCTTGGAGTGAACACAAGATTTCTGTGTGTTCCTGTGTCCAATTTTTTATTGAAAAATCAGGTTTGATTAATGCGTAGAGAGGTTTAACTCTTTCTGCGTAATTTAGAATGTAAGTTCTTCCAAAATTTAGGAAACCCAGGATGGATTGTAAATTTTTCGCGTTTTTGGAGGTTGGAGCAGCGCACACCTTTCTAAAAAGTTAGCTGCCAAGCTCTTGCCTTCACTTGAAAGCTCATATCCTAGGAAAAGGACATTGAGATGGGCAATTCTGGATTTTTTAAAGTTGAACTTATAGCCCTCAGAGGCGAAGCCCAATATAATGGTACTCACCCTGTTCAAGTGCCTACCTAGGTCATCGTCTGTCAGATAGATGTCATCGACATATGACAATGCCTCATTATCATAAATTTGTAGTAACTCTGTTACCCTCGCTGAGAACAACCCCAGGCTGATCTTGAACCCTTGTGGGAGTCGACAACATTGACGCTGGGTCCCCGTTATTGAGAAAGCTGTTAAGTACCTGCTTTCAGGTGCTATGTTCTGACAAAAGAAACCATTTGAAATGTCTAATGTGGTTTTATATTTTTTGCGCACAATGTTATTCATTAATGCTGTACTATGTGCATTTTGCACTGCAAATGTTTTAGAACAAGTGTTTAAGTGTCTGTAATCCAAAACTAGACGATATGTATGGTCTGGTTTGGAGACAGGAAACAAAGGATTGTTCATTGAGGAGGTGCATGTTTCAATCACCCCTTGGTATTCAAGTTGATCTAAGATCTCCCTGACCTGTTTTTTAGCTTCTTGCTTTATTGGGTACTGCCTTTGTGCAGTAGGTTCATTTTTAGATGTATTTTATGGTGAGGTGAGTCCTCATCCCATCCTACATGATTTTTGTATAATGCTGGGGCCTGGGCAACTGCCCATTTCCTGGTATAAGTATATTTTAGATGAATTGGAATATGGTTGGAGAAGGCAGGCATAATAATGTCCTCACCATGTGGGCACTCCCTGACAAATTGTGGTGGCCAGTCTTTTTCTGCTAGAAGTATATCATAACCCCTTGAAAGTTTCTCCCAAAAGAGCGTTTTCACCTTTCTTGGTATGTCTCCCTCCATCCGGAGTGTTATTTCATATAACTTTTGTGGAGTACTAACCCTGGTGTCTACAGTCTCAACTGTGATGTACTCATTCAAGTCCACTATCTCCAGAAGTTCATACAGGTTCTGGCGAGCTATTGTGACTTCTGCCGCACTGTCCAGCATTGTCTGAGCCCATTCTCCGTTCTTGAGTTGTGTTCTCAGTATCCTCTGCATGTCTGATCTTCAGACCTGCTACCTTCTTTTTGAGAATTGAGGTTTTGATTTATTTTTCTGAACGTGTTTGTCGTCTTTCGATTTCACGCGTTCTTCTCTATGTTCTGACCGTCCTCTTCTTTCCGATGTCTGTGACGATATCTGAAAGGTACGAGATGAACGTGTATCAGTATCTTGATACCTGTCAGGTTTTCTTAAATTATCCCTATTCCTGAGGTTATACCTCCTTTCAGAGGGCTCCTTTTGAGGAGACCTACCTCGGGATTGAGAACTTTTCTCGTTTGAATTTTGTTTATTAGTTTCCCACTTCTTTTTAGAAGATGTAGGAGTTTGTTTAATAGAGTCCTTCTCAGGACTTTCAGATAGTTTTGGCTTCAAAGGTTTTCCACCCAAACTATCTCTGCCTAATTCTGCATAAGATTGTTCTATTATTCTGGGTAGTTCTGTTTAATGTTCTGTTACATCAAATTCCCTTAATCGTTGGCGGATCACCACTGATGCTGCCTCCCCTTTAATATTAGATAATATTATTGTTGAGACCTGGTCGAAATTTTTCAGTAATTTCATACCTAAATTCAGAGCAGGTTCTGCCCTGTATTCGTTTTGAATTTGTTTCAGGACATCTGGTATTACTGCAATTGATGGAACACCATGTGTTTTAGTATAGATGGCAGCAAAGACTGAGCCCCAAGTGGTGCAGTCTTTCAGTTGTGGTCTGATCCCCATTGGTAAACAGATTGTTAGGATTCTGTGTTTCTCATAAGGGCTAGTATTTGGAAATACTGCTTCGATTTGAGTAATTTTTTGAGCTATCCAGAAAGGAATTTGCTCACGTTTTGTGGGCATTTTACCCATGACTGCGTATAAAGTCTGTGGTGTAATTTTTAGTGTATTCCCCTGTTGAGGGGTTTGATTTGGAATGGTCAATGGTGGTTGGACTGTGAAAGTCTGCATGACATATTGGACCAATTGTCTGTATATTTTTATTAACTCTGTAAGTTGAGTAAGTAATTCCTCGTCTGACATCTCTTCAATGTCAGGATGAGGTGTGTAGCCGGCTAGAATCGGCCATGTTGCTCCTGGTCTACCTAGTGGACTGAGCCTGGTAATGTTTTTGTGATGTTTTAGGGCGCCTTTAAACCAGAGCTGATGCTCCTGGTATGTTAGTGGAATTTCAATATCCTCGAAAGGAATATATTCCTCTGGTGGTTCATCTTCTTTGTAGAAGTGAAACAGTTTTGTTACTGGATTTGATTCAGGGAATACTATCCATGAATAGAATACCTCTGTCTGAAAGGATTTGTGTGCCTCTATCACGAAAACTGCTCTACCGCCTCTTGGTGGTAGGCCGTGTTTTATAAGTTTTAGAGTGATGGCTCTTCTTAAGTTTGGATGGATGTCTATAACACCCTCCTCGGTTTCATTTAAACCTGTAAAGTTAAAAGCTGTTACGACTGGGTCAGCCGCAGCTACACCGTTCTCGGTGTCATTGTCCCCGTGTGTGGACATTTGTTTTTTGAAAAATGTAGAACAAGTTTCAAGGAAACAAAAGATAAGGTGCACAATATTTTGGAACACTGTATCCTTCAACGTTGAACAAACCAAGCAACTAATATATAGGGTTTTTTGTCCTATTTAGTTATGGTGGATATTTAACCCTACCCACTCCAGACGTCTTATGGAGTATGTGAGTAGGGGTCTCTGAGAAAAGCACGACTGAGTTACTCAGTATCTAGCGTTAAATTACTGCCTTACCAAACGTTTGGGCGCCATGTAGTGTAGTTCCTATTTCCCTAATAGGCTCTGCGCATTGGAATAATATACCCTATAGGCTTGACATAGGACTGAGGTCGGTATGTCCCTATCGAGTATATTAAACTTAATTACTTTGTGCCAGCTAGCTCAGAGGCCACTAGAAACTCCTTGAAAACAAGAAGGGAGTAGTTTCTGGCAAACGCATAAACATGACTACTTTGTTTCCCTTTAGAATCGGAACACGTCTCAGAATCGTGGAAACAATAGATAACAGTTTCACTGAGTCAATCGTGCATGCTTAGTTTCCACAGAGTTACACAGAAAGAAAAGACGGGCGTTTCAATAAAAAGGTTTTATTGAACAGTCTTGTTTCTCGTGTAGTAGATATGTGCTGTTATGATCACAAGACAGTATGCAAGATATATAATGTACAGCGTAAGCAGAAGAAATAAATAATACTGCGCTAGCATTATCTTTTAGCATATATTCACGTACATAAATAACAAGAGCTAAAAATGCGAGTTCTCATACGATGCGTCTCTAAGCTAGTTCTACCCCAATGTACCTAACCTAGTTTAGGTGTAGGGAAAGGTAAGAAGTAGGTGGAGTATTCTCTAGTATGGTATACTAAGAGTATGTTAAGTATAGTATGCCAAGAGTCCCTCTAGGTTCTAGTCAGCTCCATACCTTGAGAATGAGAGCGGTGGGAATCTCTTTCCGGATCTGGAACTCTAACACCCCGCGAAAGGAGTCAGAACACTGGAAGCTGGATTCTTCTGCGAGCAGGAATGACAGCGTCTTCTCAGTGCGTCAGGCCGGGATACGGGCTCCTCTGAAGTCGAGGTCTCCTCTAACTTGCTTGGGCAAGGGAAGGTATATTTATACCTGGTAGGTGCCTTGGAATGTTAGCATTGACGTGAAGTCGGACAGAGGAAGACGTCAGGAATGAACCCTTACGGTATAGCGGTTCATACATAATAGATGAGTTCTTGGAGACATCAATAATCCTGTGCTAGGGGAACTCCCAAGAGCTTAAGGGACTGGTTTCTAAGAACTCGTTGTGACGTTAGGGTGGACGGATGTCGGTGACCATGCCTGTATTTGGAGTGCACGGCTAATGCCTAAATAAGGACTGGGAATCTATGCCTATATAAGGGCAATGCGAATTGTGCCTATATAAGGACATGTTTCAGGAAAACCTATATACGGACACTTAAAGCGGAATACAACTCTCGGGTACCGACGGAGAGGTAAGGTCAAGTGTCGCCTTAGCAGTGTACCTCTCATTTAATCCATTTTGCTAACGCGGCTAATACAGCCCCTCCTACTCAGCTGTAACAATTTCTAGTCCTTCTCCCGTTTCCTGTTCCCCGCCTTTATCTCTACTCTTACCTATACGGACCTTTTCGGGATTTGCCAGAACAAGGATATGAGTGGGGCTAACACTAAGGGCACAGAGGGCCTTGATTGCCATATACAGAGAAGTCACTTTAGTTATATCTCGTTGAAGAGATTATCCCAGTAATCTACATAATCCTCTATGGGGACACTTTTAAAGGTGACCACTCGTATGACTTCTAGTGGTTTCATGCTTCTCTCCCGGAAATGCTTGACTGTTTTTAGTTGACAACAAACGATGAGAATGGGATTATTGACTCATTTCTCATGTTTTTTCAGAGCGGAGCCCTTCCTGAGCTGCATGCCAGGTTAAGGTGAGGTCTGTTCTCCCGCAACATACGGGTAAGACATTAAGACAAGATTTATATGCTTACTATAAGTATCTTGTGAGATGCAAATGAAAATGCACGTTGAATTGTGCTTGTTATTGTTTGATGTTCTTTATGTAACTCTAAGAACAAAGAGAGAGTATCCAGAATGTAAAATTTAGCAACCCTGCACAAGAAACTTGTTTTTCCAATTATGCTTTGTATAGGGGTTACCAGTGAATCCTCTGAGAAAAATATACCACAGACGGAATAAGGATTTCTTTCCTATTATATTTTCTCCTCATTCTGAGATTCTCAGAACCCTTTTTTTGAATATCTGCTATTGTTCATGTCACTCTGTACTACACTGGAAATTTGACATTTAATTCACTTTACAGCAGCACAAGTTGGTCCAGACGAAAGCCAAGACACTTCATTTTAGGGTCAATAGACTGAAACATGTAGACCACTATCGTCACTAACTCAGGTATATGTTATCCCTGCCAGTGCCCTGTTTTTAACCCTAGCCCCGGGACGTGTTAATAAAGGTATATTACGTACCTGGTAGCTAGTTTTACTCTTTCACAATCACATTTTTCTTGCGCTGCACCTCTCACCTGACTTGATTTTTGACTCATCATTGTGGTATTTAGCATACCTCTGTTTAGAAACAAAACATCCCTGAGCTCCTCCCTCTCAGTGAGGGGGTTGTAGCCCGTGCCAGGGGTTGGTGAGATATCTTCTCGGATAACCTCTCTCGCTCTTGTTAAACTTTTAGACCAGAGGGTTCTATTTTCTGTGATTAATGTGAGTAAATTAAACCAGGTGGGTTAATCCTCGCCTGCGTGTCCTTAATAGAATTGAAACTTTCTGTTACGATAGCTAATTTTACATTGTATGGCAGGACTGGAGACGAGGATTACGCTGGTTTAAAGCTTATCCACACCAGTGAAGCCAGAGTCTGGACTGGTTTGAAATAGAACCTTTTAGAAGGAGAGTCTGAAGACCACTCCGCTGTGTTGAGGATATCCTCTAAACGGGCTCCAAGGGAGAACGCCTTTGACGCCACAGCCCCTCTGACAGAGTGAGCTTCGAAAAATGTGGTATCTATGCCAGCCTCTTGCATGGCCCATCGAACCCATCTGGCGATAGTGAGTGAAGAGACTGCTTCCTCAGGGCTATCAGGAGTTGAACCAACCACCACTGAATCTCCTTCCAAGTCTCCTCTGATAAGGGAACCACCTGGGAGTAAGTGAGGCATTTCCTGAGGTGTGAGGCTTTCAGGCGCTGAAGGGCCCGATGATGAAGAGGGCCTGGGAAAATGGCCTTTATGGAGGATGACAGCAGCCCCGCCACCTGTGCGATCTGCCTCAGGGAGGTGGAGAGCCTTGCCGCAAGGCGACACAGCTTGTGCTTGATCCTGGTCAATGTCTGGGAAGGGAGGCGGAGGGCGGCTCGGACTGAGTCCGCCACAAAGCCCAGGAACCCCCGAGATTGTGAGGGAACAAAGATCGACTTGTCCCGATTGATAATGAAGCCTAGTGACTCCAGGAGAGAGACCGCCGTCTGAAGGTGTACAGACAGAGCTCGAGGGTATTGGTCCATAAAGAGGATGTTGTTGAGGTAGGTTATCAGACGTCTGCCCGAGCCCTCATAAATTTCCACTACCAGGCGCATTACTTTGCTGAAGCACCAAGGGGCGCAGGACAGATCAAAGGGGAGCATGGTGAATTTGAACATGTCCCCCGCCATTGAAACAGAAGGAGGCAGCGGTGAGGTGGGGGGGAGACAAGGACCGTTAGATAGGCAGATAGGCGTCCTTCAGGACCAGATGCACCATCCAGTCGTTGGGTTGAAGGAGGTACCGAGTAGATGGATACCTTGCATTTTAAAATGGTAGTAAACCAACCACTCGTTGAACTCTTTGAGGTGGATAACGGGCCGTTGACGGCCATATCGTTTGTCCACCACAAAGAGACTGCTTAAAAAAAACCTCGGATGCAGGATCGTACGCACTATCACCCCCTTGCAAAGAAGTTCTGTGACCTCTTTGTCCACCAGCTCGGCAGGCTTGTAAGAGAAGATCAAAGGGATAGGAGGTCTCTCCTGGATGGGGCAGCTGTAAAACTCTATGTGGAATCCTCTTACTGTTTGGAAGACCCAAGCATCAGAGGTAAGAGACTTCCAGTTGTGAATGAACCCTTGAAGCCTGCCCCCAGATAATGTAGAGGAATTGGATGAACACTCACCTTGATTGGAACCTTGGTTGCCGCCACCACGGTGTCCTCCTCTCGCGCCCCGGTTACAGGGGTGACCCTTAGATGGTTAGAAATTCCCAAATCTGGAGGCATCCTGGTACTGCCCTCTTCTATTGGGATATCCTCTGCCGGAGGCTGCGTGATGAGCGTGGCCAGCCGAACGACCCCTGTTTCGACCAGCCTCAGAGAAAACCCGGGGCATAAAGATGCGTTTAATGGACACCTGGGCCTTGTCTAGTGAGTTGATGGTCTGTACAAATTTGCCCAGCTCTCGAATGACCGGGTCGCCGAACAGTCCCCCCTGGGCAACACGACCTGCCTCGGAAGTGGCCAACTCTCCAAACTTGGGGTCAATATTAATGAGGAGCGACCTATGTCTCTCCGTGGAGAGGGCGCAGTTCACGGTCACCAGAAAGATTATGGCCCGCTGAGCCCAACCTGATAAAACCTTGGGAGAGATCAATGACCCAGACGCCTTGGCGTCCTCTGCCATGTTCAGTATGCGAATCAAGGGGCCTGCGATGCCCGAGAAGCTTGTCCTGGCAAGCCCGCCAGGACCTGTCAATCCCCTCTTGGGATCCCGTACGTATTTCCCGAGAAAAGTGGCCATGCATTCATCTATTACGGGGAGCTACTTTGTGCTCCAGGGAGGGGCTGGGGCATTCTGCTCTCATGCGGTTGCAGACCTGCTTGTCTAGAGGCTAGCAAACCCAGCCCGCGACATAAGTTGTGACTTTGTCTGCAGGTGTCCACTCCGAAGAGTGGGGGTGTACCAAGGTGTCTGGGTCCAGCATGTCCAGCATGTCAGAAGGGACCTGGGTAAAATCCTCTGGAGTTGTACCTGGCTGTGGGTCACAGGGTGAAGGGCGCCATGGGCGAGAACCTGTCTTTGGCTCCGGCTCCACCTCAGAGCCCGAGGGGGGAATCTAAGTCTTGGGGGGTTGGGCGGTGGTAAGGTTGACGGGGGCAATCGCCCAGATGAGCCCGGAAGTTGGAGCCCTGAAGGACCAGACTGATGGGGCACTAGTGAGGTGGCCTGAGAATATTCCAGGAATGTCTGTTTCAGTTTGTCAAAGGCGTTCAGGTCGACGCCTGGTTCTGTGTCCCTTCTGCACTTAGGGGGCGGTGCGGGTGGTTCACACCTGCCCAGAGGTACAAGGGGTCCAAGACCCAAAAGGTCTTCCCTCGAAGGGAGGAGTCTGAAGCAGCGCTTTGCATACTGCAGTAATGTCTTCTCCAGGGTGGACACCGCCTGCAAAACCGCCTTAGAAATAGAGGCTTCCATGACTTCTCAGAATTGGTCATCCCTGGGGAGGTAGGTAACACTACCCTCCTCCACATATGACTCCTCTACATCACTCATCGTAATCAGAGGCCCAGAACAAAGCAAAAGTATCCTGGGGGTCCCAGCTAATGTAAGAGGGTTTGTAAGGGTGAGGTTCTTCCAGCCCGAGATAGCAGTCCAGGAGGCCAAATACATGGTACCAGACCCTGTGGACACCACACACCTCTTGCACTATGGGGTTAATAGACTTGCCTGGGCCGGTGTTCTGGCGAATGAACAAGCGCGATGAGTGCTTCACAGAGTACTGACCCAGGACGGGTGCCTTACCCCAGGCAAATGGGGCAGATTCAACCTGAAGAGCTGAACACCCGGCCAGCCGAGTTCCGATTTCCCTGACACTGACAGCGCAGGCCGGCACGGGGTAGCAAGATGCACCAGGCGCATTCAGAAGGCAGCTCCCTCTAGTGGTCGGAGCACCACGCCGCACTGGCTCCGGGCGCTGCAGCGCGCTGTGAAGATTCAAAGCGGCCGTAGAGGAGCGACTAGAATATCCGCAGTCTTGGAGGTGTTAATTAACAATATTAAACAATACTAGGCAATAAATAAATACATTAGTCACAAATTTACGTCTTAAGAACTTGTCAAACACATTGAAAAAACAGAAAAAAAAGGCCAAAGGCCAGGGCACGTAACTTGGCTGCTAGAGCAGCAAAGAAAGAGGAAGAGGCGACATTGACAACAGTGTTGTCAGATTTTGAGACCCATCCCAAGCCCAAAGCCGCTCAAATAGAAGCCCAAATCCAGCCCAACGCAGACCAGTTTCAGCCCAAAAACCAGCCCAAAGTAGCAAGTCTCAAATTATGCAGAAATAGTCATCAGAAACAATTTTAAGGACAAATATACATTCTATTCAATATACAGATTAGTGTGTGAAGTCAGAGGGTTATGGGGCATCGTGTATTTCCAATACACACCGCATAATTACACACCACTGCCCTTAACATACGAGCAGGGAGAGGACCGGAGCCGCGGGTGCACACGGTCCCTGAGTGAACAAATAGGGGACATGAGGGGACGGGGGTCCTGTGGGGGCGCCGAGCTGGGCGCACTCAGGGAGGCGGCCAGCACGGCGTATCTGCATGGGCACAATGGCTCTGGGTATTCTGCGCCAGGAGAGCTGTGGGGCGGGTGTGTAATGTGTGGAGGTGAGATAGTGTGGGAGCATCATCAGGGTCCGTTGAGGGAAAGCGGCCTAAGGAGGAGGAGGGAGAGGTGAGGGTTGGGAAGTGTGAGACGTAGGGAGGGTGGTACAGGGGCGTGGGGTACTTGTCGGGACCGAGCCTGAGAGAGCGTTGCAGTGAACAATGGCCACGGGATTCAGAGAGGGGCTGAGGTTGCACGGAGGACAAAGGTGCTAGGGGTGGGCAGGGGTCCGGATCGTTGTTGAATAGTATTGTGAGGCAGAGGTGGGCCGCGGACGGACGAGCAAGAAGGACAGACCTGGGCAAGCAGCGTGGCACTGAGATGAACTAAGGTGTGGGACAGAGGTAGACAGGCAGAACAGAGATGCGACACCGCGATTGGTTGTGGTGCGGGTGTCAGACGTTGACAGAAGTGTGGGACAGAGATTGGAAGTGGCGTCGGATCAGAAATGGTCAGAGGTGTGGGACACATACAGAGGTGTGGGAGAGATTGGCAGTCAACTGGGTTAGAGATGGTCAGAGGCGTGGGGCTGAGACAGACAGGTGGTGTGGGGGAGAGACTGGCAGTGGGCTGGGGTCAGAGATGGACAGAGACGTGGGACAGTGGGGGGAGAGATTGGAAGTGACGGGTCAGGGAAGGACAGAGCCGTGGACAGAGAAGGTGTGGGGCAGTGGTGTGGGGGAGAGACTGGCACTGTAGTGGGGTTGAGAGATAGGTGTGGGACAGGGACAGAAATGACGTGTGTGGGCAGAGACAGGTGTGGGAGAGATTGGCAGTGGACTGGGGTTAGAGATCGGTAGAGGCGTTGAACAGAGATAGACAGGGTTTGGGGCAGTTGTATGGGACAGATTACAGGTATAGAGGCGGATGGAGTTGTAGGCCAGACATATACAAGGGTGCAGGAGGAAGGACAGAAATGGGTACTGGTACGGAGAAACAGGGCCCATGAACAGGATGCAATGATATAGGGCGGAGAGGGACAGAGTTCTTTGACTTAGGCGGGCAGCAGAGTAGGGCAGAGATTCAAAGAGGGGCAGGAAAGGGATGCAGAGTAGGGAAAGGTTTGGGGAAGAGATGGGGAGGGTGGGGCACAGTGGTATGGTGCATCGATGGACAGGTCTGGGGCGAAGATGGACATATGGACCAAGCTGGTGTAGAGGTGCAGAAGGGTGTCGGGCAGAGAAAGGCACTTCTGTTAGGCTGAGAAGGACAGACAAGGAGATAGGGTATTTGGACAGCCAGGGCTGGGGCAGCGATGGCCAAGGCTGGGTCAGAAGTGGGCCAGGGGATGAACCAAATAGGCAAAGGTGGGCAGAGATGGCAATGGTTGGGCAGACGTGGACAGTGGCAGTAGCTAGAGGCCTGGCGCTCTGCCCCCGCGGCCGCAGACACTGGACGGATGGACACAGACACACGTACCACGGACACTGACGGGCAGGCACTAACCGTTCCCCCTTTGACGGGCACATAGACGGCCTTGGCTGCCTTCGGCTTCTGCTGCTCCCCGCCGCTCCTCCCCAGCCAGAAAGCCCTTGGACCGGACCCAGAACTGGAATTCGCCTCTGTCGGCGGAGCCCGGCTCGGGCTGCCGCAGCACCTTGGCGATCCGCTCGTACTTGCTCCGGGTCACCGTCTTGGTCGAGTCCGTAGGTCCGAAGGCACCAGTCCCAGAAGCGCCGGCCAAGCTCCGTGTCGGCACCGACAGAGCCCAGGACACGCAGCGCCTGGCAGCCCTGAGGAGACGCTGAGCCCGTCCGATGGAGGCTCCTGAGTCCTGTCCCGCTCCCGTGCGAGGGAGAGAGGTGCGCGCGTAACGTTCGTTGACATCATTTGATTGATTGTCAATCATGGCACTGGCAGGGGGAAGGAGGGTAGAGAGGGTGGGGTCAAGTGCGCACAGGCAGGTCCTGGAGGGTCCTGATTGGCACTGTGCTGAACTGTTAGCGCGCGCTACGCGCTCATTTGCCAAATGGACCCTTCTGCGCCATGATAGGCGTACGCCACAGACTCGGCGCGACGGCGCCCGCCCCAGCCAGAAAATTGCGCACACTGCACTGATTCCAGCCCAAAAAGTAGCCCCCCGCCAGGTATGGGTTTTTACCGCACAATTGAGAAAAATGTCGCCCAATTGTGCGGGAAATAGCCCAATCTGGCAACACTGATTGACAAGGGACTATGGAGATACTGAAGAGCCAAATGATTGGACATTATTGAAGTCTGAACTATGACTTTTTCCCCAAGGTTTGTGGGAAATGAAGTCTGTTGTAGTGTTTTGTTTTCTTCTCTAATGGCTGCTGTAATAAAAGTGGAGAACGCACAGCATAATCCTCGCCTCCATGTCCTTAATACAATTGAAACTCCGGTCCTCACAGAATCACAAGAGAGCACAGCCATTACAAAGCTCTTACATGCAAGGATTTAAGGTCTTGCTTTTAGATTTTAGGACTCTTGTGAACAATGTCACTACTTACAAAGGGCTTTTGGTCAGCTTGTTGCTTACAATTTGTTGGCTTTATTTTCAATTTAACATACTTTCTTCTTACTGAATGCGTTTCCTTCCTCGTCTTACGTTTGTCCCTCCCCTGGAGCATAGCTTCTTTAACATCATTTTGACTAGATGATATGTAACCTTCAACAGCTTACGTACAGGGAACTACTCTCTTCATTTTTGTTCAGCACTTCATAGAATTGCATGCGTTTTCTTGCTCTTCACTCTGTGTGCTGCTTCTCAGCTCATATCCTCACTACTTCCTCTGGGTTTTCCGAGTTGCTTCCCATACTAGTGTTTGTCACTTGCTCCCCTAGCCCCTCCCTGTCCCGCTCAGCTTGCTTTGTTTTTTTTGTTTTGTTTATTTAGACGCCCCTTACCGAGCTTATTGGCTGCTCTACTTCCCACCTCCCATCAGAATTTACTGCTCCCACCACTACTGAACTCTGCCACACCCACTCCCTCACACCGACTAGCTCCACCGTTGCTCATTCCTCCTTCCCGGTTGTGAAGCAGGGATGCTCCTTTTTAAAAAAAATATATCTTTATTGCTTTTTTAATCACATAACATATAACCACAGATAGTAAAAATTAATCAGTCTTTGACAGTCAGAGGCGATTCGGTACCATGACCACACGTTTTTACAGTTCCGTCATCAGCACAGGTTAACGGATGGCATGCAAAACAATATGACACTACAGATCAATACCGTCCATTGCATACAGTGATCCCCAAGCGCACATTGGACATTTACGTCTAGGTAGCTCCCAAATGCCCTTGGGGTTCACATCCGCTCACCTTCGTAACCTCATCACACCTAGGCATTGGAGACGGGCACATGTAATTTCCACATTACATAGCTACATGCAGACAGGTAAGGTTTATCTATGACTCCTTCCCTTTACCTAAAGCCCCCTTAGAAGGGAGTTCTGATCAATTAAAAAGATAATTTACAAGCCACGTGGTAAGCGCCCTATCGCAGGGACGACACAGTCACCTCACCCCTCCATAAGGACTGACAGACGTGATGTTCTCCTATGAGGGTCGATCGTCCGACTTGCCTTCCATCTTTTCGATGAATGTATCCCACTGGTCATATCCCCAGAACCCTCTTTTTTGGCACCATATATCAGACCTCACGACTATTTCTGCTCTCGCCACTTCAACAAGTCACCTTTCCACCTTTGCAGTGATGGCATTGAAGTAGAGCCAGGATGCTCCTTTAAAAAAAACATAATAAAAATTGTGCTTTGCCACACTTTATATTTTTTAATTTACCTCTCCAAGATAGGCGTCCATCACCTTCGAACGGTAATTGTGAATCATTATGCATACATGCGGATGAATAGTATTGTATTGTATTGTAATTGCATCATGATGCATACATGCGCAAGAGTGATGATGCACGCAGGCGTATTCATCATGCCTGTTTCCTATATATTCCTTAGGGTGAGACCTATTGGCTTTGCCAATGCTTGTTAGACTTTCACAGGGTGCGTGAGCTTGTAGCAGGCGATGGGGGAGGGGGGGTGTTGCTGAGTAGCAGCAGCCCACCCACTGCCCTGAGGGTCAGCAAGAACTGTTTCACACTGCGAAGAAGGGTTGGTAATACTGCACCCCCATATTTTAAGTCTGACTTGACTGCGCAGCTGTTGCCAGATCTTATGTGATTAACAGAAAAAAGAGCTTTCAGAAGTACTATAGAGAGGGACTGTGGCTTCAACAGATATGGATTATGCGCAACACAGCAGGGCCAAGTTGGTTATAATGACAAGCCGCTGATCAAGGCTACAAGCCTGATCTGTTTATTATGAAAAAGTACGACAAAGGCAGTAGGCATGACTTATTTATTGTGAAAAAGCATATCTAAAAGCCAATAGGCCTTTAAGGGTAGAATGTCACTACACTGTGTTAAAGCTTGTAGACTGGTATTCTGATACAGTGAATTTCACATATTACCATAGTAGGCTAGTGTTTTGGTGTTGATTACCCCCGTGACAATCCCTAACGGTAAAAAGATTTGCACTTTGAGAATCCTTGTTATGCCATTTTAGGAAGCGTTGTATTGTTTTACCCACGTTAATTTTCTACATATTTATAATGTTATGACTGTATACCAAAAGTTACCTTACAGAAAGGTTTATCATAATTAAGTCGAACGTACTTTTCCATGGTGACAAGGTAGTAATAAAGGCCATAGGCCTGACTGTTTTAGTCAAAGAAGTTATGTCAGGGGCTATAGGTCTATTCTCTTTATTATGAACATGTATGACAAGCGCAGTATTGCTGACTTATTTATTGTAAAAATATGTTAAAGCCTATAGGTCTATAAATGTAGATTGTTATTGTACTATGCTATAGCCTGTAGACAGGTATTGCTTTACATTGGTTCTCACAGTTACACTTTAGTTTGCGAGGGGTTTTGGGTTGATTTCCTCTTCTGGCTTTATCTCTCAGAGAAACCGTGGGGTAGAAGATATGCACTTTGATCATTCTTGTTAACTCTCTTAGGAGGGGTTGAATGTTGTTTTGCCAACTGTAAATTTGTAAAATATATATGTACAGAGTGGCAGTAGCCACTCTGGAGTTAAAGTTAAGGTTACCAGAGAGAGGAATTCCTCTGATTTTTCACCATTAATAATTTTGGACCCATTTGACTAATCTCCACAAAACTTTCCAAACCTATTTCTTTTTAGGTCTCGCCTAGCGATGCAGCGCAAAGCGCTGATCGCTATGCGAGATCTATTGTTGCCGACTTTTGCTCCGATGCGGGACACGAGATGTGCACGCGCTTGGTGCGAGCAGGAATTGTAATAGCGCCGCAAGCCGTACGCGTGCACATCAACTGTCTGTGCCGAAACTTAAACAGACAGGAGATATGCACGCGTACGGCTCGCGGCGTTATCACAACGCCTGCTCGCACCATACGCGTGCACATCTCCTGTCCAGGCAGCCGATGCGCACGCTCACGGCGTGTCTTCAGCTTAACTTCCCGCTGGTTCCGAGGAGTCAACATGGCTGCGCCCTGTGAGTCGGATCTGCAATCCGATCCCGCTCCGCCGCCACTGAAGATTCCAAAGCGCGAGGCTATGTCCCCTACTTCACCTGGGCTGAGCGATGGACGCCCATCGTTGTCGGCGCCTTCTACCCCAAGCCATTCGTCGCCTTTAGAGGGTTGCGCTGGTGGTCCGGGCCTTGCCTCGTCGCCCTCAGTCTCCTTTTCCACGTCGGCCGCTTGTCGCGGCATGTCCTGGACCCCAGCAGAAACTAACGCGCTTATAGCCGTATGGGGCAACGAGCGATTGGTGGAGGCGCACTACCAGCAACTGGAGGGCTCAGGCACCCTATTTGCCAGCTGTTTCTAGTAAGTGCACTCCTTGTTTGATTTTGAAACTGTGCTCCAAATAGGAAAGTTCAGATTTAATTTTTTGTGTTTACACCCTATGTAACAGAAAGGAACTCCAGCATTTAAAAATCTGTTCACACTGAGGTCACTCAAACTGCGAGCTCTCCTTCTATAGCTCTTGCGTGTTGTCCCGCGTTTTGCTGTTTCCCTCTCCTTCCTCAGAGAGCTTCACACTGGGCGTAGTTATGTTTTCACATATTATTTCTCCCTCCTGTCACTACCCTCCTCTAACTCTGCCTCATGTTACTGTCCTCTCTCCTTTCACTTCCCATGTCCCCTCTCCAATTACTGCTCATCTCTCCGTTTTACAACATGTCTCTGCCACTGCCCATCCTGCCGTTGGCATTGCCCTAAATTCTGTAATCATACACTGTCCACCCTCTTCTGTCACTGCCTCACTACAGTATATAATCGCCTTTCTATTGTCATTCCATTTCCTCCTGTCACTGCTTATCTTTCTCTCCTATAACCAGGGCCAATGGAATTATGCAATTATGTGGCTGCAGCAATTTTCGCATAATTATAGATTTGCCGCATTCGCCACATAATCCATCATCTGCTGCAACTGCAGATTTTGACAAAAATGTTTTTGTTTCCAGCTCAAACTGTTCAAAAGTTACTAAAATGCTGCTTGCCTACAGCAGTTTTAATATCTTAGAGTTTCTTGTTGCTCAAATAGGTGTAATTTCTATGATTTATATATGTTTCCCTTGTCTATATTGCTTGATTTTGCTTGTAAGATAGTGTCACTCATAATCTTTTATGCATGCCCATTTAAAGTTGGTGCTGTATAAAAATGCACAAATTCTACTTGCCACAGCTGTAGAGGCAGTGGTTGTGTAGGACGGGACAGTGTACTTCAGCTGTATCCACGCATATAAATTACAAGACATTTAAAGGAGCACTTGTTGTAGGTTTAGTGACCTACCTAATCCAGTGAGATATTTCACTGAGCAGTTCAAAGCCGCAGCAGACATCACAAAATAATTCTACTATGTCTGTTGTTGGTGGTTGTTAGAGGTTGCGGACTGGGGAAACAGGTCTATGTGTTTTTCTCTGCCCCTTTATATCTAGTGCTTCACAGACCGTGCATATATGTGTGCATTAATTGCTTATCCTATAAAATACTATTTATGTATGGACGACATATTTTCAAAAGGGACATTTTTGCATTACATTTGTTTAAGGTGTTTCTAATACAACATATGTTTTTAAGTTTGAAAAGCAGAAGCATCAATTGCTGATCAGAGATCGAGTATTTTTGGTATTTACACGAGTTTGAGCTATTGGTATTGTAAATGCCAATGCGTTTTATTTATGTTTCTTTTTAAAAACATGGATAAAAGGCATTGTCATTTACAATGAAGAGTTTAAGCTATTGGCATTGTAAATGACAATGCCATTTATTTATCTGTTTTCAAAACCAACACATGGATGAAGGGTTTGTCATTTACAATGCCAATGGCTCAAACTTTTGCGAATGCGAGACCTATTGCATTGCAAATGCTTGTTTACATTGGAGGAGGATGGAAAGTTTTGCGGTGATTGGTCAAGGGGGAGAAAAGATAAAAGGGAGGGTCCCAAAACGCATTTGGGAACCAAAGCATTTTTTTATAGACTTTGTACTCACACATAGCGGCCAAACACAGTAGCGGCCCGTGGTGGGAGTGCCGCCGGGCGCTGACGTGGGGCGTGGGAGGGGCAGGGTGGGGGGTAGTAAACTACGGATTACGGCCGATTAGAGGTAAGTAAACATATAAATAAATAAAACAAATTTCGTTGCGCGCGCTGCATCGCATTTGGCGATGCAGCCCGCGCAACGAAATTAGTTTTATTTATTTATATGTTTACTTACCTCTAATCGGCCGTAATCCGTAGTTTACTACCCCCCACCCTGCCTCTCCCCACGTCAGTGCCCGGCAGCACTCCCACCACGGGCCGCTACTGGCCAAACACCAAGTGGGATTTCCATGAAATTTGGCAGGATTGTAAATTACGGTGTGCTGATGATCAACCTTTTTTGGTGTTACAGATAAGTAGGGTAAGTATTTTTTACATTATAAGGCATTTAAACTTAGTGATATCTCTTGTTGCAGTAGTTTCACAAAACTTCGCTGTATTTTGTGAAACTACTGCAGTACATATCGATGACAAGGAATTATGTGATTGGCTAATGACTGCCTTTACATAAGTTAATGGCAGACATGTTGTTTTAAGGCCGCTTTCCCTGTTTTCTGGGTTAGGGCCTTTCGGTATAGGTAAGTATTAGGTTTGATAATTTTCCCCTACCTATTACCACTTCATTAAAATGGTAATAGGTAGGGAAAATTATTTATACGTTTTGAAATATTTTTTTTTTTTTATGTACGGAGTACCATAGTACTGCCTTAAAAGTAAAAAATATATATGTTAAAAAATTAAAAATACACTATAATACACTATATTTTACAACTATAGTTTACTGGAGTGTATTTTTAATTTTTAACATATTTACTTCTTTACAAAAAAGTCTACAAAGTCCCGGAGTAATACCAATAAATTCCCGCTACTTACAGTGGCAGCTCCTCCGCTAAGGCAGAGGAGCGTCGCCTCACTGCTTTTTAGCAGTGAAATAAAGGAACAATAAAATGATAATAACTCAACATTATTATCATTTTATTTGTTCCTGATGTGGCAGCTTTGCATGGGCGGGTGGGCCTGCTGCGACGACAGGAGCAGGGTAGTGGTGAGCGCACTTTGTAAGTGCGCATGAATGTTTGGCCGGCGCACTTGGCACTGTATTGCAGCCTGGTGTGGAGAACATGCCCAGGCTCCCATTCCCTAGCTGAGCGCCGAACCACGGTGCTCAGACCAATCACAACGCTACATTGCAGCGTTGTGATTGGCTATGGGGAGCCTGGGTGTGCTTCCTGTTCTGGCCAGAGCGAGGGACTATGGAGAAGAGACGCGGTGAGATTAAGCTTTTTGTTGTGTTTTTTTTAACGCTACATCTGTTTCAAGTACCACACTCAACTCTACGCCACTCCACTATACACAATTACACTCTAGGCCACTTCACTATACCCCACTCCACTCTAGGCAACTCCATTCAATGACAATCCACTCTACGCTATTAGACTCTATACCACTCCATTCTACAACACTGCAGTCTATGGCACTCCACTCTATGTCCCTCCACTCTACACTATTCCACTGTAGGCAACTCCACTGTACAACACTACACTTTACGCTATTTCACTATACGTCACTGCACCCTATGCCACTCAACTGTATGTCACTACACTCTACGGACATTCCACTGTACGTTATTACACTGTACCCCACTACACTCTATGCCACTCCAATGTACCCCACTCCACTCTACAACACTCTGCGCTATTCCACTGTACGCAACTTCACTCTACTCCACTCCACTATACGCTATTCTACTGTAAACCACACCACTCTACTCTATGCCACTCCAATGTACCCCACTATACTCTATGCTATTCCACAGTATGCCACTACACTATGCCATTCCACTATATGGCACTGTACTTTATTTCACTTCACTGTACGCCACTACACTGAACATTATTCCACTCTACAAACTCCAATGTACGCTACTCCACTGTATGTCACTGGGCACTACGGCACTCCACTCTGCACAATCTTAACTGTACGCTAATATACTGTACGCTACTATAGTCTAACCCATTAAACTCAGGCCCACTCCACTCTACAACACACCATTCTACAATATTTCACTCTACGCCACTCCACTCTATGCCAATCCACTGTATGCTATTCCACTCTTTGCCATTACAGTGTACACTAATCGACTGTACCTCACACCACTCTACACCACTCTACTCTACACTATTCCACTCTACCTCACGCCAGCGTACGCTATTCCACTATACTCTACGCTATTCCACTGTTCGGCACTACAACGTTTCTCACTCCACTCTACACCACTAAAATATACGCCACCCTACTATGCGCTATTACACTTTACACCACTCTACTCTACGGTATTCCAGTTCTTAGCTATTCTAGTGTACGTCACTCCACTGTATGCCACTCCACAACTATCCACTCTATGCTATTCCGCTGTATGCAAATTTATGCCAATCCACTCTATGATATTGTACTTTGCTCCACTCTACTCTACGCCACACCAGGCTACACAACTCCACTGTACGGTACTCCACTCTACGCCGCTGTACTGTATGCCACTCCACTCTACGCTATTCCACTGTATGCTACTCCACTCTGCGCCACTCCACTCCATGCTATTCAACTTTATACCACTCCACTATACACTACTCCACTCTACACTCCTCCATTGTATGCTATTCCACTCTAACACACTCCTCTTTATGCCACTACAGTCTAGGCTACTCCACTGTACGCCACTGCCCTGTATGCTTCTCCACTCTAAGCTATTCCACACTATGCTACTACACTGTAAACCACGACACTGTACACCACAACACTCAACAACACTGCACTCTACGCCACTCCAGTCTACTCCACTCTACGACCTTCTACTGCACTCTACACTCCTCCACTCTACCAAACTCTACCCTACTCAATAATACTCCACTGAACAACACTATACTCCAGTCTATGTCACTGTACAACACTCTATGCCACTCTACAACACTCTACTCCCACTATGGCACTACACCACAATTTACTCCACTCTGCTCTAGAACACGCTGCTCCACTCTACTCCACTCAACGGCACAATATGCCACTCGAATCTACAACCCTCTGTGCCACTCCACTATACCACACTACTGTACTCTAACTCACTCCACAACACTGTACTTCCCTCTATGCCACTCCACTCGACTCTACAACAGTTTCCCACACTCTACAACACGCCATACCACTCCACTGTACGATACGCCACTCCACTGTATGACACTTTACTCCAGTGTATGTTACGCCACTCCACTTCACTATACTATATGGCACGCCACTCCACTCTACACTACGTCACTCCACTGTACGACATTTTGCCCCACTATACACCATGCCACTACACTCTACAACACTGTACTCTATACATGTCCACTCTACCACACTCTACTACACTGTATGCCACTGTAATCCACTCTATGCCCATACACTCCACTGTACAACACCCTACTCAACTTTCCAACAGACTACAACACAGCACTTCGCTCTAATGTACGAGACGACACTCCATTTTATGACAGTTCACTCGACTCTATGCTACACCACTCCACTTTATTCCACTCCACGACATGCAAATCCACTCTATTATACTTCACTCCACAATACCTTATACCACTCCACTCAACTCTACTCCAGTCGCTCTACTGCACAACACTTTACCTCACTCTATACCACTGTACGACAATCCACTATACAACGCTCCACTGTATGACACCCTACTCTACTCTATACAGCTCCACTCAACAAGACTCTACTACACTCTATGTCACTCTATGCCCATCCACTCTACGCCAATGTGCTACACTGTATGACACTATAGGACATGCCACTTCACTCCTTTCTATGACACGCCGCTCCATTATATGACAGAGCACTCCTCTGTACAACACTGTATGACACTGTACCCTGGTCCACTGTACAACACTCGACTATACAACACTACAGTGTACAAGACTCTCCGCCACTCTACTGTGTGACACTCCACAAAACTAAACAACGCTGTATTCCACTGAAGTCCACTCTATGCCACTACTTTGTACAACACTCTATTCCACCCCATGCCACTGTACGATACTCTACTCGACGACACTCCACACCACTCTACAACACTGCAGTTAACAACACTCCGCTGTACGACACGCCTCTCCACTATACAACACACCGATCCACTCTACTATACGCCACTCTCCTCCACTGTATAACTTTACTCCACTGTACGCTACACCACTCTACTCCACTGAACAACATTACACCCTATGACAGTACACTCTATGACACTGTCCTCCACTATACTCTACGACGCTCCATTTAGCAACACTCAACTGAATGACACTCAACACTACGATTTAAAACACATTTTTATTAAAAAATAAAACCATTTAAATTCAATTAAAAAACCAAAGGCTAAAGGTAAGCTATAGTTAAGAAAACAATATTTAGTCTTTCTATACGAACCCAAACTAAACTATACAAGATTTATAAATTCTAAAGTTATACTTCCAACTTAAATTTATAATTTACTCAACACCAGTTATAACTTAAATTTATAATATACGCACAACCTTTAATTTAATATGTTGTGCACCTCCATACACAGTCTTGTCACCTTATTAGCCACACTACATTAACAATAACTCGCCTCTCTACCATGTTCTGTGCTCTCAGAAATGATGACATTTGAGATGTCATTAGCATTGTTAAGAATGCTATGATTTTATATGCTATAAGTTATATAACATGTAAGGGTATAACCAGTGCATGGAAAAAGGGCGAATGAGGTGAGAAGACTGTTGGGAGATGCGTAGAAGACTACGTATTACCCCACTTTACCCTTTGGTTGTTTTCTGTGAATTTCAGATTTTTTTTTGTTTTTACGGAAGTTAAAATCTTAATAGCTTAGGTGCGATTTAGATGTTGGCGGAGAGAGGTAACTCAGTTGCAAAAGCGACGATGTTTCCTCCCCGCCAACACCGATATAAATGCAGGGGGATCATAGGTTTGGCTATGGCTGTGACTACTCCATCACCGCCGTAGCCAAACTTCTCCAAAGGCCCAATTAGGATGGGTGGACATATAGTTGTCTTTTTACTGTCCGGTCCGTCACCGCCAGGCAAACCCTGGCGGTAAGAGACAATAAAAAAAACAAAATGTTCCCCTGGCCATGGGAGATAACTCCCATGGCGAGTGGGGCATTTAAAAAAAAAAAGAAAACAGTTTGGTGCAAAGCTCCATCATGTTGACTAAGCCCTGCACCAAACTGCGAAAAGCATTGACAGGAACTGCTGTGATGGTGGTTTCTGCCAATGCTTTAGAAATGACTGCCAGCTTGCTGGTCATTTCTAAATTGGCAGATGGCATCTCAATAAGGGAAACTAAGTAATTTACGCTGTCACCCTGGTGGAGAAACGGACCGCCCGCTGATATATAAATCGGCACCTTACTTACATATGACTCCAGGCTAACTACTTTCGAAAAGACACAGCCTTCGAGATCTGTTAGTGTTGATGTTAGCAACAAACAATCACCTCACAAAGCTCGTGGTGAGATAAATTCAGATTCAGATATAATAACTCTTCTCACTGTCATGTGATACAGCACAAGGACCATAGGTTCTAAGACTGACACCATGACTACCTGCCTAGACCGAATGAGTCACAGTCGATAAGAATGTAGATAGGCTACACAGCCTCAAACAGAATATCCAACACTGAGGATGTGGAAATGACACACAATGAACAGCTCCTGAGGATGGAGAAAACAACTGAGGTCATTAAGGCTGGGAAGGAGGACCTGGAGGTGCGCTCCGAGAGAAACACCATTAGAATACTGGGCCTGTCGGAGTACACTGCCATGCATTTGACTGAGTACTATGTGGAAACCTTGCTCAAATCCCGTTTTAGTGAGCAGATGAAAAATATATTGTCTTTTGAGTGCATGCAGCGATCCCTAGGCCCTTGCCCCAAACACTTCCCCTGCCTCCCCCCTGCAGGGGGCTCCAGCCCGCCAAATCATCGCCCGCTTGGTACACTGTAAGGATCGAGACATAATCTTCTGACTAGAAAAAAGCTATTAGGAAAACACCAGCTCTTTCACCTATGCCAGGGCAGCTGCATTAAGTAGCTATGACAGCCTCCCTGACTCCTAAAACATTACATTCTGAACAATGCAGTCTGTCACCACAGTTTAGACCCAGCCATATGCAAATCAGTCTTGACCCTGCTCTAGTGAGAACAGTCTAGCCCGAACTGCCAGGCCAGGTCTTCCTTGAACCGGAACACAAGCAACCCAAGACCGGTTTCACTCTTTTTTAGAGCTCATCAGTCAGGTATATAGCTTGGTTACAGTGGCACAGTGTGCACAAGACCCATGTCTGGGCATACCCGTCTTACTTAGGGAAGTATACAAAAAAGTAAAATTATGATTACCATCAAGGCTTCAAATTACAAGTAGCTATTAAAACCAGTTACAAAGAAATACCAAAAGGTGGTGAGCCTCTCCCAAGATTGAGTGCTTGTGGATGTTAACCAGAAGTAAGAAACCCATCGCCTTCTACAGGTTTGTCAATGAGGTTGTCTGCACAGTTCAAGGTGGATTAGAAGAGATGTAGGGCCAGATATTCAAACTGACAGGTCGCAAATAGTGGATGCAAACTGAGCACTGACTTCTTATGATCTGCCTGTCATTTTGCGATGTGACTTAAGTATTAAAATCAATTCGTAATGAGTCTCATAACCCCTTCTGCAATTAGGGAAGACTTTTTGGAGTCACAAAAGGTGTTTTGGACATTGTAGAAAACATTTTACCCTTGCAAATGCTGTGATTTTACCAAACATAGGGATTGCAATGTCAAAATGGTTTCATACATCTGGCCATAGATCCGAAGACCACACCTAGGTAACAGCACATAATATTCATGTACCACAACTCATCAGTTCCTTGCTCTTATCCCACTGCAGTGCCAAAGGGTAAAATTTAGGAATGGGAAAATTTTGGGAGGGTTCAACTTTTTAGGAGTAGATATTCGTGAGACAGATGACAAAGTTCCAGAGACTCAGGAGGTAGGTATCAGAGCCCCTTAAACAACCATTTGCTTTACCTGTTCTCTGCATATCTTGTCCACTGAACAGTTGTGCTCACACTGACCCTGTGCATAATGTACCTGGAAGATGGCATCTCCCATAGGGTTGATGAGCAAGGCTGATGTGTGGGCCTGGTGACTTTAGTCTCTGTGTGAAACACTGCAGGCAAAGAAACCACCTCATAAACAAGCAATGGCAAAGCCAAGCCTATAAGACCTATTGGCATTGCTAATATTTTTTAGCCAGGCCCATGCGGCACAGCATCACAGCTGATGGCTTAAACAAACAAAAAAGGACTCAATCGCAGAATCGTTTTGTAGGCATGTGCATGCATTCAACACGTACACGTCTGCCAACAAAAGGACACTATTTTTTATTTACCGATCAGAGAAGGCTCAGTAATTGTTTTTTTCAAAGTAGCCAAAAGTGGTTTTAAAACATAGCTAGGCTATCTGGTTTTAGGTTTAAACCTATAATAACTGATAAAACCCCACCGGAAGGAAAATAGCCATCACTAGTGTAAACCTATAAACACTGAAAAAACACCTTCACAACCACAAACTAAATGCCATTCAAAGAAAGGAAAAGATGAGTGAAAGAGACATTTTTATTTCTTCCTGAAGGGGCCAATACAATATAACTTTGTTATTCACGGCAGCAGCAAGAAATACTGAGCTAACATTATTCTGCTTGAGTTTTGTTGTTTGGGGATGTCACTAAAATATTGTTTCTTCTTCCTTCTTCTTTTTTCAGTTTTGTGGTCTTTGTTCTAAAGATGCAGTGTTTAGAAGCATGTTTTAGGTCTTATTTAGTTATTTTATAAACTGTAGAGGATCAGGAAATATCAAAATCATATTTGATATTTTGGTTACATTTGATTTCATTGATAGGTAAAATGGCTGGTCTTATAAGAATCTTTCCCAATATGTACCATCACATTTACCCACAGACAGAGAATGGGTGAAATCCTTTGATACATCAGCCCCCTTTTCTAGCGAGTCATTATTGATTGTAGGTGAATTACCAAACACCCCAGGCTTTAAACATTCAGTGCAAGGTGTAATGACAGGTATATGTGAAAAGAGTCTTGTCACCAAGCATCTGAGATAGTGGTGAAAACATGACACCAGACTTTTGGTAAACGTGGAATGCAGTGCCGCTTGGAATGCTGCTGCAAAGAAATTCCTACCAAGTTCAATAAAGATTGGAGTGATATTGTTTGTATTTGCAGTAATTCAGCTACGTATATGAAAAAGTTGTATGATGACCTACCAAAATCGATACCCGAGCTGAAGTGCTTCCCTCTAAGAGATCCTGTTTTGTATGTCCGGTAACTAAATTGCAAATATTTCTCATTTTGTGCTTTGTGTGGCATCAAAGAAAGAGTCATCCTAACTGTGTCATTTAGCCGGTGGTTCTCAGTCCTAAAGGCTGTGAATGCTATATTATCCACGTGGCGACCATTTACAGAATATTTGCTTAGTGATGATGCCAAATGCAAGGAATGTGATGATCTTTGGTGACGTATTGATAGTGATGTGAAAAAAGTGCAGTCTACTGCATGCCTAGGTTTTTACAGAAAAACATGATTGCTGTAGTGGTCTCGGACGTCACTTCTTCTCCAATTTCCATGCAGGTCCCGGGCTCACCCGCCTGTGATTTCTTTCTCCGGTTTGCCGCACTCACGTAGCTTCACTCAAGCGTGTCTTTTTTGGGCCCTGCCCCCTGGCAGTACGGGGACTATTCTCCCTGGCCACACGCTCCTGAACAGGACTTCAAGACTTCATTGTCTCTCATCTAAGACGTCCCATTCACTTGCGCCCAGGTCATCACTACCCTCCGGCCCTGAAGAGTCACGGGACTACCACCCATTGTGACGAAACACGTGTCGGCTGGTTCTTCCTTTTGCTTTGTTTCATCATTAAATAATCTTGATTCACACAACTGATGTCGATCTTGAATTGGGCAACTTTTGAGACTTTGCTTTGATCTATTATCCCAACTACGTGTGCACAGGATAGTGTTCATATTACCAGTGTGGGTTGTTGACTCACACGAATTACGGGGGTTATTGGGTTACTTCCCCCAACCTGGTAGCACCGTACGCATACATTAGCTAGTGTTACATAGACGCGTACGAGTCTGAGCGCCATTTCCCTGATGTACGGAAAACCCTACACAGCTTACGTCCTAGAGAATCACAATCTTCAGGTGCTCCAGTATTGGCATGGAAAGCTATGTCATTGGCCAGAGTTAGCAAATTGTGTACTGGCTGTTTTGGTGTTGCCATCTCAAGTGCCAATGTTGAGAGGGCCTTTTCACAGATAAACGTTTACATAGGAAGGAAAGAGCGAGTGTGCATGACCAAAGACTCACTAAAGAAGTATTGTATGGTGTACTACAATGAGTTTGATTTGTAAAAATGTATTTGGACCTCATATACCCTGTACACACGCTATCTATATACATGCACTAACATTCCACAAACACCTGAAAAACACTGTTTCTGGTGTTTTTAATGGCGCGAAAATGTGTAACCACTGATAACCACTGTTTTTTTAAGGTATTGAAAACACTGAAAAAACCCCACCAGAATTTACCAAAAATAGAAACTGAAAACAGGAAAGCCTAAACATAGCACAAAAAAGCTTTGTTTTTGTAAAATGTGATGGATGAGCAGGTTACAGGAGTCAGTTGGGGAGGAATTGGGATGGGATGAAGTAGCCAGAGAGAAAGAACACAGGGGAAAAAAAGAGCAATGCGGAGCGCTGGGGGGCTAGTTAGAGGGCGAAAAGCACAGCGGCGTGAGAGAGCAACAGGAGCACAGCTGGGTGGGAGAAGCACATGAAGGAGACAGCTGGAAAATACATGCACTCTTGTGGAGTGCTTAACAAAAAAGTATTTCCCCAAAAGCAAGCAGAGGAAGCACAAAAGCCAGCCAATTAAAGAGATGGTAAAAAGGCCATGCTCCTTAGGAGGGGCAAACACAAGATGGACAGGCCAAAACAAGGAAAGCTGTCCAATAGAAAGCAAGTAAATAGGAGTGATAATAAAGTTAATCAGTGGTAAGAAATGGCAGGCTGCAAGCCCCATATGTTCCTGAGAAGCCCACAATATGTATTTTGCAACCAGACACCTTACAGAGTCTGGTAGGCTCGACCTAAAAACCCTGTGCATAATGAAGAGCACAATAAAGAAAATTATCTGCTTAACCTGAAGCTTAGTTAGATTCTAGCTTGGGTAACATGGTCAAATGTTTGTTAAATTATTACTTTCCGTACAGTATAAATCTATACCTTCAGCATTTTAGCTATGGAGGATTCAGGCAGACCCAGCTAGAGAATGCTTTCAATAATTGATTTTTGAATGAGCACATGCAACACTAATTGATTGTGAAGTGACACAGCAGGTACTGGAGTATATCTCAGAAAGAAGAAACATGCAGAATCTCACCAAAAGGAAACACGTGGATGAAACAGCATTGATCTGGACAGCTCCAGTTATTCTGAGGTCAAAATCATTTTTTTTTCTACACAGATAAATCCTTGGTTGCACTGTGACTGACAATTATCCAGCTGCTCTCAGTCTCTCACATTGGAGATCAGCCAATGGGAGATTCCGACAATAAGCTTCACTCACTTTTGTGCAAGGGAGAAACAATGTTTGGTGGCCCAAGAAGAGCTGCACTGCCTCTATAGTAATATCACCTCAGACTGACACCTGTCTCTGTTACATGAAGGATACCATGTCCATGATACTCATCATGAGATTTGGTAGCCGAAGGAGTGCAAACGGGGAAAAACTTGCAACCATCTTGGACCCCGGATGCTCCTAACCTCCACTAAAACTTTTAAATCAGAGTACCACTGGCCTCCAAGTGAGAATATAATCCATTATATCTATTTGAAACTTTTGAGAAAAATATTAGATTCCTAAAACTAAGAGTCTCCCTACAACCTCTGTTGCCCCCTTCAATACACAGCAACAATATTCAACTCAGTTCAGAGTTGAAAAAACTAATGCTTTTCAGAGCAAGTAGACAGGCATGTGTTCCATCATCTTTTAACTGAGAGGACAACCTTACTGAAAAATGTAAAAAGCCCCAACTTGTCCTAATTGTATTAGATTCTAGAGTCAACTATAACTCTCACCACAGCAACTCCTTTTAGGTACAAAGTCCTATTATTGGTACTCATGGCCTTTCATCTCTATTGGTTAGCCTCCCCCAATATTGCTCTAGAATGCTGAGATCAGAAACTTGCCTATCACATGACAAATTTGCTGTGTCTGTAACAACATAAAGTGCATAACGGCAGGTCCACATTATCTAAAAACCCAACACACAGTGCTAGCAACTGCAAAAAGAAAAAAACTATGTGCTACATTTATTGAAACAATTGACCATCACAAAAACAAACGGTTGGCCTAGCGCAGAGGATAACACAGCATGTGTTGCATTGGGCCAAACCTCAAATGTGTTATCAAGTTCCTCCTATAAAGGTTCCTGACTTATCCTAAACACTTTTCTAGGTCGAGTGAGTTTTGTTGGTGATACGTATGCTTAGATTTGGGGTAGTCTTAACTCACATGACACCTGAATCATTGTTCATCATTCTATGAATGACCTTTGGGTCCGATATTTATCTCTAGGTACCAAGGAGTGCTGGTATGTCAACAAAGCTGGATGCCCTGACTCACTGCACATATTCTTAATACACATATTCTGAATATATCTCAATTGCACAAGTGCTGCTTGTTCCAACTGCATGAAAGCCATCAATACAGCACACGTTAAAAAAAAATAATAAGCTACATTTATCATGTCCTCAACGATACATTTCCTCAAAGATAAAACATGAAGGTGCATTGTCAAATATCTAATACCTCCATAAAAACGTTTTCTTCTGCTTTACATTAGGTAGTTTTGACTTAGTACAAAGCCCCAGTGCAATTTTCAGCAAATGATAAAACATTGGCCTTGCAAATCCTTACCAATAGACTCAAAGGTTTGATCCCAAACTGAGACTCAAAAGAACAAATTGCTGTTTCTCCTCAAGTCAGACGCAGGTGCCTCTAAACTATGAGGTGTGGACACTTCATATGCGCATAAATACTACCCCTGAATATGTGAATGATATGTTATTTGAAATATCTTTCAAACACATTACACTTGTTTGTTGCTCCTTGGGCCTACTGATGGAATATGAGATTTGCTTAAATCAGCTGCTAAACTCTGGAAACCATTTGCTGGTCTAGTAATCAATACAGCGTCATCACCTGCATTAAGCAGGAGGGGTGGTTATATCTTTGGAGACAACATTTCAAGAAACGGGCGCACCGGGCAGGTATTAATAGAAATGTATTTTATTTATCAGTGAGAGCAAGTCCAGACATAAAACTTCTTGCTTGGCTTCTTAGTGCCCTTCATGTCTGTCTTAGACCCCAGCCCTTGGATGACCCCCATCTTCACACTTGCCCCTGGAGCAATTGGCAACTGGACACCAGCTGTGGTGTCCAGTTGTCAATTGGTCTGCTGACCAGTTTGATTGTGGAAAGCCCACCTCTGCGCTCTGGATAATTCCACTCTTGTCCACTTAAATCCAAAGGAGTACAGGTAGTCGGAGGTAAAACAAAGCAGTTTAATCAGGCTTAGGCGGGTGCAAACCAACTCAGGAAAAACCTGTTCTATGAAGGGAATGAACCACTAAAACAATTTGCCTTTCATATTTATACTATATTTCAAACAAGTCTGTGTGCAGACTCCAATCCCCTCTCCTAGTCCATTGGAAATGTCCTTCCAGTTATACATACAAAACAAAATAGCTAACCACACTACATTTTCAAGGTAAGTAATATAAGAGAGACTCACAAGGCTTGACTAATTGCAAATTGGATGGAAAAAAGTGTAGCTTTCCATCTTAAAGAAGCATAAATGATTAACAAGGTGTAATTATTCTAGCAAACATTCGGTACTTTTCCAAGGGCATAGAGAACAAAAGAATTCACAATGTCAGCACGTACATGGAAATATTTCTCAGACTACGTTGTACAAAGTCAGGTAGATTTTAAAAAATGTCTGCACTCATGTTCATATCATATAACCTTTTCCTCAAATGGTCCTCGAACATAAGTTCAACATTTTGTAATTACCTGCTATCACTAACCTGTAGTATCAGTAGTAGATAATTTGGATTGGCCCCTCATATCACGATAGCACTTCAGTTTTAGATATTCTCCATTATAGGGTTGTTAGCAGGGAAAATAAGAAACAAATGGGCCTCTGTAAGAAGGTTGATCTGTGAGGGCAGTAACACTAATGTTTAATAAATCCCGTATTTCTTCGTCTTGCATCATAAGCATATTCTGTTGTGGAACAGAAACTGGAGGGGGCTTGCAGGCTGAAAGGAGCATGCTGCAGCACATGGGAAGACAATTCACATATAGACAGCACCCTAAAATAATCCCACCTATAACCAAGGCTATCACTAATAGTTTCCAACCCAATGTGAGCAGTACTTCTTTAAATCAATCTGACCAAGTCCAATCTCCAGTATCCTGATGTATTTCAGCAGCAATTTTGTGAACGTTTTGAATGACCAAATTCACATTAGGGGCGTTATCTGGGATATACACACAACATGAACTACCAATTAAATGGCATACCCCCCCTTCTCTGCTAAAAGAATGTCTAAACAATAAGATTTCGAAGTGAAACAAGACGGGTAGCTTGCATTTCTACGGTAATGTTAATGAGTGCATTAGCAGTCTCATTGATAACAGCTTCCACTACCCTGGCAATCGACGGACCTGTACACTATTGGCCATGGGACCCCAGAAAGACACCAGACCCTTCATTGCATCAATAAATTGTTGCAGCGTGGCATCTGTCTGGTCAACCTGTACTTCCCGTTTATTAAGTTGATATGTCTTGTGATAATCAGAGGGTGCAAGGTAAGTGGGAGGGAGAATAAATGTGATATAGCATCTGCCTGACCATCCTTTAGGGAGCCAGACATAAGCCTGATTACCACAAACAAAATAGGTGTTTTGCGATGGCACAAATGATGGGGAACTAGTACAATTTAGTATCACTGTACAGGAGCAAATACTATTCCCAACAGCAAGGGGCCCTTCACCTTGAACACAAAAGGGGGCATTATGAGCATGCACAGGTATGGGTATCATAGCCACCTTGGACAGCTTTCTCTCATTAAAGGATAATAGCATAGAGGAGTTAGATACTCGGAATATGGGCAGTGGACCAAAAGCACAAACAGCACCCAAACCGTTAATCACCTATGCTATTTGTGACCGAAAATATGTCCTTGTGTGCAAATCTCCACATGCACCCCCTGCCCGAGGATACCTCCCTTCCCAAGGATATGGTTAGCATAGAGGAGTTGTTATAGCCGTTAAATTCCTTCCTCTCCTCTATGGTGCCATAGAGCCTAACAGCATTTGTCCAGCATAGATAATAGAGGTGATCCCTAAACTGGCTCTGTACAGTCTTATTAGTAACTTTGATATAGGAAGCAAAATTCAATTCCCGCCAGGCACTGCAAGACCCATTGTAGGATAAAGGTAGAGGAATAAGAGGTGCCTTCCTTTTGACTGAAGATGGCAGGAAGCCACATATCCAACAATCTGTAGCATTATGTTCAAGATGGACATTATGTAAAATCTGAATGAATGTATTATTCACATATTGCAAGCGGTGTGCTTGCTTACGAGGGACGAGGGTTATGTATGATGCTCTAATATTGGTGTGGTGACTGATGTCACTGACTTGGCGACTGGGTGGTTTTCTTCTAACCACCAGAACAACCCTAGCATTCCTAATATTATTATTAGAAGACACAGAAGCACAACAATTTTCACTTTCTTGGTCCAAAATTGTTGTATACTAGACACTGGAGTCTTCCCCTCCTGCCACAGATCAGAGGGTGACTTCCCAAACGGTCTCAGTTCAATACTACTAGTTTTACCCATAATGTATTCATCATGTATGATATACAAATACCTGTTCTTGATGAGTGTTTGATGCTTCTCGTAATATTTGTCTTTATGCTCAGACTATTCTTTTTTTTCTCTTTTATACCTTTCCCTTCCTTGGATGGATAACCTTGTTTCTACAGGCCTCTTCTTTTTTTTCTTTTCAAAAAGAGAAACAAATCAAAAACACATAACAGCCAAAAGCAAAGTAACGTGGCTAAGACCTCCTAAAAATCCCTATAACGTGCCCAGTGGAGAAATATCTTCTACTCCATGCTCCAAATCTCAAATGCCCAAAAAACCCCGCATGCCCTCAAACTGTCGGTAACCGCCTCAGACCTATGCTCTGCGAACGCTACCATCTCCATATACAACAATGGTAACAACCTCATTCAAGCCTCGAACACCAATCTTGATGCCATAGACAAGATTTTCACTACCCTCAAGAAAGCAGTGAACAACATGAAAATCACACCCCTGTCACTACTTTTTCCGATCCAGATGACCCCCCAATTCCATTACAATACCCCATATCGATCTCAACTGAACCGAAATCTCACTACACCCACAATGAACCATACCCCCCTGTCACATCGGTCTCAACCACACCTGGAACTCCTAGATACCGGCAACACACCAATGATATCCGTGTTGTCCAAGGGAGAATACACCGACACGAACTCCACCCACGACATCCCGCTCCCCACACCTACAACTGAGCTGGCATGTAAAGCCCCCCTTGACCCACTGCCTACCCCGACATCCGATCGGATCCCAACACCCATGTTACACACTCCAAGCACCCTTACTCACCACTTAACGACCATCCCCAGAGCACAGGCGTCAACCCCTACCTTGTGGTCCCATCTCAAGGCTTTCCCCCACACTGATCGGGCCACTCAGACAAACCTCCATGATCAACTTACCCCAATGGTCCCTAATAAGGCTTTCCCCACGCAACCAGATATAGAGCTCAAGCAGCCAGACAGTTCCTGCGGATCTCCCCCCTTAATTGAACACACACCTACACACTCTACCAACTATCCTAATACTGAGTGGATTGCACGATTCAATGAGTAAGCCGTCGGCATAGCCCATCTCAAGGTTGAGTTACAAAACCTATCAACAATCACCAAAGAACTCCTAATCTCACACCGACCCACCAATGCTACTGTGAATCTTATCAGTCACCAAACTAGAAGATACATCACTAAGAATTCACTCGCGGAAGACACCAGGCAGAGTAGGATCCCTCTCCCAAACGACGTATCTCGTCCGAGAAGGGCAACGGCTGAACTATCCGACAACGATATTGAGAACCTCCTCCTGTCCTATGCCAGCCCGACTAACAACAGCAATTTCCGAGGTGACATTATCCAATCCATCCAAACCAACCCCTTCAGAGAACCCACTCACAATTACAGATTCATTAATAGAGAAAACCTCACAAATATCAACATAGTGCAGTCAACTCTCTCCCACTCGACTAGCAAGATGAAGTGCACACTCATCAACTGCAGATCCGCTAGCAAACATGCTCCTGACATTTACAACATCATCCTAGCGAATGACCTAGACATTATCGTCCTTACCGAAACATGGCTCAATAGTACCTCCTCACCCATCCTAGACCTTTTGGTACCTCCCAGTCACGACTTAATCCGCCTAGACAGAAACCTGAAACCCAGCGGCGGGCTAGCCTGCATTTATCGAAGCACAATCTCAGTCAAGCAAGCAGATTCCATCGCTTTATCCTCCTGCGAATATCTCAGTATCAACATCGCTGATGACAAGCGCATCGCCAGCAACCTTCACATAATTTACCACCCCCCTGGTGACAACCAGACGTTCATTGATGAGTTAATGGAAATCATTACATCCAATGACAACTTACAAGTACCACAGATCTTCCTGGGAGACTTCAATCTCCATTGGAACAACGCAAACGCTCATGGTGTAAGCTGCCTTAAATCCTTTCTGTCTGATCAGGATCTGTCCCAATTCTGTGACAGCCCAACACACAACAAGGGTGAGACATTAGACCTAATCATAGCGAAATCGAACATTATCTCTCTAGATTCCTTCACTCCATGTGACTGGACGGACCATTACAGCATTTTCTTCTCCATCAATATTGAAGTAGCTACAAAAAGAGGCCAACCCACAAAAACAAAACAATGGAAAAGGAATATAAAACATATTAACCCCACCGCCCTGGTAAACCGTTGCAATACCGCCCTAATCCCCACGTCAGACATGGTGGACGTCCAAGACCTCACAGCCTTTTACAATTCCACTATGCTTGAAATTCTTGACTCCACAGCGCCCCTCCAAGAAAAAAACGTTTCCTCCAAAATCTCCAAACCATGGTTCAATGAGAACCTGAACTCTGATCGGCGCTAGCTAAGATCAGCGGAGCGACTTTGGAATTCAGCACCCTCCATCGACCATCTACGCCACCTGAGATTGCTAAGGAACTCATACAAAAGGAAGATCCTAAAGGCCAAGGCAGACTTTTTCAAAACCCAGCTGAATCAAGCCATTAACCGCCCCAAAAAACTATTCGAAATCGTCAAACAACAAACGCGCAACACGCCTAAACCTATGGAACCTAACGATTCGGATACACCAAATTGCGATGAGCTTGCCAATTTCTTCCTAGAAAAGACAAAATCCATTGAACTTGACATCCAATCTAGGAAGGCCCTCCCACAACCGATTGCTCATGATACTAAGTTTTACTCTCAGATCAAGGTCCATTTCAGTACTCCGACGGAAACCTCAAAGAACAATGCCTCTTGGCACACCTTCTCGCCCATCCCTGAACAAGAAATCTATAACACTCTGCTAGCGATTAATCCCTCCAATCACTTCTCTGACCCCCTACCGCCGTCTTTATTCAAAATGATAAAAACCTCTATTCTACCCCTATGGTCAAAGATTATAAATGCCTCTCTGAGACAAGGCTCCATACCGGACTGTCTTAAAATAGGGCAGGTCACTCCTATACTAAAGAAACCCGACTCCCCCTCCTCTGATCTCAACAACTACCGACCGATATCCAACATACCCACTTTAGCGAAATTGCTGGAAAAATGTGTACAACTTTGCAACCACATCGAGAAATACAACCTTCTAGACAAACACCAATCCGGCTTCCGTCAAGGTCACAGCACGGAATCTGCTCTCACCCACATAATGGATGACATACTAAAAATGCTGGACCAGAACGAATCATGCCTATTGATACTTCTTGACTTATCCTCCGCGTTCGATACAGTTAAGCATGACAACCTACTGTCCCTACTGGAACGAAGGATTGGTCTTACTGGCCCTGTGTTACAATGGTTCACCTCCTTCCTAAACAACAGAACTCAAAGAATCAAGACGAAACACTCACTCTCTCAACCATCCATGGTCACCATAGGGGTTCCTCAGGGATCAGCACTTTCACCCATTCTTTTTAATCTACTCATGGAGCCCTTGGCAAACGCAATGAACTCTGCGAACATTCTTTATCACCTATATGCGGATGACACCCAACTGTATATGAAAATCTCCTCACCAGAAGACTTCATCTCCCTCAATGCTATCCTGCAGAATACTCAAAGCTGGCTCACTGACAACCACCTCATGCTTAACACCAAAAAAACAGAATTCCTCCTCATCACCCCACCTAATCACACACCCAAGATAGACGTATGGTTGAATCAGCTAACTTCCTTTGACTGTGCCCCCCTCATCATTGACTCCGCGAAATCCCTGGGAGTCACCATAGACAAACACCTGAACATGCAGGCGCAAATATCTAAAGCCACCATGGGAGCCAATCACCAGTTGAGTTTACTAAGGAAACTTAAACCCTTCCTCCCACAGACCGACCTAAAAATGGCGGTACAAGCCCTAGTGTTACCAAGACTGGACTATGGAAGTACTACTCTATGCGGTCTCCCCAGATGCAAGCTGGCACCGCTGAGGGCATCTCTTAACGCTGCGGCCAGACTGGTCTCAGGATCTAAAAGAAATAGCCACATTTCCCCTACCTTGAAAGCTCTGAACTGGCTGCCCTACGAGGCAAGAATACACCTAAAGATCGCTTGCATGACCCATAAAGCCCTGCACAGCAATACCCCCAGTTACTTAGCACTAAAGCTAGAACGATCGGGAGGATGCAGACAATTGCGAAGTGCGAGCTCACTACTACTGAAACCACAGTCCTTCCATAAAACGAGTACCGGGCGCAGAGCTTTCTCAGGGATCGCACCGAAGATTTGGAACTCCCTACCTCCAGCTGTACGTGGAATCCCTTCCTTTACCTCCTTCAAAAAAGAAGTGAGAATGCTCCTAATGAACAAATTCACATCCTAAGGCATCATACTTTACGCTGACTTCTAGTGACCATGCTATCCATTTATCACCGTCTACCTCTTTTGTATTGAACTGCGAATACCAAATGTATGTATACTTCCTCATCCTGCTAAGGTTGAATAACTGTGTAATGTGATGCGCTCCGATTCCCTCGTGGATCACTCACCGCCGACTACTAGGCACCTATGCTATCCATATATATTATTATCTACTTTTTTGTGTTGAATTGCAAATACCAATTGTACCTTTACTACCTCAACATCCTAAAGCTGAAAAACTGTGTAATGTGAATTGCTCCGATTCCCTCGTGCATCATTCTTTGTTGACTACTAGTCACCTAAGCTATCCATTTACTATTACCTACCTCCTTTGTATTATGGCGAGCACCGAATGTATGTACACCACTTCAACCATCTAATGTTCAATTATGTTATATTGTAAAGCGCTCGGATACCCTCGTGGGTCATGTTCGCGCTATATAAAACTTTATTAATAAAAAAATAAAAATATCTACTCTACCAAAGAACATCAAGAGTTCCCAGTGTCTTTTACTACAAAGCCTCAATGGCAAGCTTATGTACAGGTCCAGACGTAGTCGGTCTTTACCACCGGCATAGGTTGCTATCTCTCCAGAGATAGTTTTTTCAATCAAAGTCTATAGTTTTTGACAGTCCTGGGTCTCAAATTATATCTAGGCGAATCACAATACGGATGCTCAAATAGAGGTATTGATGTCAATTTGGGCTCAACAGGGGTGAAGTTTATCAGTGGATGCTCTACTTCTCCTTCTCCAACCACCTCACCATCATTAAAAGATACTTGCTGTGGAATTTGTTCACTTTCCAAATCAGGAATCCCTTGCTTCACACACTGATCATAGGGCAAAGGCAATGGAGCTTTCTTAACGTGGCTGGCATGAAGCCAGTGCTTGTGTCCCATGCACTTGACAGCAGTCTGAGTGGCGAGTAGCACTTGAGCGCATATCATGCATCTTTTGACATGGGACTCTGCCACCCTGGGAACAATTAGGAAGCATCCATCTTTGTTTTTCTGGCAGATCTACCCAACATCCGGTATCAGCTAATCTACCATACATCTGCCATGTCTCTTTCTCTTCCATAGTAGCTTCCTGTTGTAACTCTCTAACACATTCTAAGGTATTGTTCAACATTGGTACTTCAGGGACCCATCTAGCTGGTCCTGTAACATACATTAAACTATATTCAGATCTGGCCGTTTGCTTGGCTGTTTCATCTGCAAAAGCATTTCCTTGACCTATCTCATCAATAACCTTTTTATAGGCACTGCATGTACCAATGGCAACTTTTTTGGTAACATCAAGGCATCCAATAACTTTACTATTAATTCTCCATGCTGTATTTTAGTACCATGTGAGGTCAAGAAGCCTCTTTCTTTCCATAATCGCCCAAATGAGTGGGCAACACTAAAGGTGTACTGGCTGTCAGTATAAATATTTACAATCAGATCTTTACTCAATTCACATGCCTGTGTAAGGGCAAATACTTATGTTGCTTGTGCTGACGTTTGTGGTATTTTACATGACTCTACCACTGATTTCAAAGTGGTGATGGCATATGCAGCAGTGTTTGTACCATTCGGTAATTTGAAACATGAACCATCCACAAACAACTCTCCCTGTGGGTCAGATATGGGAGTATCTGTAGGTCTACCCGTCCCTTGGTCTCTTCTTCAGTTGTGAACACACAATCATGGTGTTCTTCCCCTGAATCACTGGGGAGGGGTAGCACTGTGGCCAGGCTCAAAACACGGCAACGTTTCAGAATGATATTTGGAGCAAAAAGTGTTAACTCATACCCTGTTAAGCGTGCACTGATCAGGTGCTGGGTCTGAGTTTTATTTAGTAGCTCATCCACAGCGTGCGGTACCATAACTTTCAAATTGTGACCTAGAACATATATTTCAGATTGTCTGACCGCAGCAGCAACAGCTGCTACTCAGCGCAAACAATTTGGCAAAGCCTTAGCTACTGGATCCAATGTGGAGGAAAAATAAGCACAAGGTCTATTTCTCCCCCATGGGATTGTGTTAAAACAGATAAAGCACGGCTATCTTTCTCATGGACAAACAGAATTCCTTAGCAAAATCAGGGTTACCCAAAGCAGGTGCATTGCATAAAGCATTCTTTAGTTGTTGAAAAGCATGCTCACACTCCAAGGGAGTGGGTTACTAATATTCGAAGATGTTAGAGCAAGCAAAAGGTTTTTCAATTAAAGAGAAGTTAGGTATCCATTGCCTGCAAAAGCAAGTCATACCTCTAAAGGCGCAAACATCACGTTGGGTCTGGGGACGTTTCATTTTCTGTACCAAATCAATTCTTTGTGGGCGCAGTCTTCTACCCCCCTTTGACAGGAGGTGACCTAAATAGGCAACCTCCTGTTGACAATTTTACATTTTACATTTTAGATAAGGATACTGTATGTCCATTTTACCAACATCATTATTTCCAGATGCCCAGACCGTTTTATAAATTGCCTGTTATTCAGGTGGAAGGTGAGTAACATTTGTCATTGTAAATTTGCTAAAGTTATCAGAAGCCATTGAGATAAAAACACCATTAGGAGAACAATAAATGTTAGCATTCAGTCTTTTCAATAGGTCCAGACCTAATAAGATCTCAGCACAATTGTTAGTGAGCACAAATGGGGCAGAGGTGGTGAAGGAACCTATAGTAACATCTAGGGGTTTGGCGATGGGGCTCAGGATGGGGATACCTGAGAAACCCACCTCTTGTATTCATTCTGCCGGGGAGGGGAGCCCCTGGAAATCGGTCATGACCCTTAGAGGTGCGCGTGGCACCCGTATCAACAAGGAAGTCACGTACTTCCCCTTCTATACCTATGGTGACATATGGACCTGCTTGGTTAACTGAAATCATGACCCTCTTTCCACCATTTCCATTGCTGTCCTATTGTGAATATCAAAATAATTCTGACGTCTATTGTCATCCTGACGCTGGGTGAAATCTTGCCTATTTGTGCCACCTCTCCCTGTACCCCTTGGCACCGAATTACCTCCTCCTCTCACCACAACTGCTTGGCCCTATAGGCTAGGGCATTCATCCTTCCAATGACCCTCCTGGAAGCAATAGGCACACTGATTTTGGCCTAATCCTGCTCTGTGTTGCTGCGCAGGAGCTGATGAGGCTCTGCCTGCCCCTCTTCCACGTCCACCACCCCTCACATTTCCCATACCCCTTTGTCTTTCCCGGTCTATGAAGGCTTGCTGTAGCAAAACCTTTGTTTTCAATTCTTTCATTTTTTTAAATTATTCTTTTCTTTATTTATTTTCTGGTAATTCTCATAATATGTAGCCATTATCAAAAGATCTTCAGGTTCTTTAGTTGGCCAGGTGCTCTCTGATACTTTAATCAAATCTCCTAATTCTTTCATCAAATTAGTCACAAATTTGTCATCAAACATACTTTTCCCCGTGACAGTTGCCAAATCCTGACCACTGTGAGCCCTGAATATTTCCTCCATCCTAGTGAAATAGTCTGAGTCTTCTTCTGTAGGCTTTTGTTTACAAGCTGTTATTTTATCCCAATTTACGTCTTCCCTTGGTATTATTAGTAGCAATTCAGCAATAATACGATCAGGTAAATCAAGTATAAGTTGATCTGGTCTGTCTCCTGATCTTCTCTGCGTGTCTAGATTTTCAAAATGTCCCCAGGCATGCCCCAAGTGTGCTACATCATCAGGTCTACATATTCCATTCCATATTTCTCTGGGGAGTAGGGCATCAAAAAATAGATCTAAATCCTTCAATGTCATTACACATAATTTAGTGGCTGACTCTAGGGCTTCATAAAACCCCTTTGGGTTTTTCCTAAAGTTTGGCAAATCTTTCTTTATTGCCATTAGTTCATACCGACTCCACGGAGTATGGACCAATTGGGGAATGGGGTTCTGAACAGGAACGCCAGCAGCAGCAAGTGGTGCAGGAAGGGGGTGTATTTCCCTCATGGGATATTCCCCATTCATTTTTTGATATTTTCTTCTAACCTTAACACCCCAATGCAAACAATTTTCAACAACCCGTGGGACATCTGGGGAAGGGATCATGTGACCATGTACATCATGCCACAATTGTAACACCTCTTGTGGAGTATTTCTATTTCACCATGTCCACCAGTCCTCTATCCTTTCAGTCATATATTGAATGAGTAAGTTTTTCTGAAAAACATCAAAACTATTTACAGTTGGAATAACAGTATTCATGGTGGTATTATTTAGGTCATGCATGCCTCTATGGGCTATCCGCTCTCTGTGATCCATATCTGGTATTAGGTCTCTCCCTCCAATTCCCACTCCTATCTCTCAAATTACCACTATACTTGTGAATCAAAGGTGGGGTACCTGCAGGCGTGTTTCCAGCCTCTGCCGGTGAGATCCTGTTGCCAAGGGACAGCAGTTCAGGACATCAGATGGCAAAGAGAAACTTTTCTCTTCTGCAGGGGCCTCCGCAATCTCTACATTCTTGGGTCGTATCACCTCAGCCACAGACACAAATGCCTTTAAATTTCCCACGTAGAGGTCCCTGTTCGGGCGCCATTTGTGGAAAGCACACCTCTGCGCTCTGGATAATTCCACTCTTGTTCCCTTAAATCCAAAGGAGTACAGGCAGTCGGAGGTAAAACAAAGCAGTTTCATCACGCTTAAGCGGGTGCAAACCAACACGGGAAAAACCTATTTCGTGAAGGGAATGAACCACTGAAACAATTCGCCTTTCATATTTATACTATATTTCAAACAAGTCTGTGTGCACTCCCTCCCCTCCCCTAGTCCATTGGAAATTTCCTTCAAGTTATACATACAAAAAAAATAGCTAACCACACTACATTTTCAAGCTAAGTAATATGAGAGAGACTCACAGGGCTTGACTAATTGCAAATTGGATGGAAAAAAGTGTAGCTTTCCTTCTTAAAGAAGCACAAATGATTAACAATGTGTAATTATTCTAGCAACCATTCGGTACCTTTCCAAGGGCATGGAGAGTAAAAGAATGCACAATGTCAGCACGTACATGGAAAATTTCTCAGACAACGTTGAACAAAGTCAGGTAGATTAAAAAAAATGTCTGCACTGATTTTCATATCATATAATCTTTTCCTCATGATAGCCATCTATGTTGTGTCCTTCCATTGTCAGCCATTACAGCTGTGAACCTTGATCCAGTTTCGGGTAAATCTTGAGCACCATCCCTCAACTTTTGTGCCTAATCGATGACATAAAAGGAAACAAAAAAAAGACAACACACAGCCTTGCCTTACACCTCTGACTGACTGGACGTTTTCCATGCATTCCCCATGGCACTGAATCTCATTGGGCCAAATATTTTAGCATGCATCTGCTGGGGAAAGTCCAACAAAACCTCCTCAACTCCCATACTTCACATGAGACCCAAATTTTCTTTAACATAATCAAAGGCTGCTGTCAGGTCCAAATGGCCTAACTGCCTAGTTACCTTATGGTTATGTTTATTTACATCTAATAATATACAAACAGAAACACCTTTTAAGAGTACCTAGATGTTGCCTGATATCATACTTCACAACAAAGAACCTGACTTTCTCACTGAACTGTGTCTGCAATTGACACATGACGATTATCTCCAGAATTTTTACTAGTGAATCTGTTAGGGAGAGCCCTACCTCCAATTTTAAGCAGGTGTAGGATTGGGAGAGAGATAGTGTTCAGCAAACACAAGAAGATGATGGACGGAGCGCTGAAACTTTTCAGACACTCACCCCCAGTCACAGATCTGGGTTGAATCCATGTTCGTTCCTTAGCTCACCTCACCACCCCAGTTCAGACCCAGCCATATGCAAATCAGTCTTGACCCTGTTCCTCAGGGGAACAGTCCAGCCTGAAATGCCAAGCCAAGTCTTCCCTGGATCGGAAACAAGCATCCTGGGACCAGTTTTGGGGTAACACCCCTCATCAGCCAGGCTAGCTTGAATCCAGTGGCAAAGTGAGCAAGGGACCCACGTCTGGGCATACCCTGCCAACTTGAGGCGGACAAAGCAAACACAGGGAGATGATGTACGGAGCGCTGAAACTTTTCAGACACTCACCCCCAGTCACAGATCTGGGTTGAATCCATCATCGTTCTTTAGCTCACTTCGTCACCCCAGTTCAGACCCAGCCATATGCAAATCAGACATGACACTGTTCCTCAGGGGATCAGTCCAGTCCGAACTGCCAAGCCAGGTCTTCCCTGGACTGGAAACAAGCATCCTGGAACCGGTTTCGGGGTAACACCCCTCATCAGCCAGGCTAACTTGAATACAGTGGCAAAGTGAGCAAGAAACCCACGTCTGGGCATACCCTGCCAACTTAGGGCGAACAAAGTAAACACAAGAAGATGATGGACAGAGCGCTGAAACCTTTCAGACACTCACCCCCAGTCACAGATCTGGGTTGAATCCATCATCGTTCTTTAGCTCACTTTGCCACCCCAGTTCAGACCCAGCCATATGCAAATCAGTCTTGACCCTGTTCCTCATGGGAACAGTCCAGCCCGAGCTGCTTACCAGGCCTTCAGGTCTAGTAACTTAAATAATCTACTCGACCTAACAGTAATGTGCTTGACCCATAAACAAGTGTCAAATTATATGATCGTAGGCAAATATTTTATTCTAGTCACCTTTTTCTTCATTATCGCTTATGAGAGCACCTTCAAATATGAGTTTAGCATGTTTGCTGTACACAAAAACCTATTTTGATTGATTTAGGAAACAAAATTTTTGCTCCATATATAAAAGAATCTTCTAGCCCATTTATAGGGTACACATAACCCCTGACTTGCCTCTTAGTTCACTAATAGCATTGTCATCTGGCCAGGACCAGGAAGGTTTCTCAGTTCATGTTTAAACACTCTCACTTTTAATAAATAAATTTCCAAAGCATGATGTGGTAGCACACTGTCATTTCAAGACAGCACATTTTCCATTGAAATAACCACAACCCATCCCACTAACATGCAGTTTGTACGCTATATACTTTTATCAGTAAAACGATAATGTGTGGAAATCAGATTTCAGCAAATATTTATTATTTGCACACCACCAAGTAAAGTGTTCTGATCTGTTTTGATTCTATTAAAATCTTTGTGTACATCACACATCAGATTTTTTTTAATTTGCTTTTCAAACTGTTTATATATTTTGAAATATGTGTACAGTTCATTTCTAAGCTTTTTAAATGTGTGATAGAAAAAACGGACATCCTTCAGCCTTTCATTTCAAACTCCCTGTATCACAGCACGATTGTCAGACAGTTCATTTTACAAAATCCTCTACCATTGCAGTCGGAGAAAGAAAAGTAAACACCGATCTCCAGGGTAAAATAAGGAAATAAGCAGCAATTTGTAATAATACATAATCTGACGTTTGACTTCTGTCTTTGAATGCATCACAAATGAGACAAGATTAAAACAAGATTTAAAAGCGTTTTTATTACTCATTCACTTTCAGAATAAACAGACCGCCTGTTCTTTGCCAGCTCAATCTCTCGCCACAATGGACCAGTAGGCCATAATAATAGCTTAACATGATCAAATCTGTCTCGCCATAGCGAGTGGGCGAGTAAATTTAGCCCTATACTCATTTCAGCAGTGAAATCTCCTGCCAACAAAATTATCAGTTCACAGTTTCCACAAAATGATGTATACTTCTTGTAGCAAATGATATCAGATCAAAATACATTTTGATGTGCTTGGTGCAAAACTTTGCCTAGGATTTGGAGATTCTTTCAATTCAATTATTTATTGTTGATTAATAAAAAACAATTACAGTGAGCAATAAAAACTATAATGAATCAAACTTCAGTGTAAAACAAAAACAAAAAAAAGAACAAAAAGGCTGGTTAACTGGAACTATCTACTGCACAGAAACTACACAATAAATTGTTAAAACCCACCTTAGCCACAATGTTGCATCTGCGGCTTCTTGGCTGCCTGGGCTCCCGAGAACCACTGCACTTTGCAGAGTCCCGCAGTTCCCAGGGCTCAGAAGACTCTGCATGAAGCCCGCAGCTGCAGGCTGGGAGAGTCTCTCACCTGAGCCTATTTCTCTTGTGCTCCTGGGTTCCTGTCTGCTGCTCCTTCTTTCTTCAACTCCAAAATGGCAGTCAACTGCCTGAGAGTTTGAAGCTGCTTTTTAAGGAGACTCTGTGAGTAACCCACTTAGGTTTCTGTTCTCTTTACTTTTCTATCATGGTTATTTCTCCCATGGTTTCTTTCCCAATCCATTAGGTTTCCTGTCATGTGGTGGTTGATTAATTTCCTTTTCCTGTTCGTTTACTATTTAAAGATCTCAGTGTGGTTGGAGGGTGCATCGCAACAAAGCTGTGTTCCTTTGCTTGGTTCCTATGTCCACTTACTGATCCTGTCTCTTCGCTCTTGGGACTTCCTAGCCTGGATTTGCCACTCCTGGTTTTCTCCGAGCCTGTGACGACTTCATCAGCAAGGAGGTTTATTATTATCATGATTTAGGCTTTTTCCTCCTGAGAAGGTGGCAGCTTCTCAAGGACACTTGTCTACCATATATGTCAGTGCATGGTGACACTGAGGATTCTGGAAACATTGGCCCTTATCTCACACAACAGAAGACTTGGATGTAGATTATAGGTAGGCTAAACTGGTTGTGACGCCAAACATATCAGACGGTTTACAGCATGAACCCTGGAATTTGATCAATTAAGAACCGAGAATCCTGCCATTTTTCTGTCAACCCACTCCAGGTCTTGTGGTCTTCCCGCCATTCAGCCCCTCAAAATCAAAGTATTCTGGAGATCCATTGGTGTTTATCGAGTTTTTGGACAGCCTGGTGGTTTATTTTGCATTTTGACCGGGGCAATTTTCCCCTGACCGATCCAAAGTGGGATACTGGATTGGTACTTGACCGGTGCAGCTCTGGCCTGGTCAACTCCTCCAGTTGTCACTGAAGATTCTTGCTTAAATAATCGTGGCAATTCTTTTTTTTTTACAAAGTTCAAGAATTTGTTTGAAAGACCAGATCATGAAGCTTCCGCTAACGACACCCTAAATGGCATCTCTCAGAGAAATTTCGAAGTACTCACTTATTGCACTCAGTTTTCCAAGCTTTCTGTTGGGACCACAGTGGTGGAACATACTCAGATTATTGTATTCTGGATAGGGTTAAAGGAGGAGTTAAAGGATGAGCTCCCAAGAGTTCCATGACATTCCTCATTTTATGAACTTCTGGATTCGGTTCTCCTGATCAAACACTGACTTAAAGGAAAGGAGAATGGAAAAAAGGAGAAGCTAGAGGTTCACCTCTACTCCTTCTTCCTGTGACTTTTAGGCAGACTAAGACAATTACTGAGACAGATGTTCGATTTTCTGAGGTGCCTGACGAACCAGTGCAGTTCGGATCCACTAGAGGTCCCTTGTAAAATGCCAAAAGGGAACGAAGGCTTAAGCGAGGTATGCACCTCTATAATGTGAGACATAACTATCTGCTGCACAACTGTACTGTTCGACTCTCCTGGACAGAAGGAAACACCCAGTCTTGTTCTTTGTAAGGGAGAAAAAGGTGGGAGATTCCATTCTCCCTAAAGTTTTTCGTTTTTCCATTGGATCCAATCCATGCTTGTTCCTGTGACCATTGATCCTTCAAGTCCATCCTGGCCAGACTATCCTTGTTCCTGCCCAGTTAGATTCCGGTGCCTCTGGCATGTATGGACTTGAGTTGTGCCCAAAGGCTCCAAATTCAGATCAGGAAGAAGTCATCTCCAGATTACATACACACAATCAACGGATCCCCTTTGACTTCTGATCGCGGGACCTCTGTCATGGTTCACTCTTAGTGTCTTTAGGCAATCACAAGAAGATGGCTGCCTTTGATCTAATCATATCTCTTAACTATGCCATAGTGCTTTGTGTGTCATGGCGGAAACAACACAATCTCTATGTCTATTGGGAGACCAGAGTTGTTTCTCTATTGTCACAGTTCTGCAGAGATAACTGTTAGTCAGATTGAAGTAATTGGGCTACCATGGTAGAAGAACTTACTGAAGACCAGACTCAAGCTACTATTGGTTTGACCTTGTCCATTCTTATAGCTTCCCCGGAATTTTCAGATGTCCTCCAGAAGCCTAGCTCTGTGTCTCTCCCTCCTCATGGATTTAGACTGTGCCACCCTGACCGTCCCTATGGTACAGTATACTCTCTATCCCAGAACAAGAAACAAGTTTTGAAGGAATATTTGGATGAAAATCTTTGGAACAGACCAATTGTCCAGTCTATATCACCTGCTGGAGCTCCATTTTTTTTAGTCCTTAAGAAGTCCAAAGAGCTGAGACCCTGCATCGATTATCATGATTAAAGAAGATCACCATTAAGGACCGTTCTTGCTTCCACTGTCAAAGATATACTTGAGTACGTTCATGGTGCAAAATAATTCATGTATTAGATCTCTGTGGAGCTTACCATCTACTCTGGATTAAGGAAGGTGCTGAGTGGAAGACAGCCTTTCGGACACCCTTCGGACACTTCTTCATACACTACGAATATCAGGTCATGCCTTTGGTCTTACAAACGCTCTAGCAGTTTTTCAGAGGTTCATCAATAGCATATTCTACGACAACCTGAACCAGTTTCTTGTGGTATATCTGGAGGATATGTTTACAACAAAGAGGATATCTGGAGGATACTCTGATCTTCTCTGCTTCCCTTCTGGAGTACTGAGTCTATGTTGGTTCAGTCCTTCTTCATCTCAGAAAAAAATATCTATCCTGTGTGACACAGAAATGTGAGTTCTAAACAAAGGAACTGGAGTATCTGAGGTATCATCTATCAGATGGTAGATTATCTATGGACCCTCTTAAGATCTCTTCCATTCTGAACTGGCAATGCAAAGTCTATTGAGGAGAGCCAGAGTTCTTTGGGACTCTGTAACCTTTAGAGAATGACCTGTCAAATTTCTGCCACTCTGAAGAAGGAGAACCTATAATTAAAGGTATTTCTTTGACTCCAAGGGCTCAAGAGGCCTTTATCAAGCTCAAGAAGGTTTTCACTCAAGGCCCTATTCTCTCGCACCCAGATCCGACCAAGGAATTTAGCACGGCAACTGATGCCTCAAATTTTGCTGTGGGAGCAGTTCTGCTTCAGCTCTAGGAGGACAATCTGGAGCACGCCATCTTTTATCTCTCCCATGTCTTGAACACTTGTGAACAAAGGAATTCCAATCTGGAACAAGAGCTCTTGGCCCATAAACATGCCTATATGGAATGATGGCATCTATTAATGGGAGTAGCTGAACCTGGTGAGTTTCAGACAGACAATCAAAATCTCCAGTTTCTACAGAGCATGCAGTGTAGAAACAGCAGACAAGCTCATGAGGCCTATTTGTTTTGTCAAAATATGACTTTTTTTGTAACACACATCCCTGCTCAGAACATGTTTGCTGATGACCTGTCTATATGGGACATTGTGGTCAAGGATTCTGAGACACCTGACCTTTTGCTCCCTAACAAAGATATCTGTCTGGCTAGGTCCTGCTTACAGCAGGTGACGGACGCTGATGTTGAGATCTCGCATGAAGCCCTTGATGCTCTCTAGAGTAAAGTGTCCTTGGCGTACTGCCAGAATCTATATTTGTTTTTTTATTGCAGGCCTTGTTGATTCCAACCAAGACTCTTCAAACCGAGTTTCTGGAAATATGTCATGATTTAGCAGTAGCAGGCCATCGTGGAGCAGGCCATCTGTTGGTAGTCTGTTCACCGAAATGTAGAGCTCAATGTCAGGTTATGTCCAATCCTCGCACAGTCCAAGGCAATCCATGATAAGCCCTTTGGTTTTCTTCAGCCTTTGTTCGTTCCGCCTCATCCTTGGCATACAATTTCCCCCCAAACTTTTTTGTGGACTTACCTCCCGTCAGGTGGAAAGTGAGTGATCATGGTCACTGTACACCATTTTCCCAAGATGGCTTCATGGCCAGCATGGTGGCTATGAAATTCCTCACTATTTCCCTAGCATGGACTCCTTGACACCATAATCTCTAAAAGGGGCCCCCAATACATTTCTAGGTTTGGATGTTCAATCTGCTATACCCTGGGTATCCATCAAGCTCAAAACAACTGGGCAGGATACCTATCCTAAGTGTAATTCTCGTATAACAACTCGGTTCACTTTGCTACTAAGGTCTTCCCATTCTATTAGTTCCATTGCTTCCATCCTTGTTCTTTTCCCTCTTTTCTGCTGTCCCGTTCTCGTGTGCCTGCTGCCCACTGATTTGCTGCAAAAACTTGACTCTGGAAGGAGAGTAATTGCTCAGAATCTTCAGAATTTAAAGATTGCTTTGAAGGCTAGGACTGACAACTTAAGAAGACCGGTTCCAAACTTTGCACCCGAACTACAACGCACCATCAACACCACCTTCAAAACAGGCACTTTCCCAGATGACTGGAAGCGCGCAGAAGTCAGACCCCTGCTCAAGAAGCCCACAGCTGACCCCACCGACCTCAAGAACTATCGGCCCATCTCGCTCCTCCCCTTCGCAGCCAAAGTTGCAGAGAAAACAGTCAACAGGAAACTGACACGATTCATTGAAGAGAACACCGTCCTCGACCCGTCCCAATCCGGATTCCGAAGCAACCACAGCACAGAGACCGCCCTACTCGCCACCACAGACGACATCCGCACCCTCCTGGACCAAGGCCACTCCGCAGCCCTCATCCTACTCGACCTGTCAGCGGCCTTCGACACCATCTCCCACTGCACACTAGTCGCCAGACTACACGACGCAGGCATACAAGGAACAGCCCTGGACTGGATCCGATCATTCCTCACCGGAAGAAGCCAAAGGATCAGACTCCCACCCTTCCTCTCCCGCCCCACGAAAATCACCTGCGGAGTCCCACAGGGTTCATCACTGAGCCCCAACCTCTTCAACATCTACATGGCCCCCCTCATAGCCATCGTCCGACAACACGGCCTCAACATCGTATCCTACGCCGACGACACCCAGCTCATCCTCTCCCTCACCAAACACCCCACCACTGCCAAACTCAACTTCCAGAAAGGAATGTAAGATGTCGCAGTCTGGATGACCAACAGCTGCCTGAAGCTCAATGCCGAGAAGACAGAAGTCCTCGTCCTCGGTACCACCCCTTCTGCATGGGACAGCACCTGGTGGCCCCCTGAGACCACGCCAAGAACCTCAGCATCGTACTCGACTCATCACTCACCATGAACCGACAGGTCAATGCCGTCACCTCCAGCTGCTTCAACACCCTCCGCATCCTCCGCAAGACCTTCAAGTGAATACCCCTGAGTCAAGGAAGACAGTCACCCACACACTCATCACCAGCAGACTGGACTATGGAAATGCACTCTACGCCGGCATCAACAAGTCCCTACTCCGCAAACTCCAAACAATACAGAACACCGCCGCCAGACTCATCCTCGGCATCCCCCGACACGAACACATCAGCCAACACCTACTAAGTCTCCACTTGCTCCCAGTGGAGAAAAGAGACACTTTCAAAATCCTCACTCACGCCTACAAATGCCTACACAACAACGGACCCAAATACCTCAACGACAGAATCAACTTCCACGTACCCAAAAGAAACCTCCGATCTTCCAACCTCGCACTGGCCGAAACCCCGCGCATCCACAGAGCCAGAGCCAGAGCAGGCGGAAGATCCTTCTCTCACATTGCAGCCAAGACCTGGAACGAGCTACCGGCAGACATCAGACGCGCCCCCTCCTTGAACACCTTCAGGAAGACCCTCAAGACCTGGCTCTTCGGCTAAACAGATCTGCGGACCCCCCCCCCCTCAGCGCCTTGAGACCCTCACGGGTGAGTAGCGCGCTTACAATTCCCTGATTGAAGAAGGTGGGAAGGTTTGGTTGTCTTCCAGGTTCTTGCCCGCTCAAAAGTTGCCTCTCGATTTTTGTCCCAAATTTTGGGAGCCCTTTAATATAACCAAACAAATTAATTCAGTCACCTTTAGGCTCAGTCTCCTAACTCTTGGAAGATTCACCCTACCTTTCATGTCTCCCAGGTTAAAGCCTTGTGTACCTGATCCTTTTCATCAAATCTCTCCTCCTCCTGTCATGGCAGTGGAAATAAAAGGTCAGCATGGTTTGTGACTCCCGAATTTTCAGAGGATGGTTGCAGTTCTTTGTTCACTGGAAAGGCTATGGTGCTATTGAGCATTCTTGGGTTTTTGCCTCTTCAGTCCACACCTCAGGACTGGTTTGTCATTTTCTTTCTGGCCTTTCCTGAAAAACCTGTGGCCTCTGCAGGGGATATACTGTTGCATCCGCAGCTTTTCAGCCGCCTGGGAACTCAAGAACAGCGGTACTTTACAGGGTCCCTTGGTTCCATGGCCTCAGAAAACAACGTACAGAGTCCACTGATGCTGGCTGGGAGAGTCTCTCACTTGGGCCTGTTACCTCTCGTGCTCCTAGGCACTTAGCGGCTGTTCCTTATCTCTTCAACTCCAAAATGGCAATCACTTGCCTGAGGGTTTCCAGTTTTTAAGTCAACTCCGTAGGTATTTCACTTCAGGTTTTCGTTTTTTTCCCTTTCCATCATGGCTGTTTCTCCTGCAGTTTGTTCCTGACTTTCCCAACCCATTATGTTTCACGTCATGTGGTCGTTTGATGCCAATTCCTTTTCCTGTTTTTTTACTATTTGAAGATCTCAGTCTGGTTGGAGGGTGCGTTGCAAAAAGCTGTGTTCTTCACTCATGTCTTCTCTCCCTCCACTTGCCGACTCTTGCTCTTCGCTCATGGGACAACATCGGTTGGATTCCCCATTCCTGGGTTCCCCCTACCCTGTGAAGACTTCCACAACAAGGAGGTTTTTTTTACGCCTTTGGCTTTTTTCTCCTGAGAAGGTAGCTGCTTCTTACATATATTGCAATGCGTGGTGACATAGTGGGTTCCGGAAACAGTTGTCCTTACCTCAGACAGCGGTAGACCCAGAACTGGATTACAGCTAAATGTCCAGCCCATTAACAGCCAGATCAGTTACTTTGAAGATTAGCAGAGTTTAAAATTGAGGTGGAGCACAAATGTCCAGAGGCCCTATAGTTTGTAAAACAAAATCTGAAAATGATCCGCTAACTACTGGTATGAACCACAAGCGGATCTTAATTTATACATTGGTAAAAGCAAAAACAGTTGGATAAACTTGGTTCTCATTGCTCTATTAACTGGAACATTTAATTTCAGGAGTAAATAAGCCAACACATAATTTATCTCTCTGTATTTAGCAAACTTTTTGCTTCTAAAATCATCCCAACCCATCTTCTAAGATAACACACACATGAATCTTCCATATAGACTTAATTGTCTCCCAAGGCTTACTAAGCTGCAACTCAGCTTGCAAGCAGCTTACACGCGCTGGGGCTCCCTTCTCATTTTTACTCTCTCTGGTAAGCCAAATTAGTGCTTTCAACTTGCCCTGTTCAGCTTCATGCAAACAATGACAGGCAGCAAGAAACTGAGAAATCACCCGGCAGGTCTTAAACACCAAATTAAAGCCTTAATTTTCTAGTCATAAAAGATTCAAATCTGCTCAGAATGCTGTACGGTGTGCTTCAGGCTTGAGACGATTTTATTTGAGATAGTGCTTTTATTTTCCAGTTTGCTTATTATCACTTACGTTCCTCATTGCTTTCAACAAGCCAGTGAGGATCCCTTGCCTTTGCAGCTTTTCCCAAAGCAACCCACAATTCACCCCATCAAAAGCAGTTTTACAATCTACAGAATATGCAAAAAGATTGGATTTACTAACAAACACTCCTTGATGAATGAGTAGCAATAAAGCTAAGATGTTATTGGTTGTTACCAGTGCTTGAAATGGGAAAAAAGAAGTGCAGGTACTCTGTACTAGAGTACCTGCTTGCTTCTGAGAAGTGCCGGTACTCTCCTATTAAAAGTATTGCGTTTGTCTTGAGAAGTGCCGGTACTCTCTCTCAAAATAAAAAAGTGCCGGTACTCCGCACCGGACAGTACCGGCCCATTTAAAGCACTGGTTGTTACACAATGTGTAGGAGTATATAGTTAGCACTGGCCCACGTGTCTAGGCTCCATATGACAGGAGCATACATTTTGGCTTTTATATCTAGGTGTGATATCAAGTGATGGGTAAAACTTTTGCATCTTCCCTCTGTAAGAGAGAGCAGAATCAATCCATTCTAAGAATCAGTTATTGTCTGAAGACTAAATGAAGTTTTGTACAGAGGAGAGAGCCTGGTATTCTGGTCCTCCTTGAATAACATTTTGAAACTAGAAGCCCCCATCTGCTGTAGTTTCTTTGATCAGATCAGTAACATATCTGGCAACAAGATTACAAAGGCTTCACATGACTAAGTCTGTTCCCAGCTGTCGAAACATATAAGAGCTTACTTTGTTTTGTCTGAGGTGGTCACAGAATATAAGGAAACCCTATAATATCCCATGGCTCTATCCAGCCTATCTATGAAAAACCTAAATTCTTTAGCAACCTCTTTCTACAAATATTAAATATTTCTAACCATTGTTTCTGAGAACGCTTGTCTGCCCTCAAACTGCTTTACTGGTGTATTTTTTTTCAAGGAACTGATTTTTCTAACTATAACTCTTTTAGTTCTCTACATAGCTCCATTGTTTCCCTCCTCAGTTTCAGTGAATAAAAGATACTTCCCAGTTGCCACCTTCATTGGACCTGAGGTGGGTGTGAGAACCCACAAGCATTCAAAGAGTGTCCTATATGTTCTGGTCATGGTTTTGTTTATGGTGTAAAATTGTGAAATATGTGCAGTAAAACAAAAACATAATATTTGCGCTGTCTGGCGACACGGGGAGGAACCCTTTCATTTGTCAATTACGAGCCTAATAACTGAAAGATCGTTCATTCTAACGTCAGTTGAGGGATCTGGGGTTTTGCAAAATAGAAAGAAATGTATAAATGTACACTAAAATCTCTTGTCACTATTAAACAAATTCCAGGGCATTTACTATGTGCTTTCCAAAATCCAGGCTATAAAGGTCGGGTGCTTGCACATTGCAGCTGGCACCAAGGATCCGAACCCAACAAGCTTGTATCCTGATGAGGGTGCTGTCCTTCAGCAGAGGCTTAGAGTAGTGTTTTGGTGATCTGCATGCCCTATTAGTGTGGTATGTAGCGCGTCTAAGGTCTGTAGAGATCAGCAAGTTCACTATTTCCCCCCAGCGATCTCTCATTCCCCATGATGGCACGCGCACGTCACGTGCTCCTTTTCCCGCCTTCGCCAACCGTTTCAACGACTTCACAGGTCCGTCACACATGACGCCACCGAACATCACATAAATTAATCTCAGGATTTGTGTGACGAAAGACTGGCGTCACGAGAAATTATTCACCTATCAGCCCCCAAGTGTGTTTTTTCTACAGAATCCGAGGCCCACCTGGCAATCAATGACGTCACAGCAGGTGTCTCGACGCGGTCCAACCTGGTAGGCCTCTCTTCCACCGGGCGCAGGCCCTGAGCAACCAACCTCCGTGTCCTTACCATTTAAATAAAGTCTCCAATCGCATCACGAGCAAGCAATGAAAGAAGCCTTGCAATTGGGGCAGAATGTGCTGTTCATTTCCTAAATTTTCTCCTATCGGCTGCTTTAACTTGTTTGGCTTTGTTCTCGTTTGCGGAAAATTAATAATTTTTTTAACGGGCGTATTAATCATACATGCAATTCAATTTTTAAAAGGTAATTTTTAATAGCTCGCAACTTCGGTGTGAGCGCTTAACTGTTATATACTCGGATTTTCCCGTTGTAAGATGGCGTCCGAGCTGATTCAACACTTAACTGGCTGGAGGAGGCTGCCACCTCGAGCGTGATTCCCTCCTCAGTAACGTCAGAATGGGAAAGCCGGACAATAAATTCAACACACAACTATCTAACAAGAACTCTGGCTTGCTATGAGAGAATATTACATACTAATCTAGTTGCATTTTGTTCGCGTTTTAATGTGTAAAAATATCCAGCTATATGCAACAACAATTTTTTAGAAAATTAAATGTAATTCAGTATAATTTAAATATTAAACCATTATGTTATTCATTACAATGAATACCAACGTGTTGTATAATGGCAAACTGCTTGCCTTTAGTAAGTGTCAGCGATGGCCATAGAGCGGCGTAATGGAGGTGTAGGCGCTCTTGGCCCTCGCGCGGAGGCCGCTGGGATGCGTACTTGATGCTGTCGCCTCTAGGTAGCAGGCGCTGGAGGCTCCGTGAATTCTGCAACAGCCAGAGAGGCAGTCTGCGCTACGACGCGAGGATGGCGGGTAGCGCGGGCGAGTGGTGTTTGATGGAGAGCGACCCTGGGGTCTTTACAGAGCTTATTAAAGGCTTCGGTAAGTCGTGCAACCTCAGAGGGCAGAAGATAGCGAGCAAATAAGTGGTAAGGCCACCTTAGCCATCAAGTAGAGAGGCTGCTGTATCTGCATCACCACATGTGCACCATGTGTTCTGTGGCAGATCTTTTGGGGCACTAAAAGTGGAGGCGAAGGACAAGGGGGTTAACATTTTACCTGCGCACCAAGTTACCGAGGACAGTCTGTGTAAGACAGAACAGTGGGTTAATTGGTCTGCTTCACTGATCTGTAGATGTCACTGCATTTTCTTCAGCAAAAAAGATTGAACTCTGTACTACATGATGAAATAGTATTAGCTCAAGTTTAAATAATGTGCCGCAGTAATTACTTTGTGTGAGATGTGGGCGACGTACACATCCCAGTGTTGAAGCTTGAGTTAATGCACCTGCTGCGGACATCTGTTTTTTTTTTTTTTTACCTGCTGCTTCAGGGTTTTAGTAGTGGTTGATTGTTCTGCTGCTTAAATTATCTGCAACGTGTATATATGATTGGCTTCCATTTCCGTAGGAGTTTAGTGGATTATTTTTTATTAAATCGTCATTTTTATTGAAATTTTATAAGAGCGAAAGAGTACAGACATGGTAAATGTATAGCGAATAAACGGTATCCCGTTGGGGAGACATAAATGCAGTAGAATACAGTATTCTCTATTTTCTTGAGCTAGGTGACAAATAAAGCGTTGAGTATGGGTAGTCGTATGTATGTGAGCCGATGATGAGTATGTTGTTTGTGTGGAGAGAGTCGAGGGGATGTATAGTGATCTTATTTGGTGAGGGTCACCCCAACTGATTGTTGTGAAGACAGAAGAAGAGCGCTAGTAGGGGAGGGGTTTGCCCGGCGGCAGGTGGGGCTGGGAGGCAAGGTGGGGGTAAGTGAAGGGAGGAGGTGGGGATGGAATGGGAGTAGTAATGTGTCTGATGCAGTGTTCAGTTTGTAACCTACAGGCTTCCATTTCTGATTTACTTAAATTAGTTCTTGAATGCCCGACAGATTGAGCGAAATGAAAACACCATCTCAAACTGTCTCCACTATGCTTCCCCTGGTGCAGATTTGAAGCGCGTGCTCTGGGACTGTTCGCAATGCACTTCCTACCGGCATGACATCTGCACTGACATCTGTTACTGGTCTTCCTGACCTTTACAAATTTGTTAAGCTATATAGTCAGTCTTTACAACCACCGCAAACTTGCCAAAACCGCCAACAAATTCCTTGATCTGGCCCTCCTATTAACTAGGTGCTTTATCACTATGAAGTGGAAGGCTGTCCTGACCACCTGTATCTTACTGGAAAACCAGTCATATGATGAGCCACTGAAGAATCTACTGCGCTGCCGCTCTAATAGGTCAGGGTTTTACGAAAAGGTTGTATTGCGAGTTTACGGAACAAGTTATTTTATTCTTTTACAGAAAATCTCAAAGATGATACCAGACTCCCCATGAATACATAGCTTGATCTCCTCTCACTTTACTACATCATCCTCATCACTAGTCATCAAATTGATTTACGAATATCCACGGCTCCCCGCCTACCCTCTACACCATTTGATTCGCTCTGACCTCTTCCCTTAGTCTACCACAATTATATTTTTGAAACCACCATTCCAAGCCAGTTTTCATTGCGTTTTTTGGTTTACTTTTAAATTGTTTTATTTCAGTCTGTATATGCATGATCTATGCCCTCGCATATTCTGAACTTTTTATCTGTATGTCCACTGATGTGACTGCAATATATGATCTTTTGCATACTACTTTGAAATTAATGTTACTATCATTACCGTCTCCTTTCACTGTGCACTACGTTTGTAATGTGCTCATTGAAACTTAATAGAGACATTTAAAAAGAAATCAGTTCTGAAATTAATGAAGCGGCCGAAGAGCTGTGTGGAAGCTGCAGATAACATACAGTTTCAATAGCTCAGAAAAGTTAATAAAGCGGAGATCGGGAATTTTCAAAATTGTTTTTACCGGTCACCATGCAAGTACTTTACAAACAGCAAATATTTCAGAGCTGTGTCTTCTCTTGTCCATCCAAGTCTGTTCTGATTACCTCACGCAGCCTTATGGCTCTGATTTGGCTTCTCATTAAACAGTGCCCCGACTTCCAGGCTATCTTCGTTATGCATGCAGGGTGAATGGACTTAACAATAGTCCCTTTTCCTATATGATTTATGCCCTTTAGTCTATCAGAAATCTGATGCTCTCCCCAACTTCTAAGAACGGATTGGCTGTTCATCCAACTAAGTATCAGTGCTCCGAATAATGCTTCTCGTTCAAGGCATACAGCCTCGGATCTCTTGTGGTTGGATCAGGCTTCGTGTGTAGGACATGTGAAAATTCTTAAAAGGCGGTAGACCTATTTCTTCATGTCTGTCTGTAGAGTAGCATCACAGTGTGGCTGACCAATGCCTCAGGCAGTTGCCTGCATCATTCCTGTGTGAACCTGTACTTTTTTCCTTACAAACTCATTAGAAAGTTATATTAATTGTCGAACAAATGCATGCAAAATGCTGTATGGGTTATAGAGTAAGGACTCACTGCCTTACATAGAAGGTTTTATCTAAAGTCATAGCAACCTTATATCTTATAAAGGAACCTTGTTATGCAGTCTACTGAAGTGTTTCCTCTGGAGACATTTTTCAGAATACATTAGGTATTCATGATGCTCTCTTTCCTTGTGAGCACATCAAGTATGCACTATGATGACCAATACTATGATAAGCTCAGATGTTTAATGGATGTCAGTTCCTTGGCTAGTGTACTGAAGTAGATTTATTTTTAGAATCGTGAGAACCTTGAATGTACTCTGATCGCAAAATGGTGAACAAACCTCAATTATAGTGCAAGTGATATACAGCTTAGGGTCGGAGTGCTATATACAGAAATTTGTCATATGAACAAAACAGGAATTTAAAAATGGGACCCGAGCTCACAGTAGTTGCTGTATTCACATACTTTTCATTGTAACAGTCTGCTGGCATTTCTTTTCAACGTTTTCCTCCAAGGTCAGAAACACAGGGTCTTCCCAGGACTGCTTGGATATTGGCATGTTAGGCATTGGCCTCTATCTGTTGAATCCTTCTGGGCTCGTGCACACACATTGAGGTTATTTCTCTGCTTGAGGCAAGGTAATTGTGAGTGAAAATAAGTAGGATCACTGGCACAACCTGCTGCTCAAATTGTCTTCTGACAATACTGCTTTAAATGTTATCCTTGAATGGTACATCCCTAAAGGTAGTGTAGTCTAACATATGTCAGTATAGATCGGTTATGGGGCCGAAAGCACCCCAAGAATTACTGTCGCATCCTGTCTTTAAGACCACTGGTTGAGTTAACCCAACCCTCTAGTATACACCTCTGCTTGAACAGAGAAATAATATCCAGCCTGTACGGCTTTGTTGATTTGCACCCAACTGCCTTAGACTTCAGGCCACCAAACTGTTGTTTTATCCCTTCGTCCTGCAAGTTTCACTTATGTGTTTCATCTGTCCTTAGATTTTTACCTTTCAAACAGCGTTGTTTACCTTTGATCTGAATAGCAAATACTCTGGAGCACATTGTCAACAAATACCTGTCTGTTGAAGTTACATAAGGTACTGCGTCATGGCCGTGCACCAAAGACTGCTTACAAGTCCAACAGGCTTTACCTCTGAGGTGTGCATCTAGCTCTCGTAGGACTTTAGAAGATACAAAATAAACTCACCATACATCATAACACCATAGTAGGGCCCAATATACACTTTAGTGTTGTTCCATATAGCTATGTCCTTTTCTACAAAGTGACAGGTTACATTCCCTGCCCTTTATGTTTAAAAATTAATTGTATATGTAGGCTTTTTGATGTTTTGTTATGTGAATTTTCATTGGAGTGAGTTGAGGTATAAGGAATTGCCTCTTTTTGCAAGTTCATTCCTACTTTTTCAACTGATGCTCCTGGTTTTTCAACTGAGTGCACTGAGGACTGCTAACCAGACCTCAGTGCCAGTGTTCTTACCCCTTACTAAGTGCATGCCGAATTGGCTTCCCGAATTGGCAAGTACTGACTTACATGTCCCTATTATATGATACCGAGGGTACATAGGGCATGTAAGGCAGTGTGTCCACCTAGGGCTGCAGCACTGATTGTGCCATCCTGAGTGTGTTAACATTACAGAATGGTTCTCAACTTGCCACTGCAGACTGGAAGGGCAGTGTCACACTGCTAGTTCAACTTTGCCATTGAAGCCAATGGTAAAGCCACCCCTTCCTTTAACATTATATGCGAGTCTCCCGTAACGAAAACCTATGTAGCTGTATGTTGTTAAATAGGACATATAAACTTATAGGTCTTAACAGAAAAACCCCGAAAATTGTTGTTTTGCTGGGGAAAAGTTTGTAGCCCCATTGGCTAACACATGGTTACTGACTAGCACCCCAGCCTGGCTAACCTCTGAATGGATCTACATAACTTGGTACTGCAAGGTATCGAATTAATCATGGCATTAAACCCGACCTGATGCCCAAGTCGAACTAAATGTCACTTTAAAAGTTAAGCAACTTTTAGAAAGTTGCCACTCTGTGACCCAGTGGTCCAGTAGCCTCACATGGGCTGGCACCCACAGACTGCTTTCTGCCCATCGGGGGGGGGGCGGTGTTTACGACTCCCAGGCTTAGGATCAAACACTGCATGCTGCTGGGAGAGGTGTCACCTCCCCTATGCAGGAAGCAACTCTGGGTGTTAGCCCAAAAGGCGAGCTTCAAAAGGGAAGCCACCTTTGATGGACAAATGGTGATAACACTACAGAGGGGCTGCTCATTTTTCAGGCAGGCAAGCTGAAGACAGGATAACTAATCACACACTGAGAAGTAAGGAAGTGTAGATCGCTTTTAAAGAGAGATAAAGAATGGCAAAGTGCAATGCTTCGAAAAAACTGCCCTCACCCACAAAAGTATGTGGCATGCTTCATCATTGGGCTGCTACAAACACCTCTGCGCAGACCAATGCATAAGGTGGAGCAATAGGGTGGGGAAGACAACACAAACATGTAGAAAAGGTCAGGATCTAAAGAAAAGTAAGTGCAGACAATAAATTAAAACTAACTCGGGGATATCCCAATCTCTATTTTATTCGCAGATTCCCTAGTTAGAGCTAAAAAGTATCTCTATACCAAAGGATGGTGGTGAAGCAAGTGAATTATGCACCATTCACCCCTCCATTCTGCAAAGTTGACATGTTTCAGCCGGATATCGTCTCTCCCGGCTTTCTTCAGGTCTATTAGATCCCTTTCTTACTCCCTTTCTAATATACCTAAATCTGTATATCAGGGGTGTGGAATTCAATAAAATATCTACTTGTCCATGGGGCAGGTTGCTTCATAAATCTACTTGTCCTGTAACAAAATCCACTTGCCCCTTTGGTGCCATGTAGTGCAGCGACAAATTATGGCAGCAATCTCATTATATAAGAGCTCTGATATAGCCTCTCTGATTATGCCAGGGCTCATACTATAGTAGTGTTTGAATGCTTGCAATCCCCTTATGTTGCCATGTTTCCGCAGATCTACATACTGGGGCTGAAGGTAGTGGTAAGCAATAGTTCCAGGGTTAGAATGCCCTTTTGAGTCTGTGCAAACATACTAACTTAAATGTTTTAAGGGTTTTCAACAACTCTTCTCTATTCTTTTCCCATACTGAGAAATGTTGGAAATTTACTCCTGACCATGCCAGACGTAAACCTTCTTCCAGAGTCGGGGGGGAGTGGTTGGAGGGAAAGTGAACTTGCAAACACTCAGATTTTCGCATGAGCAAATCTACACATGCATATTTGCTCATGCTAAAATGCACAAATATTTTCTAGGAGTACTATTTCTTGTCCTACTTCTGTAAATTCGTCGGAATTCATGAAAGCCGATTAGCTGCACTTTTATACCATGGATGCACTTTTGAGACTTTCTTTAATAATTGGGCCCCTGGCGTTGACCGTGACCTTTTGTGTTTATTAAAATTCTGTCTCTCTCTCAGTATCGGCTGGCTCCACTGTGAGTGACAGCATTCTGCTCTTTCAGAAGGAGCATATTGGCACACAAAGTAATTTTGTTCAGTGCCAGTAACTACTGTGGAAATGTGTGCTTTTTGAGACCAAAAACTATTTTTGCTTTTGCCAATTTTTGTTATAATGGTGAGGGCCTGGCGGCTCCCACGCCAATAAGGTTTACATAAACCATGCCAAAACAAGTCACACATTGACAAAACTAAAAAGCTGACCGCCAATTTCAGATCTACTAGCTTTGCCAATGCTTGTTTATTTTTGTTTTCCATAATCTTATTGAAACTGGTTACACTGATTTTCCATTATGAATATTTTTGGGAAATACTAGCATGCCTCAACACATGTTACTAAATGCTGCAAAGAAATGGTACCTGAAATTTTACAGTAGTTTAGCAAAATGTTTTTTTCTTGCTTTAATTTTTTTATGAACGTTTTATTTTTGAAAGCAAGGCATCATCAATCTTACTTTCAAGCTTCAGCAAATATTTGCATCAAATCAGAGCGCATTCTGGGAGGATTATACATAGCCTCATATTGCTAAACTTTGAAAACGTGTTCACATTTTTATACTGGAACCACTGTCAGTAGTGCAGTCGGAGCTTACAACATTTACTTAGAGCGCTCACCCTAATAATAAAGGCTTTCAATTAATGAACCATAAATACAAGTATGAACAGCATTAACATATGGACAAAAATATTACCTTAACTGGAGAAAGTGCCCTTCCCTGATCCATAATGTGTTACTGCAAACTGGCAGCCAAAGGGTTTGTGCTGCAGGGGTTTCGGCCTACTTGTCGCAAGGACAGAATACACATGAAAACTTGTTGCCCTTGACCCCACACAATATGTCCTGGGCGTCGGGCTATAGGAATTCCACATCCCTGGTATATTGATTACTACACGTGTTATTTGTAATGTTACGAAGGTCCTGTAATCACACTCCAATTTGGATCTGCAAGTGAGAAAAATATATATACAAGTGAAAAGAAAAATGAGAATCATGACAGTTAAAATACCTCATATGAAGAAGCATTCCTTTCTTAGCCCCTCTAAACCCTTTTGGTGCGATGCGGCTTGCGATCATTTTATGTTAAACACCGCTCGTTGGGACGGTGCCCTTATTTACAGTGAAATTCACAATCCCTTCTCAGAATCTCCATCAATATTAAAAACCATTGTGTATATACACACCTATCAATCTCTAGCAAAACATCACTCGGAGAAAATCACATGCATATACTCTTCATGGAAAAATCTTGGGTATTGAATTAATTACTTGGTTTTTCTTACCGAGTTTCTCTGCGCAACCTGCTCGAACTGGCGCGGGAATGAGGGCGACCCCCTGTAGTCACACACTGATTTAGAAAGTGGGGGTAATGAATAGGTAGTTGGAGAGTGACAAGCTTAGCTCAGTTTAGCAGGCCTCTGTGTCCTCCTTTGAACAAAAAATCGTCTTCATTTCGGCAAGCACTTGGAGTACCAATATCAGGTTGTGGAGATGTTTCATTGATGACGTCCTACTGATTTGGGAGGGTAACAATCTATCAGGGATTTTCTGCAGTGGCTTAATGGCCGCAACCCTCTCCTACAATTCACATCTACAGTCACGAAGGAATGTCTCCCGTTCCTTGATTTAGAAATAATTCCCAAGGATGGAAAACTGACCACACAAGTTTTTCACAAGCCTACTGACAGAAATGGTCTCCTATTATTTGAGAGTTTCCACCCTAAATCATTGAGAGAGAACCTCCCGGTGGGTCAGTTCCTCCGTTTACGTAGAAACTGCTCTGATACTGGGGACTTTAAGAGAGAATCGGAGACAATAGCAAAAAATCTCGAAAGGAGAAAATACCCCACTAAAGTCATCAGAAAGGCACAAAAGAGAGCATTGAACTGCCATAGTGAGGCCCTCTTGGAAAAGGTGGAAAGACCACTGAACAAGAACGCCATCTGTGTCACTACCTTTTAACACCGCCTCCACCCACATCTAGCGCATCATACTTGGGAATTGGCGGATCCTGAATTTGAATGGCGTGAGCCTGGAGAAACCTCTTCTCATTCAAAAGAAGTCCAAACATAAGGGACCATCTGGTCCACAAGAGACCCCGTCCAAGAACGCAGAGGGATCAACAAAGACTTTGGGAACTTCCCCCCGGTCACGGGACACACCAGATGTGGATGGTGTAACGTGTGTAGACTAACAGAAAACACCAAATGCATTGATGTAGGGCTCAGTTACCAATGGGAACAACGGAGACACACAAATTGTAACTCCACTAATGTCATCTATATTATTAGATGTCCATGTAACCTAATATATGTGGGGATGACATCACAAAAGGTTAAAGTCAGGATCATGGAGCATAGAAGCAACATTAGGTGTGAGAGGACCATGACACGCTTTACCACACATTATGCTGAGAAGAAGCACACAGTAGACAATCTTTACTGGACAAGCCATATATTTCCACCACTACCAGAGACCCTAATAGAATCTTATTTCTAAGGGAACAAAAATGGGTGTATAGGCTGCGAAGCCATGAAATTGGCCTAAACCAGGGAACACTCTGAACAGGCTATGATCAGATGCTAAAAACACTTCACTGATTGGTTGCTCGGAGTCACATGAAGGTGGTGGTATATATCAATATTTCCTCCTGCTTATAGCATGACCGTGCCGGATTATAGGGGGCGACACTACCTTTCCTTGAATTTTACTTCCAGACAATCTGCCATGGACAGAGGAGTGAGCTTGCCACACTCCTTTCCATGTACGGGTTACAATCAGTGATTCGAAGTAAAACATGTGTTAGTGTTTGGAGGAAATAGGAAACCGACAATTCCTACAACTTCACCCTGGATAGTCAAAACGAACACCCACAGAACCCGGGGATCCGGGATATGGGCAATTACTCCCTCCTTGAGAGCACTCCGGTAATCTGGAGACAAAAGAATCCTTTTAGGATTAAAAGTCCTCTTTGACATTATTTTAACATTGTTATAACATGTATAGGAGGCAAAATATATATACTTTTTTAGACCTGGGCTCATTGAATAAAGAACTAAGCCTTGGTAGTAAATGACCCGGGCAGGTGACGTATTCTTCACGCACCAGCCGAGAGGTTAACGTTCAAGTTGTTCTTACGCTACCAAGCGCAGCACGCTGCACACGTGACATGTCTCCACGTTCACGTGGCAGGAAGGGAAGTTTCTTTTTAGAAGCCCTGATCATAGACTCTCGGTACCTACGCGGCACCGGGAGAGACACTGAGCCAGTGGCAAACCCACCTTGATGAAGTAAGTGGGGGACTCAAATAGGGGGGAGTGAATGGATTTGTTCAGTTGGAGGTTTTCGCTCCTCATTTCAATACGGGGAGGAGAGACCCGGGTCCCTATAGTGCATGATTCACTCAGGGCATGTCTAACGCCAGGGGCTCATTATATTACACCTCATATGCATGAGATGCAGACAACGATTTGGTGAAACACTGTACCATTGATGCTTGTTGCTCTCTACCTAATCATTACCCCCACTTTCTAAATCAGTGTGAGACTACAGGGGCTCACCCTCATTCCCGCGTCAGTTAGAGCAGGTTGCGCAGTGAAACTCTGTAAGAAAAACCGAGTAATTAATTCAATACCCGAGATTTTTCCATGAAGGGTATATGCATGTGATTTTCTCCGAGTGATGTTTTGCTAGAGATTGATAGGTGTGTATATACAATGGTTTTTAATATTGGAGATTCTGATAAGGGATCGTGAACGTCACGGTAAATCAGGGCACTGACCCAACGAGCGGTGTTTAACATAGAATGATCAGCAAGCTGCATCACACCAAATGGGTTGAGAGGGGCTAAGAAAGGAATGCTTCTTCACATGAGAGCACATGAGGTATTTTAGCTGTCATGATTCTCAGTTTTCTTTTCACTTGTATATATATTTTTCTCACTTACAGATCCAAATTGGAGTGTAATTACAGGACCTTCGTAAAATTACAAATAACAGGTGTAGTTATCAATATACAGATTTAGGTATATTAGAAAGGGAGTAAGACCAGGGAACTCATAGATAATCATAGATCTCATAGGTAATCATAATTAGCGTAGGCCACTCTCAGTATCAATACGCGGTAATCAATTGTCTTAGACCTTAACCTAGACAGGGTAGCGGGAAATTCTTTATCAGGAGTTACACCTATGCCCCTCAAGATGAAAGGAGCGAATCTGATACCGGCAGGTTTTAATTTAAACTCTATAGTCTACCCTCCCAATCTTTCCAGGAATGCAACCAAAACTTTTAAACACAACCTGCTCAGAAAAAACCCTGAAACACTCTTCTCAGATCCCTCCTACAACTTAAAAAATGGCATAATTATCAATGACTTAATTTTCTTCACTAGAGCTCTGGCTAAATGGTGCACCACTGTGGCTAAATTCCTCAGCATCCAGGAGTCAAGAAATATCCCTTAATACCCTCAAAACACATGAGAGCCACACTGAACATAACATATTACAAAAATGGCACTGTACTCATCCAGGCAGCCAACAAAGATCTGGAACTATTCGATGATTACTTTGGCAAGCTAAAAGATCACGTTAACTCAATGCACCAGAAATTCCTCACCGAAAATACTATCACCTATACATTACAAAGTTCATTGGCTATTAATGAAAAGGGGATTGACAATGATAGCCAGCAGACTAAATCTTTGCTTAGCAACACTGAAACTAGTGACAACAGGATACAGCACAAGGAGTCAGTATCACTGCTCCAAGGTAATAGCCCCCATACCTTAACCCGCAGCACAAGATTCAGTGCTAAGACTTGCAGGTTAGCCTCCAATCGGTCTTTGGACATACCCAAAGTAATTAGCAATAACCCCATAGTTGCAAACCAGTTAAAATCTAGCCCACCGTCCATCCATCACACACCTCGGGTGATTACATCTAATACTTTGCAAAGCGAAGGTCTCTCGGATGCAGCTTCCTGCGGTCAGAATTTCATTAGGTTAGATCACTATACTAGTTTAGATCTACCCCTACAGTTGAAGGAAAAATCATCAGAAGAAAACGTAAATAGCCACAATCACGAGGAACTAGATGCATCTAGCGTTCAGATCTCCATGACTGCAGACAAGCTGCAACTTCCATTTCTCTCCCCTCCCCCACGAATTGAGCTAGAATCACTCAATGCCCAGACTGATAGGATAGCAATAGACATGCAAAACGCCCTCAGAGACATGAAAAATATTTTACTTCTCTCAGAAAGCTATCTCTCCAAAATCATCTAGATTAAAAAATCAGTACACTCATTACACAACAAACTTGACAAGATTAACACGACCCCTTATCAAATAGGATTCTTCGTCCTCGCAAAATCCTCAGTTATCTGACGGACTCCGAAACACAATTCTTATTGCAATCGTACGAGTTGTCATCCAGTCCCCGCTTAAAAGAGAGGATCAACAAATTAGAGCTGTTCCGATCAATGTAAACAGAATAACGCAGGTGAATCCTAGAAAGCTAAATGCCAGCAACCTGAAAGAAATAACATTAATCCCTGTAGGGCAATACTCTATTCAAAATACCCCTCCGAAACCGCTTTTATGCTTACTACTGAATTACCGCTCAGCAATGAAACATGCAGCGGACGTTGCCGACATAATTCTGAACCATGGTATTGACCTAGCTATTCTAACGGAAACGTGGCTCAATAATGCATGGTCCCCGTGCCTAGACTTATTAGTTCCGCCAAACTGCAATATTGTGAGACTAGACGGGCTAAACAAAACAGCTGGAGTGGCCTGTATCCACAGATCAAACATCTCCATCTCTAAAGTTCACTCTGACCCTCTTGAGTCCTATGAATACCTGGGGCTCTCTCTACGTCTCTCAGATAATCAACACTTTAAACTACACAAGTTCTACCACCCCCAGGTAAAAATGCATTGCTCATAGACCAACTAATGGAAATTATTACAGCAAATTTTGATCCACATTCCAACGATATCTTTCTAGGGGACTTCAATCTACATTGGAATGACCTAATAGATAATCAGGTCAATATTTTCAAAAACTTCCTAGCAGACCATTCTCTAGTGCAGGCTTGCGGTCTTCCAACTCACTCTAAAGGCGCTACATTAAACTGGATCATCTCCAAAGAAAACGAGTTAGATTCAATTGCTATTGTCCCCTGCAACTGGTCGGATCACCGCATCATCACCTTCCAAATTACATCCTTAAAGAAGAAAAGAGCCACACAAGCAGTCAAGCCTAAGCAATGGGTTAGAGATACTAAAGGCCTGAACATGGAGTCGCTAACAGCAAGTTGCGAGAACATACTTCAACCTCCTCCTGAATTGGTGGACGTCAGCGAGCTTACGGATCATTACAACTGTAAGATGTCTAAAATAATCAATAACATAGCCCCTTTAAAACTCAAAAGAATTCAAGTTAAAGATAAAAACCCTTGGTTCAACGGCTCTTTGAATGAAGAAAGACGGAAACTCAGACTCATAGAAAGGAAATGGAGACAGCTCCCATCATCCCCACATCTTAATCGGCTAAGAAAGATCAGGAAAGCCTACAATAAAAGCGTACTTCAGTCAAAAAAAGACTTTTTTTTAGAAATGATCTTGATAATGCTAAGAACAGACCGAGAAAACTCCTTTGATCTACTAAAGGATCAGTCAAACAAATCGGCCAAATCCTCTCAACTTACAGCTCAATTGGTTCTGAGCTGTGAAGGCTTTTCAACATTTTTTACTACCAAAGCTAGCTCCCTGGAGAGAGAACTCAAGGTTACTGCTGATAAACTCGTGACTCAAAAGAGTACTCAAGCGAAGCAGCCAGCCCAGCCTGCACAAACGGTGCCCAAAAATAATGCCCATTGGTCAACCTTCAAACTTTATGTTCAGGAAGACATTGCTAAAACCTTATTGTCCTTAAAACCGAACAACCATTACAACGATCCTCTTCCTGCAAAATGTTGGCCTACGGTCAACCACATGGTCATCCCTAGTTGGACTAAAATAATTAATGCCTCGCTTTCCCAAGGTTCCTTTCCTGATTGCCTAAAAACAGGCCAGGTCATCCCTCTACTGAAAAACCTACCGAGAATCATTCGGACCCAAACAACTTTAGGCCGGTAACAAAAATTCCCTTACTGGCCAAGGTTTTGGAAAAATGTGCTCAACAACAACTGAACCGTCACATCACAGAATATAAGCTACTAAACGACTGCCAATCAGGGTTTAGACCAGACCACAGCACGCAAACAGCAATTTTACACATAGTTGATGACGCTCTACTTGCTCTAGACCGTAACGAAACTTGTCTACTAGTCCTCCTCGACCTATCTTCAGCATTTGACACCGTAAATCATGACAAATTATTAGACCGATTGGAGAATAGGATGGGTCTCTCGGGTAAAGTCCTAAAATGGTTTAATTCCTTCTTAGAGAACAGATCGCAAAGATTCTTGGTGACCCACATGCTATCCTTTCCATCCCGAGTCATCTAAGCGACTCACCTAAAACTACTTTACATCCATCCACCTATCGGCCGTGGAACAAACTCAATTTGGAACACTTAGAAACACAACTAACATCAAGTACAAATCTAGAAACAATAAATTCTGTTCAAAAACTATATGAGTGGCTACAAGAAGCTTTTGACATCCTGATACCACTCAAAACCACACAACAGAACAAAAGAAAAAAAGCGCCTTGGAGAAACATAGAAATAAAAGACATAAAACAACAAATTAGAAAGCTGCAACGTACCTGGCTCAAAACAAACTCCAAACAAGACAAACTTCACCTACAAAAAATTAACAGATTATACAAGTCGGCTATCAAAAAAGCTAAGAAAAGGTACTATTCAGACAGAATTCAAAACGCTAAATGTGCAAATAAAGAATTCTATAAAATACTCAATGAATTTCGCAAACCAAATTCCCTAGAAAGAACTCATCCTGTTACTCAAGATTTCACAGACAAACTGGCAAATCATTACACGGACAAAGCAAACACGTTGGACTCATACTTAAAACAGAAACAAAGCACCAGCACTAACCCTTGTACAAAACAACAATCCAAGAATACTCTAACCAAGCCTCTCCGTTCCTTCCAACACATCTCACACGATGAATTTATGGACCTGGTCAAAGCAAGCAGGCCTGCCGGCAGCCCTTCTGACCCCTGTCCATCACAAATTTTCAAGACAATTCTTTTAACAACCTCTGCTGCCACTCCAGTAAGAAGAATCATCAACAACTCCTTCACGACCGGAATATTTCCAGAAGAACTTAAAAAATCACACATACGCCCTTTACTGAAGAAAACAAACTTGGACCCGCTGAACCCTGACAACTACAGACCCATTACAAATGGACCTTTCCTGGGCAAACTGGTAGAAAGAGCAGCGTTCGCCCAGATGTCACAATTCATTGAAGAGAATGACATACTCTCAGACTTCCAAACAGGATTCCGTCCGGGGAGAGGCACTGAATCTGCCCTCCTTGCCATCTGGGATGACCTAAAAATACAGTTGACCGCAACGGAGTTGCTGCGCTACTCCTCTTGGACCTCTCAGCTGCCTTTGACACGGTTGACCATGACACTCTGAAACAAAGACTCTATGAATCCGGCATAGAGGGAACTGCTCTAGACTGGATCGCGTCCTACCTTCAAAACAGAACTAATGTCATCCATACCCCACCTTTCTCGTCCAAACCGTACTCCACAAAAGCAGGGGTCCCTCAAGGCTCTATCATCTCACCCATGCTTTTCAACATCTACATGAAGTCATTACCAGTACTGATCAATAAATTTCACCTCACGTGCTATAACTATGCAGATGACACGCAAATACTCCTTCAACTGGAATGCCCCAAAGACATTGGAAAATCACCAATTTTCAGCTGTCTCAGAGCCGTGGATCAGTGGATGACTTGGAGCCATCTCAAATTGAATACTTCAAAAACGGAAATACTCACGTGTGGCGATTGGAAACATTACAACCCGCTTGCTGCATGGCCTAATGAACTGGGATCACCACCTAAAGTATCGAAGGAAGTAAGAAACCTAGGAATGACCATGGACTCCAAGCTGTCGATGAATGCCCAAGTGGACAAACTAGCAAGATCAAGCTTTGTCACTATAAAAACGCTGCGACGAATTTTCCCTCATTTGGGATTTCCGCACAAGGTCCAAGCTACCATCTCCCTTGTCCTGTCCAAACTCGATTACGCCAATAGCCTCTACCACGGATCACCTTTGACGACCATGAAAAGACTACAACGGATTCAGAACTCGGCTGCCAGACTACTCTTACATATCAAACTGCAAGACCACATATCCCCTGCCTTGAAAGCCCTGCATTGGTTACCGGTTGCCAGAAGATCCACGTTCAAGCTGCTTTGTATCACCCACAAAGCAATACATGGAATGGGACCACTCTTCATCAGGAATAAAATCACCAAACACATTCAACAGAGGAACCTCCGCTCTAAAGGAGCATCTCGCCTCAAAATCCCAAGATACAAGAAAAAAACCATGGGTGGCACATCCTTCTCTGTTCAAGCAGCCAAACTATGGAACTCTTTACCCCCAACATAAGATCCACCTTATCTTCAGAAAACTACTCAAGAATTGGCTTTTCCCCACATAAGCACCATACGCAAACAGAAATTTACAGCATATCCCTCTGTATATAAGCATTTGTTTTCACTATAGACATGTACCTATCTTTGTGTATTGCTTTGTATAAACATGTACAATAATTATGTTGTTGAGAGAAAAAAAATAATAATAATAATAAATAAATATCATCTTTGGTCTACATGTACTAACTTCCATTGTGCATCTATGTACCTTCCATGTACTTGGAACTGTGTGTCTCTGTAACTTTTCTCCTGAAAAAGCATATCCAATGCACTACCCTATTTCTCATCCTGTGCCTCTATCCATATCTTTAATCTGCATATACTTACCTCCTTTATGTATCTATATACTTTCAATGTATTTATGGATCTATATATTTATCACTTTCTTCTAATTTAGCATTTCCAAGGCACTACCCTAGTTCTCAGCCTATACTTATCTCAATATATCTTCTAGCCCAACCTTCTGACTCATCTCAAACTTCTTTCTACTACTCTTTCCAATGCACTACCCTATCTCTCATCCTATACATCTATCAATATATCCTCTACATCCACACTCATTTATCCCAAACCCCATACCACTACTATGACCACCAAAATAACCCTTTCTAGACTCTCGCCTACTCTACCCTCCTTGCATCATCGGACACCTCTTTTACTATACCGATGCCCTAAAACAAACCTTTCTAAACTCTTCCCTGACTCCTCCCCTCAAACCCCCTTCTCCCCTCCTACTGCTAAGACCTATAAAAAAAAAAATAAAAAAAAATCCTTCACTCTTTTATCCCTCCACTATCCTTTTCAATCAGAATTAACAGTCTAACATATTCAATTTTCAACTATACTAATTCACCACTAATCCTTTATGGGTTCCAGAGTAGCGTGCTACTCGCCAATAAAGCGTCTCAACACCCCATCAGGGTTACAAGCGCTATATAAATGCAAACCTTTTTCCCTTTCTACCCTCCCCAACCCTTCTCAATCCAAATAACTGACTAACATATCCACCACTAAAATTACTTTTATGTTTCACCATAATAATTCAACACTAATACTTCTGGGTTCCAGAGTAGCGTGCTACTTGCGCTTCAAAACCCCATCAGGGGTAGCAAGCGCTATATAAATACAAACCTCTTTCCTCTTCTATCCCGCCACCTACCCTTCTCTACCCAAATAACTGAATAACATGTCCACTAATCAAAGTTACTTCATTTTTTACTAGACTAATGTTCAACACTAATCCTTAATGGGTTCCGGAGTGGCGTGCTACTCGCCAGAAAAGCGCTTCAACACTCATCAGGGGTAACAAGTGCTATATGAATGCAAACCTTTTTTCCCTTTTATCCCTCCGCTATCCTTCTCACTCCAAATAACTGACTAATATCCACCACTGAAACTACTTTCATATTTTCACCATATTAATTCACCAATAATCCTTGATGGGCTTCCAGAGTAGCATGCTTCAACACCCCATCAGGGGTAACCAGCGCTATATAAATACAAACCTTTTTTCCTCCTCTATCCTTCTGCTATCATTCCAAATCCAAATAACTGCCTAACCTATCCATCACTTAAAATGTACTTGCATGTTTCACTATACTAATTCAACACTAATCCTCTATGGGTCCCGGAGTAGCGTGCTACTCGCCGAAAAAGCGCTTCGACGCCTCGTCAGGGGTAGTAAGCGCTATATAAATGCAATTACAATACAATACAATATTAGAGTTCCTCAAGGTTCAACTCTATCCCCATCCCTATTCAACCTGTACATTGAGCCACTCACTGAAGTACTGCAACAGGCTACCATCTCCTTCCACATGTATGCAGACGACACTCAGCTGTATATGAAGATCACATCGCTTGAAGAGATCAACATATTGAACCAAGCACTACAAAAGACCGTTCACTGGCTTTCAAGCAATCATCTTAAACTCAACTCACAGAAAACAGAATTCCTTCTGATTTCCCCCCCCTCCCCCCACCCTAATCCTCCACGATGATCAAGGAATGGACCAAATTGATCACAGCTCTAAATGGTACTCCGATTCTAGTTGATTCTACCAAGTCACTTGGAATCACGCTGGACAAGGAATTAAACATGCAAGCTCACATCAACACTATGGCAAAAAATGTCCGATTCCATATGAGCTATCTCAGAAAATTGAAACCGTTCATCGACACTGCTGACCTGAAAACGGCTGTCCAAGCTTTGGTTATCTCAAGGATTGAGTATGGATGCACAACTCTAGCAGGGCTTCCTAAGATTTCAACAGCTCCACTAAAAGCCTGCCTCAATGCTGCAGCGAGACTCGTAACAGGTACAAGAAAATTTGACCACATCACTCCACATCTGAAAGCGCTCAAATGGCTACCGTACGAGGCAAGAATTCAGCTAAAGATGGCGTGTATTACACACAAAGCTCTACACTACAAAACACCACGTTACCTTGCCCAGAAAATTACGATTTCTGGATGCCTTAGATCTTCGAGGGGGGCCGCTGATTTCCTACTGAAACCAACAATTTTCTGTAAGAAGAGAACATACAATAGAGCATTCTCGGGAGCTGCGCCAAGAATTTGAAATGCGCTTCCACCGAATATCAGAGGAATCACCTCGGTCTCGCGATTCAAAAAAGAGGCTAAGTCCTTTCTCATGAGTTAATTCCTCCCTTAACTAACTATGGTCCTCTCACAGCTCCTTTGAGACCTTTAGTCATTCCCGAAGCTATTATTTTCAGATGTGCTAATAGGTGAAGATAAACAGGATGATTGTACTGCTAATATCAGAGTAATGACTCCGGGGATAGCAAAAGTCGGGGGGCTTTCATCGAGTCTCACCTATGGACCTCAGTCAGACCTGTTAGGATACCCAAGTCCATACGCAAGATTCAGGGACGAGGGCTAATGAAGGTACCTCTATCAAGCCACCTGGATTTTGGTCTGGTCTTGTAACTGTATATCCAGTTCCGACTCCTCGTTTTCTTTAGGAATGATATTACATTTTATATGCAAGTATATCATGACATGTACTACTATAACCCGAGTGGTCGCCTAGTAAGACTTAATATTTATATTATTTGTAAACTGTGAACGAAACTGATTGCCTTTGAGTTGTAAAGCGCTCTGACACCCAGGATTGGGGTCATGTTCGCTCTATAGAAAACACTAAATAAATAAATGAATAAATAGATCTAATAGTCTTGAAGAAAGCAGGGAGAGACCCGATTTCCGGCTGAAACATTTCGACTTTTTTGCAGAATGGAGGGGTGAATGGTGTATAATTCACTTGCTTCACCACCATCCTTTGGTATAGAGATACCTTTTAGCTCTATCTAGGGAATCCGCAAATAAAATAGAGATTGGGATATCCCCGAGTTAGTTTTAATTTATTGTCTGCACTTACTTTTCTTAAGATCCTGACCTTTTCTACATGTTTGTATTGTCTTCCCCACGCTATTGTTCCACCTCATGCGTTGGTCTGCGCAGAGGTGTTTGTAGCAGTTCAATGATGAAGCATGCCACATAGTTTTGTGGGTGAGGGCAGTTTTTTCGAAGCATTGCACTTTCCCATTCTTTCTCTTTAAAAGCGATCTACACTTCCTTACTTCTCAGTGTGTGATTAGGTATACCCAGAGGAGGGCGAAGTAAGGTCATTTCCTCCTCCCCCTCTTTTTGTGTGAGGTTCATTGAAGCTGGAGACTGGGACAGAGAGGGAAGACCGGTTTTCCTGGGGGCATATAGCCCCCAGGTAGCCATACTTCTAGGGTGGGCTACCGAGCTCCTTACATCCAAGGAGGGGTCAGGACATCTTGGGAGTGGCCAGAATGGTGTACTCTGGGATCGCCAGATGCCACACATCACCGGAAAGTCGTCACCCAAAGGGAGGGGATCTGGTAGCCCACTGGCTAGTAACCGCATGGTCCCTTCAGGGCACTTCAGCTGGATAAATAGGGCACCCCTGACACCCTGGAACCACCGATCAAGCTAGATTTGGAAAGAGGGCCGAAGGAGGACTGCCCTTGGAATCGCACAAAGAGAAGCTGCACTGCCTGGTGGACTGCACCTGTTTTGGGCCAGCGAAGTTTGATTTGTGCATCCAAGTTCGGGGAAAAGTTGATACCAGAGCAGTAACTCGAAGGATCAGTCTGCTGATATCCTGGAACTAGCTCCAAGGACAAAAGAGCTGAAGTAGCCCAAACCGGCAAAGTGCTAGCCACCGGAGAAGATTTGCTGCTAGCTGCCGCTGGGAACCTTGAGAGAACGACCTTTGACATGCAAAAGTTGCACCTGAGTCCGCTGGACCCGAGATTGTCGTCGAAGTCCAGATTGGTCGCTCCAAAGGGACACTAGCCCCCAATAAAGGCTTTTGCACCAACCTTTGCACCCGGAGACCAGAAGCCCAGCCGCAGCTGACCTTTAGCCCTGGGAAAGAGGACTTTGTGGAACCCTGATCGCTGTGGCCAAAGTCGCTTCACATCACCCGTGAACCGAGGAACCACCACATAGGCTGCCCCCCTGTCTACCGCATCACAACCGGAGCATCCTTAAGCATCTTTTCATCCTGCATACCCAGCATCAGGACCACTCCATTATTGTCTATGGCTGTTGTACTGTGAAGGCTGGAACTGGACTGAAAAACACTCTAGTGGCCAGGTAACTGTTCAAATCTACCCCACTGGCCCCCTAGACTTCCATCTTGTCGAATTTGGTTAGCCAAGCCGTAATAGTAGTACTAAAGATGGCAAACTTTTTTTGTTGAACAATGCTTGTTTGCGGTTGAAATTTAGTGATAAAATCTTTGAAAAATCACATCTCCGGAACCATCCCGTCGATTTTGGCTCACTTGCACTTTGAAAATTAATAAAATTACGCTCTATTTTTATACATTGGTGTTGTGTTGCTTTTGTGTTTTGTGGCTTTATTTCATTGTTTGGTACTGTTAAATGCTTTATACTAAGTTGCTTTGTTCAAGCCTTGCTGCTCGAATGCCATAGCTACCCAGGGTTGAGCTTAAGGTTGTTCAAACGAGCCTGACTGGACCCAATATTGGTTTTGCTAGTGTATTTCACTATAAGACCCCACAGCCATACCATATAATACACCCAGATCCTCACGAGGTGAAAGCATTCATAGAGTTCATTGTAGACTGAGACGATCCTATAGCCGTTTGGGAATCTGTGCACCTTTTGATGTTTCTGGTGCTCATTAACTGCTATCGGAGGGATTTGTTGACATTGTGTTTGTATGTTTCTTTCAATTCAAAGCTGAATTATATCGGATAGTGGATGGCAAGCTCAGACTGGACCAGTGTATTGTTTAGCAATGTATTTGGAAAATTCCTTAAAACTCTCCCAGAGCTTGAAAGAGGCATGAAATGCCATCAAGGACCTACATTTTCTCTGTAACCAGTTCGTCTTAAGAGGCCACAACACTTTGCAAGCTACTTTGGGGTGTCCACAAGGCGTATCACTACTCCTTTTAAAGCAAGTGAGAAAAAAACGTAGGGTCCAGTTCTAAGACATTGCAGCGCAGTTATGATTGTTTTACAGACACAAAGCTTTGCAAGGAGGGCAGCCGGGACAGCAGAGACCCAGTATGAGAAAATGCCCATATTGGCTTTACTAGAATAACTTTTCCCATTTTGCTCAGGGATAGTCACGAGCCACTAAACATGCAACTCTGCTCCCCGAACCTCCTCAAGCCCTGCCTTAATTCCCTCGTCTGTTATTTCTTGCTCACTCGCCTATGTTGACCCACCTCTTTTTGTTCAAACGATATCACTGCCTAAAGCATTGGCATCCTACATTTAGGACAATTTTTTAGGTCTCGCCTGAGCCAGCGCATGCGCTGGTCTGGCGAGACATTTAGTGAGTGGGCTTTCGGAAATGCGACCACTTTTTTTTTGGCCTGGCCTAGAGCATGCGAGAACGCGCACAGTAACGCGCTTTCTCGCATGCTCCAGGCCATCTGGCTTTCCTCTTTATTGCTCCTCCCCTCCCCCACCACAGAGCGCGTCTAGCGGCCGCTCGGCCGTGTCACTTTCACGGCCGCGCGTCACTTGCTCTCCGGCTGCTCCCCCTCCCCCACCACAGCGCGCGGCCAATGCTTGTTTAACATTGGTTTTCGCAGCTGCACGATACTCGCTTCTCCACTCAATCTTTGCTCGGCGCCACTCCTTATTCCTTCCACCACTTGATTTTTTTCCCCCCCAAAGGCACAGTACCTACATGTTTCTATTGGGCCGTTTGTATTTGCACAATATCCAGGACCATACTTTTTCCTTAATTTACAGTTCCAAAGTAGCAGCCCACCTTTATGTAACTGCAAGTTAATTGCAAAGTATCACAAAAAATCTTTACAAGTTGATGCTGTGCGTAAGAAAACAAGTGTTCCCTGCATTTACTCATTTTAAATGCCGTGTTTTTAACTTTTATGTTTTACAGGGGGATTCTGCTTGCTTATTGAATTTTTTTCGTAACTCATTGCAGTAGTGCCGTTCGGTCCGCCGCAGTTTTACTGATTGTGCGGTGCGGAAAAGGCGTTTAGGAAGGGTCTTTTGTGATTGGCTGCATTCATTTCTTGCCGGGTTAGCTGTCTAGCGCTCATCTTGTCATCTGGCTGAAATCGGTACAGCCAACGCAGACGTGTAACCGACGTGCAGTGGGCGTGCCAAAGTCGCACTAAAGGCTAGCCCGTCTGTGCCCGTCGGCGCTAGACTGTCATCAGGACCCCTGCCGTATAGTTTATTAAAGGATAGGCTTCACTACTCTTCTGCATTTTTTCGTGAATTTGGAAATAATTTTTCAGATTCGGCTAGGCCAAATCACAACTGTGACCAGCTTTCCTTTTGGAATCTGGAAGGTCCGGTCACTTGCCACTTTTGTGAATGCTCCCGCTTACCTTCAGTATTTAAGGCCCCTGTTTGTTCTACCCCTTTTTTTATCTTTTTTTGAGTAGGTTGAATTCTAGCTCTCCAACCGACTCTGTTCTTTTCTCCTTCAGGGGGGCTAGCAGGGCTCTCAACAACAGTGTCCCAGCGTTTATTTTCTGGTATATATTGTAATATTGGGTCACTATCAAAGCACGCAGTTGAAGTCTGGGATCTTTTGACCTCTTTTCCCCCATACTTCTGTTTTCTTACAGAAACCTGGCTAAATACTTCTGCTCTTCGCTGTATTTTGCTGTCCTTGCCAGATAAATACCGACTGGTCAAACTGAATAGAGAATCCAGACCTGGCAGTGGAGCTATTGTATTTTGTAACACAGTGGAGGTTCAAATCATGTAATCTTTTATTGAGGTGTGGGTTGAAATGTGTATTTTGAAACTTGAGCTGGCAAACGTTCCTCATTGGAAGGAAGCACTAATTTAACTCGCTCCCCAGGACCCAGGAAAGAGTTTAGCCATCTCCTGACTGAACGTATTGCCCCCCACGTACTTTCCTCAAAAGACTTTCTCCTGTTGAGAGATTTTAAGTTCCACAGAGAGGACGTTTTTTAACGCCAGAGGTGGCCTTTCTTCTCGATGACTTAGAAACTCTGAACCTTCACCATTGTATAGCTGGCCCTACGCATAGAGCAGGCCACACACTAGATCTGTTTTTTACTAACCCTGCACTCTTGGCTAGTGAAAACCCTCTTCCCTTTACTTGGGCACATCACTATTGTATCAAGTTTCAACTTGCTATGACCAACGTAATAAAGTGGTCGGCTACAGCAGGGAAAAAGACCTATAGAGCATGGAATAACATCTCTCAAGAAAAAAGTTCTCTAAAGCTGTGTAATGGGGAGCAGCAACCCAGGACCCAGATATTAATGTTGCTTTAGACAACTACCACCGTGTCCTATCTACGGCATTTGATAAAATTGCGCCCATAAAACTATTCAAACGGACATCCTTCAGGCCACATGCCCCCTGGTTTTCCTGTGAACTACTGAAGGCAGGATGCAAAAAGTTGGAAAGACGCTGGTGCCAGTCAAAAACTCAGAATGACAAAACGGCCTTCAAGTTGGCGTGATCTGAATACCATGCGCAGATTTGGAAAACTAGAAGGAGTTTTATCTGCAGTCAATTCTTCCAAAGAGCTCTATAAAGTGCTCAATGATTTCCTCCATCCTCATGCCTGCAATCCAGCCTTCCCTGCCTCTCAGCAACTTTGTAATTAACTAGCTGATTTTTTTTTAGGACAAAATTTATGCTATTTACAAGAAATTCCCCATGAATCCGGGGCCGATCAACCCCATTTCTTCCTTGTCGTCCTGAAATGATTCTCCTTCGCTATGGGACAGGTTTGAACCTCTCACACTCCACCATATTTTAATTCTCTTATCCAAAGCCAAATCTGGCTCTACCACGGATGTCTGCTCTGCTAGGATCTCAGCCACTCTATCAGCCGTGATAGTTCCTGCTATTAATTCTCTATTCAATCATACTCTAGAATCTGCTAAACCACCTCTAGTTTGGAAGACGGCTTTGGTTTCCCCCATTCTTAAAAAAACCTAATGCAGACCCCACCAACATGCCTAATTACCATCCCATTTCCCTCCTCCTGTTACTAGGGAAAATGCTTGATAGCTACGTAAGCTCACACTTATGTTATTCCTTGAGGAACATGTGATCCTAGACCCCTCCCATTCAGTTTTTAGAGCGGCACACAGCACTAAGACTGCATTGGTTGCGGTTACAGATTCCATCCATCTTTCTCTGGACTCCGATACGCCTGCTATGCTCTTCGGATTTCAACACAGTTTCTCATGCCATACTGATTAGAAGACTGCATGAGATCGGTGTCAGAAGCACTGTCCTGCAATGACTGGCCGATTTCTTTGATCGGTCTCCAATTATTACTCTGGATCCCTTCAAATCCCGTACAGCTACCTTCACCAAAGAAGTGCAGCGGGGCTCATCTTTGAGCCCAATGCTGTTCAATATCTATGTTGCTCCCCTGGCCCAGATTGTCAAAGCATCAGGTTTTGAAGTAACTTCTTACGCCGACGATACTCAGCAATCATTTCCCTGGGACAGGACATCGACGATGCCAGGTGTCGTTTTCAAGCTTGCATGAGGAACATTGCAGCCTGGATTTCCAAAAACGGTCTTCAGCTGAACAGTGAGAAGATGGAGGATGTGTTGTTTGGTAAAGCCCAACGTCTCTGGTCCTCAGACTGGTGGCCTTCTGACCTGAGACTCCCCCCTGTCCATGTAAATTAGCGAAAAATCTGGGTATCAAACTCGATCATGAATTATTCATGAAAAGTCACGTAGATACCGTAAGAGGGTCTTGTTTTACTACCTTGTGGCTCCTGAGGAAAGTCTTTCTCAGACTTCCTTCTTCGGCCAGAACATTGATCCAGGCTTTGATCATCAGCCGTTTAGACTACAGTAACGCTCTGCTGATGCCAGCCAACGATAACCTCCTGACTAAATTGCAGGTGGTGCAAAATATGGCTGCCCGGGTGGTCTGTAATCTCCCGGCAGGCTCTCCTTGTGCCCCCATACTTCGTTCTCTCCACTGGCTTCCAGTCAGGAAGCGTATTGTCTTTAAGATCTGTTGTCTGGCCCAGAAAGCCTTATTTGGCAAGCCCCCTCTGTATCTTAAAGATAAACTAGGTTACTACTGTCCCTCTGACACACTAAGATCCAGAGATAAGGCGTTGCTGTCTATTTCCAGTGTCCGAGCCTCAAGATATGGGGGCAGAGCCTTTTATTACACTGCTCCAACAACGTGCAATCAGCTTCCAATCCACCTTCGCACCTGTTCAGATTTTGCTCAATTTAAAAATATCTCAAATCCTGGCTGTTTTAAATTATTGGGTGCATTTTATTGTGGAGTTTGAGCGCTGAGATACACCTCCGGGTGTGATTTCTTGCGCTTTACTAAATAGATGTAACATAATTAGGCTGTCCTGTGATAGGTTTAAACCTATAATAACTGATAAAACCCCACCGAAAGGGAAATAGCCCTCACCAGTGTAAACATATAAACACTGAAAAAACACCTGCACAACCACAAACTATTTGCCATTCAAAGAAAGGAAAAGGAGAGTGAAAGAGTCCTTTTTATTTCTTCCTGAAGGGGTCTATACAATGTAACTTTGTTATACAAGGTAGCAGCAAGAAAGGCTGGGCTAACATTATTCTGCTTGAGCTTTGTTGTTTAGGGATGTCACTAAAATATTGTTTCTTCCTTTTGCTTTTTAGGTCTCGCCTACGCAGCGCGCATGCGCTGATAGAAGGACCTTTAGCCGTCGCTCTGGTCATTTTCAAGCACACACTCGTGCTTGTGGCGGCATCCACCTTGCGGGAGTGAGCAGGGGCGCGCCACAAACACGAGTGCAGTGCTTGAAAATGAGCAGACTGCGCGCGCATGCACGCAGCACTCCCGGTCTCTCTCTCTCTCTCTCTCTCTCTCTCTCCTCTCGCTTTCTCTCTCTCTTTCTCTCTGTCTAAATCCTCAAATTGTCTTTGCATTCTTAACGAAGTCTTTCCTATTTGCTCACCCCCTAAAATTCCCTTCACCTCCCGCACCACTTCTCAATTTCTCACTCCTCTCACAACACACACTGCTCTGCTCCAACTCAGCCACCACGTCACTTGCCACCATCTGTTCCCTACTGTACACTCTAACTCCACCTTCCCACATCAACTCCCACCATCTACTCCTCTAATGCCCTCAGCCCACCTTATCCTTGTCACTCCATCACCTTCTCTACAGCTCCAAACGTACAAATTGTTGCCCCAGAATACCACCTAATTTCCTACACCCCTTCAAACCAATGAACACACAACCTCAACAGTAATCGTAGACATATTTATTCAGTTCCCTACCAATTAACTGAAAACCTACAACTCAGCCCTCACTTGAGAGGAAATAACTGCAGCCACTAGGACAGCATTTGAAAACTCCCAAGCCAGCTGTAAACTGGAACGCCCACAACCACCCAATGGCAGTAGATCAAACAAAACTACTTTCAGCTGAGAAGCTTAGGAAACCCACATGCTCCACAATAGGCACCCTGATTAACAAGAGAGAAACAAAGGTTCAGGGATACTACAGAACAGAGGCGTAGGGCAAGGAAGACTACCACAACAGTGCTTCGCTGAGCAAGTCACAATTACAACAAGCATTGGCATAGCCAATAGGTCTCGCCTTTGGGACCTTATAAGTGTTTAGCCATGCAACAGTTAATGTTGTTGCAGTAAGGATATTGTGCTCCATAACTAAATACTTATAAGGTCCCAAAGGCGAGACCTATTGGCTATGCCAATGCTTGTTTTTCTCTGCACGTAAGATCGGCAAGTAGCATATATACCATATATGGGATCCTATTTGCCTGCTCCATTATTCTTGAGCCTTGTTTTTTTGTCACCTCTCAGTGCCACCTTACCCTCCGGGCGAGAAAGTTGCACAGTATACATTTTCTCCCATAGTACTTTATGAAACATTGTACTGTTTTTCAATTGTTTAGTGCAGCAATGGACTGTTTGTTTTTGTAACACAAGTTTTCAATGCCACTTCCTGTACAGCTCTTTGAAACCCTTGAGATATGATCCGTGCTGTAGAAAACCCGTTAACATAAATAAAAGGCCATAAAACCTTGATTGTTGAATACTTTTGTCCCATCCATCTGCGAAATGTCCCTGACCATAACTCTTTTCGCAAGAGGCTGAAGACATGGCTTTTTGACATCTAAGCCATTTCACTTCCTTTCGGAGCTGTTTGCGAGCGCCATGAGACTTTCGGGTGATGTGTGCGCTGTATAAATGCCCCTGATTTGATTTGATTTGTGCATCATTTCATCGGGTTGACAAATCGGTTAGTCGAGGCAAGAATACCTGGCATGAGAGGTGCTTGACATGCTTGTGGGCATAGAAAGAAAACAAAACAGAAGGTGGAGAATTCAGTGGCGACAGACTAATTGTTGAAACAATGTCGCTGGCAGGTGATTTTAGTCACTAAATATTTGTTGATGCTTCCGTGAATATTGGGGGGGGGGGGGGGGTTTCAGCGACATTGCCAGTGCACACTTAAGTGCACATTTGTGATTCATTAATATATTTTATTAATATTCCCGTGAAAAAGGAAAATTTGATTTTATATTTCAGTCCGTACTTGAGGAAACTGTTAAGTACAACATTTAATTGATTACTTTAAGTTCTTATGTTTTTCTCTGATGGAGGAATTGCTACAATGGTGAAGAATGTGGGTAACTTGCTGTTGAGGCCTTGTAGGTGAGCATATCCGGTAAATTGAATCCTTTATGGCGGAAGAAGAGGCTTTACCAAATGTTGCTAAGAAGTAATGAGCTCTGTGGCAGACCAAAAGATTGAGCGTTACATGTTAACACATTTGTGTGTGTTGGTTACCATCCTTAGGTTTTGGTTACCATATTTATAGAGAACCTCGCATGAAGATTAACGGAGCACTTAGCATATAACAATGGAGAAATCAGAGTAATAAGGTAGAGCATGCCAGATTTGCAGAGCGATGATCAATATTTGAAAATATTTGTTTGCTGGGTTTGAGATTGGAGATGAACATGCACCTTTTGAGTGGTTTGTGGGTAACCTAATGTCCACTATTAAGCGGGTTTACTTTGGGGAATCCAAAAAGCCTCACTTGCTAGCTGTGATGCTTATTTTTCTCTGATGGAGGAAGCATGGTTTTGCCTAATGCTTGCAGATACGTTTTTTGAGGTCACTCCCAAAGCTTTTAGGGCCACATACATCAAGCATTTTACCAGTCGCAAACGGGCCGATTCGCGGAATCGGCCCGTTTGCGACAGGTAAAATGCCTTTTCCGATGCATCAAAGGGAATGCAGTCGCAAAATAGGTAATCGCATTATTGCGATTACTAGGCCTGGGCAGTGAACTTCGCTCCCTTCGCGGAGTTTGCGGAGTTTTCTGCACTCCGCGGAGCTCGCAGAGTGCAGAAAACTCCGCTTTGCGATGTGCAACAGAGTTTTTTTCCCCGCTCGCGAACAGTAAGTTTGCGAGCGGGAGCTGCCGCTCGGGTAGAATTTCTACCCGAGCGGCAGGAATACCAGCACAAACTGCAGTCTCACTGCACTCCGCCACTCGCGGAACTTCGCAGAGTTTTTGTAACTTCGCGGAGTTCTGCGTAGCAAAACTCTGAACTACGCCCAGGCCTGGCGATTACCTAATTTGCAAATGCATTTAGGGAATCGCAAATTGCGATTTCCCCTTTTTGAGATGCATCAAGCCTTTCCTAAATGCGACTTAGCATTTAAGAAACGCTAATTACCATCAACTTCAAGTTGATGGTAATTTGCAAAAACTTTGAAAAATGCACAAAAGTGCATTTTTCAAAGTGCCATGGTGCGCACACACATGCCCTCAGGGCATGTGTGTGCGCCACATGTGCACACTTACCTGTTTTGGGGGTGCATCAGGGGGCCTTAAGCCCCCTAGCACCCTTGACATTGCATTTGCAATTTGCGATTACCTATTTGGTAATCGCAAATTGCGAATGCTTTCCCATTCGTTCCTATGGGCCTCTAGGCCCATAGGAACGAATGGGAATGCATTCCCTAATAGCGAATCACAATTTGCGATTCGCTATTGGAGAATGTGTAGGAATCGCTATTTTTTGGCGATTCGTACATGTTTAAGGAATTGTGACTCCTAAATAGTGATTCCTTAATCGCTATTAAGGAATCGCAATTCCTTATCTTGATGCATGTTCCCCTCAGTCACTAGGCAGTGCTAGGCCTTGCTTATAGGTGTTTGGAGGATCTTCTAAGAGCGGCTGTCTGAAAGGGGCATGTTCTACTTCATGAGTGAGCAGAATTTGATGTATTGAAAAGAACACCTGGTCAGTACCCCTGCTCATATTCTTTTCTTAAAGTTTTTTATGTACAAATTTGCTTAACTGTCTTTCTTCATTTCAGGCTGTTCTGGTGCACAGGTTGAAGAAATATGGAGTTTGGAGCCGGAAAACTTTGAAAAACTGAAGTATGTTTATTGTTCATTGTGTAGCTCATACTTTAAGTGGATGAAAAGGAATAATGTGATTATTTGTCGTCTGGCTGCGGCTTGAAGCTTTTGTTGTGTTTTTATGGGGCTTTGTCTCGTTAACCTGCACTTCACATGGGAGTGAGGAGGACATTATTAAGCACAATGTATTTCCTTTGCTTATTTAACAAGCATTTGCAATGCAATAGGTCTCGCATTTACGCGAGTTTGAGCTATTGACATTCCAAATAACAATGCCTTTTTTATTTTTGTTTTCGTTTTTAAAACATAAATAAAAGGCATGGTCATTTACAATGCCAATAGCTTAAACTCGCGTAAATGCGAGACCTATTGCATTGCAAATGCTTGTTTCTATGTCTGGCGAGCACGGCAAGGGTGATGAAAACATGGCACTAGTCGTGCACATCATCCTCGACTCCCCAACCCTTGAATCTGTTCTGTATGCCGAGCTTTTTTTGAAATAAAACAGGACTGGCGCTGTAAACCCACCCCCACCTCGAGGGACTCGGAAAAGAAGGGGGAATCCAGTCATTTAAAAACACTGGAGATTCCCTTTCACGGCGACAGGTCCTGAAACATGAACCGAGCACCTGTTAATTGCTTAATGATCTCTGTGCGCGAGAGGCGGGGCTCCTCGAAGTGGGACACACCTCATGGACATGGACAACAGATGTTGGCGCTATCCGGCAGCAGGCATGGCTGGCCGGGCCTGTCTGCCCGATTACTCCTCATTGGGGTGACTGGGGTGAGATGTGCCCCAACGAGGCTTAGCTGAGCCCTTCTCTCGACTCATTAACAAGGCAGCGCGTTCTGTGTGCTTTGGCCGGGCGCCCTGCCTCGCCGTTTCACCTTGAGGCGGGTGTCGGTGCCTCATTAGAGAAGCGCCTGGGTAATTTTACACCGGCACCAGGGCGGCGCTGTTGATGAAGAGGGACTCCTCTAGACAGGGTGGACTGCCAAGTTTTCCACATGGGGTGCCAGGGGCCCGTTACACAGGCAGAGGGGCAGAAGGGGGTAGAGGTGCGGCGTGGCCTCGATTTGAAAGGCCATAAGTTCTAGATTCTGTTTGACCTAGCCGTAGATTCACCAGTTTCACTAAAACTTTTTGTCTGCACACTTAACTGGCGCAGTGTGCACTTCGAACATGTTGCCAATGACCTATATTTCGGAATTTTTTAACACCGCATCTTCTAATTTTGAAATTAACATTTACAATTCACGCAGCTGGAAAAAAAGAATAATAGAAGGATGCTTTGATAAACTGAAATGGTTTATTTTAGAATAAGAGCAAAAAGGCCTCAAAGGATAACCAGCATTGGCATAGCCAATAGGTCTCGCTTTTGGGACCTTATAAGTATTTAGTTATGCAGCACAATATCCTTGGTGCAACAACATTAACTGTTGCATGGTTAAACACATATAAGGTCCCAAAGGCGAGACCTATTGGCTATGCCAATGCTTGTTCTGTCCAGTATTCAACTGTCAGCGTAAGCACTGGATTGTGCCCTCTGCAGGAATCTAGGAGTTCGACAGTGGAAGGTTGCACTGAGAACTTGTAGATCTGATACCTCATCTCATATAATATTCTCAATTGCAAAATACCTTGAATGCGTTTGGCCTATTCGATCGAAGCTACTTTGCCGTGGGGCCCCCTAATTGTGCTCATTTTATAAGGGGTTGTGGCTTTTTGGATTATTTTTTCTTTGCCCATGTAATATGCCTTGTTTACTTTTAAGAACTTTAATCAGTAACGTGTATGTTGCGGTTCTGCTCAACTTGGTCATTTTACTATTTTTATTGTGTAGTTTTTATGACCTTTCTTTTTAATGTTATCTGAATGTACTTCAGGCACCTTTAGGGTGATTTCCATATACGAAAACCTATCCTCTTGTATAGTTGTACCGTTACATATTCCTGAAATTTGTTAATCTTTTTAAAACATATCTACTATTGTATAAACTGTAAGACGATTGTTATTATCAAGGTCAGTGACCGAAATAGTGATTTAGACCAAAAACGAAACCTATAAATTGCATCTTCTATCTCATAAATATTTTAACGTGATGCCATCATTGCTTAAAATGGGGAGGTTTTGGATCATTCAATGTTTTGCAACTTATAAGTGAGAAATTTTAATACTGATAAAACAGAGTCCAGCATGAAGGCATGTAATATTCTCATCTTTACATATTATTATAGTTAATAAGGTCAAACACAAAATATAATAAATGGTATCACGTACCTTCTGACTTATTGCCTTCCAGAACTCACTAAGAGCAGGAAGTTTAACAAGCATTTGCAAATCATTTACGTTTTCTAAGAAGCAACGAGGACAATTAGAGTTGCATCGGCTTCCGAGCAAAATAACAGAACAAGTGAATTGGATAACATTGATTTTTGCTAAAGTGTTACAAAAGAAGATTGGCTGTTCTCAGAACTTTTAAAGCAACCTGCTACGTTCGTGAACAGGGTGCCAGGTTTCTCCATACTAGCACAGGGGTCGCCGTAACCTGGATACCAAAAATTACTAATATTTTAGGGACAGAATTTTATGAACTTTGATTAACAGTTGAAGGGCCCGAATGCAACATTTCAATTAAGAGAATATTATGTATAGTTATGTTAATGTCACAATTTTATATATGAAATCTTGGATTTGTAGATATTTGTATATCCCCACTCTAGATAACTCGAACTTGACTTGAAGATCATTAACTACACAAACACTAGGGGTGGGCGCGGAGTTCAGGAAAACTCTGCGAAGTGACGCAGAGTGGAGTTTTTTCTCTCAAGCGGCTTGCCCATGGTAAGTTGGCGGGTGCTCGAAAGAAAAAAATGTGCACTAGACTGTTGCATCTTGGTACTTGTATTAGAATGTAGAGGGGGCTGGGATGTTATAAAGGGGTTTGGAATGTGTGCTCTGGTTCATGTGACTGGGGTCAGTTGGTGGCTGCCTGGCTCCGGGCTGGTTCATACATCTTATCTAATAAAGCCCTTCCTTCAACCATCATCGAGTGTGCCTTGTCTTCATGATGAAGGCCTTTTCAGTGGCGACGATCGATGGGATCTTTAAAAAAAAAAAAAAAATTCCTTTTGCCAGCCTGATTCGCATGACGCGCCTATCGGTGGTTTGCAGCGTCGAAGTACACTGAGTGTGTCCTGGTTGGTGGTCACGGTACTCGCTTGGGGGATCAAGAAAGCCGGCGAGGTGCAGACATGATTTTGAGTAGCAGCGCATGAAATTCATGAAGCGCTGTTGCGGCCAATGCTTGTTTGTCCACTGTTGATGAACCGTTAAGCGGTAACGCAGCCAATGCTTGTTTCTCCAGCTCCAATTGTGGGTGGCTGGGTGTATTTATCGACGGACTGTCTAGGGCTTGTCAAGCGTTACCCGTAATTGAGCAGCGCTGACGTGTGGCTGAGGTTTCATTACATGGTACGGAACATAAGGGGAAGCAGCCTCGTAGTCGTTTTTCCTAACATGCCCAAACAAGCAATTTGCGAAGGAACATTTATGGCAGTGTGGCTAATATTTAAGTAGAAATGTTACCTGTGGAAGGTGCGAAGAGAAGCTGTGAGGAGCACAAACTGCCTGTAGCCTGTTTGTTCGTGTTGAACTATCAATAAAGGAAACTAGCATTGGCAGCGCGGCCGTGAAAGTGACGCGGCCGCGAAAGCGATCGTGCTCCAGATGGCGCCTCGGGCGCTGAAAGCTGGCGACTGCGCGCGTAACCGCAAGCGCTAGGCCAGCAAAAGCGTGTGGGGTAGCACTTTGAAAACCCCACTTACAAAATGTCTCGCAGAGCGGCGCATGCACTTGCTCAGGCGAGACCTAAAAAAGGAAGAATGAAAGAAAAACACAAATGAAAATGAAAGAAAAACAGATGGAGGAAAAGGGAAACAGACTTATCACGATAAATGGAGAGAGAAAGAGGGAGTTAAAGGTGAGCGACAATAAGAGGAGAGAGGGACGAAGAGGGCTGTCATGAGGGACGAAGACAGATGAGGGAAGCAGAAGAATGAGAAGGAAGAATGAAATTACAGAATGTGCGGGAAATCAGACGAGTACAAACTAAAGGGATAGAGTGGTGAACTGGGGAAGGAAAGTGATGCTTATGTGACCAAATATAGGGAGAGAGGCAGAGTCGAATTAAAAAAGAAAAAGGGTAAAGGGAAGTGGAGGAGATCTCGGTATGACTAGCAGTGCAAACATAAAGGAAAACATGTCCGTTTAAATTAGTTTGCTGTCTCTGTTAAAGGAGGGAGAGGCTGGGTGAACGTTGGGGAAGCAGAGGGAGGGAGTCTGGGAGGAGGCTCATTGGCTGTGTGGAGACGACGTGGCAGCAGGGGGATCTCTTATCGTTATGGGGCCATGTGTTTGGCCCCATAAAGATAAGAAAGAGCTTCACGACAGCCGTGAAGCAGGCCACCGAGTCCAAATGTAAGCCAAAGGGAGGCAACCAAAACACCGCATTTCCAATGGCAGGCCACCGTTTAGCATAAACTGTGACGCCGGCCAATGGGAATGAGGGGCGGGGCTTAAAGCCCTCTTCTGAAAGTCCTCTCTTACAAAACCCCTCGCGGGGGCGCAGCAGGGCTCTGCCCTGCAATGCCACGCGCGACCTAAAAAGGAAGATTGGTCATGCATTGTTGTATTTTTTGTTATCTATTATTTATTTATTTTTGCAAAGTTTGTGCCGATCTAAAAAAACGTCAGTGAAGTGTATTGTTATTACCACTGTCCTTTATGCAATTTTTAGATTTTCTTTGCTAGTTTTTAGGTCGAGCCTAGACAGCACTTGCACTTTCTCTTCAAGACATGTTGTATATACTTTGTGGGCTTTCAACGTGCCCATTGCTTTTTATTTGTTTATTTTAGTGTCCTTTAAAAAGCCTTGCTTCCAAGTGGTTAATCTATCCTATTTGTCCCTCCTTTTCGCCGGTTGTTCACTCCCACAGAGCAGTGCCCCATTACGTGTAGCCTTCTACTTGTGTGCATTTAGGCTTATTTCTGCGCACTTTTGTTTTTTTTGTTTCTGCACTGAGGCATAGGAAGGCTCCCCCGCCTTTCAATTTTGAGCGCAATTGAAAATCTTGTCACAGCGCGCGCTTTTGTGTTTCACCATCGTGCGCCTTTTATTTTATTAGCACGGCGCCCCACAGCCGGTAACTGGCACTGTAATGACTCCAGTATGTGAAGCCTCGTTCCTAGGAGCATACGCACACATGCCTTTTTATTTTCTTTCTTCCCCTGTAAACAGGGTTGTTAATCTGGTTTTCTCCTGGCTTATTCTCTACTCATACCTCTCCTGCTTGGGGGACTGGAAACCTCAATATTGCTTCCACATGTCCCCACAGGAAATCATGCCAGTCTGTAGAACAGAGCCCCCTGTTCAGAATCTGAAGGGGAACTACCATACTGCTCGGAAACGGCACACAGCCCATATCCTCCCTGGCTATCAGGAGTGAAGGGGCTGAGTCGGCCACTGGTTTCGAGCTCTTTCACAAACGCCTTCCAACAAGACCCTCTGTAAAAGAAAGACAACAGATTTTGCGATCTTTTGAGCGGCTGAGGTGGATGGTTTGTTTATTTTTTTGAGTCTCTTTTAAATATTCCAATCTGTCAAACTAGTTTCAACAGACAGAATGTTCAAGAGAAAAATAACTCAAGACTGTAGCTGAGCCATCTTGAGGAAGCAAGACATTTGGGGTCCCTGTACGGAGCAATTTTGCATTTTTTTTTTTTACACATTTTCTACTATTTTAAGACCACGTGAGGCCAAACCATATAGAATTGCATGTTACATTTTCAGAAACGGGCTCTCAAGAAACTCTTGATTGTAGCTACCCTGTGTAGAGACGTGGAAGATCATTTCCACAATCAAAATTCCTCCTATACAATTTTCAACGGGACAAATGTTTACAGCTTTCCATTACTATAAGAGCTGGTTTCTGGTGTGGGGCTGCCATCCTTTCTTTTCAGACTGGCGTTTTCAGTCCAAATATACCGCAAGAAGGAGCTCTTATAGCAGTACATTGGTTCATAGAGCAATTTCAAATTGACTGCAGTTCTCAGTTTATTAATTCCATCTTGAAAATAGTCCTGGAAGAGAATACTTTTGATTTCAATGGTAACCTATATCGACAAATAAAAGGAGTAAGTATGGGGGCATCTTGTGCTCCCACTGTAGCAAATATATATATGGCCCATTTTGAAAACAAACATATATATAATGAGATAGCCCCCTTTTTCGAGTCCATTATACACTGGGCCCGTTATATAGATGATGTATGAATCTAGTGAATTATCTGAATTTCTGATATGGATCAATCTTTGTGATTGTAATTTAAAATTTACGGCCCACACTAGCCAGAGTCACATAGAATTTTTGGATATTGAAATTAAGGAACAAGATCTTTTTCTCGCAGTGGACCTATATGTTAAACCCACTGCGAAAAATACCTTATTACATTTCACAAGTTTCCACCCCAGTAAACAAAAAGAGAGTATCCCCTTTGGCCAATTTCTTCGTCTTCGGAGAAACTGTACCAACATTACAGATTATGATACTAGATCTGAAATGATGAAGTCCAAATTCCTGGCACGTGGCTATCCAAAGAGACTAATACGAGAAGCGTATAAACGAGCTAGATTTTATGATAGGGATCATTTGCTTGGTAATCACCCTCCCAAATCTGCACCAAAGCTAGTATGTGTTACACGACATTCAGCAGCCAATGAGAAAGTGCGGCAAGCAATATGTGCACATTGGAATATCTTGAATATAAATTCAGAAGGTGATAATATATTGCCGCGACCGATGTTTGCCCATAGAGCGAAATAAAAATCTCAAAGATCAAATAGTGCATTCGCGTATGGTCCAGAAAAAACTGCCATTACAATTGACGCTAGACAATATGGCTCCATTATTAGGTAACAACAAGTGTACCCAATGTAAAGCCTGTGACACTGCAATAATAACAAAGAAATTCATGTACAATTCGCAGACAATCACGCTAAAATCATTCACCAACTGTAAATCAAAGAATATTATCTATCTTTTGCTATGCCCCTGCAAAATGGGATACGTAGGGAAACATCTAGATCTTTAGCAACTCGGCTGACTGAACATCGTTCAGCCATTCGCACTAAGAAGATTAACGCACCTTTAGTCAAACATTACCTTGAAGTTGGACATAGCCATGAACAAATTGACTGGCTCATCTTGGAAAAAATCACTAACAAGACAGGTACAGATCTTGATGAAATCAGGAAAAGAAGGGAAGTGTTTTGGATATTTACTTTGGACACGTTCTCACAAGGCCTCAACCAAGAAATCCCGTGGGAACAGGCAATACGATTCAATACCAGCTAATTATTTTTTTAGTAGTTATTTCCATTGCGAGTTCTGGGTTAGCTACACATCTGTGTATATTCCTCTGTGCAAAAAATTTTTTTTTTTCTCTCATTGCACATTCAACATATAAGTGTTGATAGCTAGTATATTGGGTATATCAAAATATTTATGGCTATGATGTAAATTCAAAGACATCGCGTCCACAGATATCTTCTGTTGGTTATTTACTCCACATAGCCAATATAATCGCTACTAACTTGAGCCAGTATATTGGGCACATTTTATTGCTTAGCGCTATTATGTAAACTCAAAGACATCGCTTTCATAGATATCTTTTGTTGGTCATTCACTTTACATAGCCTTAACATAATCGCTACTGACTTAAGCAGGTATTACAGCGCTTATAAATAAATTTCAATATATTTTCAATTAGGACTCAGTTTTAGTGTTATATCCTAATTCGCAAATTATTTCTCTTTAAGATATAGCTGTGAGTGGTTGCATGTGACTCGTTTTCGAGTCAATAAAGTTTTGGTTTATCATACTGCTACCTCATTGGATCACATAAAACACGTGATCGACCCTCCCTCTACATAATGCGGAAATGAAATTGTCTTCGTTTAGCTTGCACGCTGTAACTCCGGCGTCCTGAGGAATCCAAGATGTGGAGTTTTGACATCGCGAAATAAGTAAGTTACACGTGTAGTCTTGATGCTGGAAGGTTATTCGACAATTTTCAGTTTGTTTCGGCGAGAGTTGGCGTAGACTGCTGCTCACTAATGAAACCCTATTAATGCCATTTTTGCTAATATTACCAGCTAGTCGACAGTAATCAGATGCTAGTTGATATCTGCTCGACTCAATATTCTCGAGCACCTTTGTGGAACTCTTTCTGTGAATTCTTCTCATAGTTTGATCACACCCACAAGTGCATCAGTGGCTACGTTAAATAATATCCATGAGTCATTATAGCCGGAACCATTTTTGCAAATTAGTTTTACTTTTCCTTTATATATCGGCCCGACCCAACAACCTCATTATATTCAACTTCACTAATTCAAGATATTTTATTCATTGTTGACATGAACTTATTAGTTATCGTTTTTCACTGGTTTTGTTAATCAGTGTATCCGTAAAGATAGCTATGGCTATATGTATACTAAATATATCCATATATTTGGATCATAGGTTTCATTTATCTTTTTGCTTGATTCCATAGATTTCAGCGTTTCATGAAATAATAATTGAGATGTAAGTATGTCTCATTTATCTTCTCATCTCTAGGCTGATACATGTCTTTTCCTTCAAGGTTGTCACACTGTAGGTTTTCTAACAGCTATTTTATTATAATTCTTTCTTATTGCAGATAGTAACCTACGGACATTATCATTCCTAAACCTCTATTGAGGAGTACCGTCTTTAGATCTCTATGATTTTAAGGTAACACATATTCACGTTTGCCATGTATTACTCAACAATTGAAGGTAGTTTTTTAGCGGTTACTATGATACAATTTATTCTCTTACAGCTTTGAATCACAATTAGCTATCGGAAGTTAGCGCATCTAGTATGAATACATTTGCCTCTCTTATCTTCATCATCTGGCAATCATATAGCTTATAGGTAATTTTATTCCTTTCTCTATCAGATACAATATTTTTAATTAATTCGCATACATCTATATAGATGCAGTTATTCTAACTATTCTTGCAGCATGTTCTGAGAGTACCTCGAGACAACGAATAAACTCCACGTTCAACAGAATTCATTGATATCCCCTTGGTTGCGGTTGCTTTTCAATTAAGGTTATCTTCAGTTTCCAATATGTATTATATTTCATCTTGGGTCACTATCTGTATCACTATTGTATTCATATTTGATCACAAGGTGACATAATGACTCTATGGTGGTTTGGTTCACTACATAGGGATTTTATTTTCCCTATCACAAATATCTATTTTAGGAGTATTCAAATATAATTTCTATCTATTCTATAGTTTATTTTTTTATATCTACTGCCTTGTAATTCATTTATCTGTCATGTGGTTAGATGCAAATAATTGGCTATCTTTGTACGCCCTCCAGGCGGTAATTGGTATCTATTTTGGTAAGAACCGAATATATTATATGTATCCTTTTTTAGATTCTATAAGAAAATCTGTGGCCCTTTTCCTGACGAAGGCACTGTCTTGTGCCGAAACGCGCGTAGAACAGAACAGTCTACTACCGTCTTGCCACATTTGTTTTTCCAAATTTGATATCAATTGCAATTATTGTTTTTGTTTATAAATTGTTTTTATGGTGTTTTGATTATGTATATGGTATGAATGATGACACGAATGGTGTAGCTTGATTGGGTCTCTTTCATTTTATATTGAATTAATAAAATATATATTTTGATACTTCAATTGGTATATCAGTATTTGTCGGTTCTTCGTATACATAATGACTGTCACTTTATCAAATGCATCAAGTCACTTTTGAAATTGTGTTGCCTTAAGTCTTTACATTGTATTATTTAAGCCCTGCCTTAAGGAACCGCACCCTTGTGCAGGGGGCCTCTGTCTTTACGCTATAAGTTTTCAGTCCAAATGCCACTTAGGAATGAGCTCCAAGTTGTTGATTTGGATATAAAGCTATCATATTTGCTGTTGTGCCAAAGTTTGGTGACGCTTTCCAGACACCCGATGTTATAACATTGAAGGATTGGAGGGACAACCCCGGACCCCCGCTGGTTGAGCCCAAGCTGCTTTTGTCTGTATTGCTTCAGTGTAAATGGGCTGTGCAGGGGTGATAAGATTTACCGCTGTTAGGGGGCAGGACAGCGGCCATGTGATAAGGGCACGAGCTGCCCTTCATTCCGGGTGCTGCCTCTTCCTCGCAACAATGAATGCAGCGGCCTGGCACAGAGGACAACACACCTGCCAGCTCCTTCTGCTTCTCATTACCGCAGGGCTCATTTTAATAATTTATTGTTTTTCATCATTACCCAGTGCTCGCTAAACGCTTCCATGTGTGCTACTCCCAGCAGTGCTTAGAAAACCCAGCCCCTCCACCCCGTCCCCAGGGCAGAGCAGGGGACATGTCGGAGAGAAGACAGCTTGTCACATTAAACTCTGGGTGAAGCAATCACATCTATCACAGAAATAATGTTGCAGCATTTCGAGATTATTTTGGTAGACTTTGATTTCGTGTCCGGCTTTGTGTAGACTTAACAAACTGTTGTCATGTCTACTTTGTGTTTGAAGACTCTCTTGCTCTCTCTCTCTCTCTCTCCTTTACCCACACGCTCTTTATACCACTCGGTCTCTTCACTTCTCTCTCTCGCGTCCTCTCTTTGGAGCACTTTCTTTCTCTTCCCACTCTCATTTCATCCACTCTCTCATTGCCTGCCGCTCTATTGTCAATCTATCCACTGATCTAATTGTTTTCTATTGCAACATTTATATAGTGCTTACTACCCTTATATGGGACGCTGAAGCAATTGATTTTTCTCTGACAACTATATTAAAGGCTAATGCTTTTTCAAGGTGGAGGTGGCCAGTTCATATTTCTGCCTACAGCTGCACCAGTTTTAGCATTGTTAATAGCTCGGAGAAAGTTTATAGCACCGGTATACTTTTATATTGCATTTTTTATAGCGCATAATACTTCCATTTATGTAACCTCTCGACAGCCTTCTGCATGTTTCCGTTTCTGTATAGTAGAACACTTGCTTATATTTGCGGAAGTGGGATCAGATGCAGTTATCCTTGGTACCAGTGTCAGTATTTAGTGTGTTGTCTTCAGTTGTCATTGCTTAGTAGTGCCCCATAAGCGGCCATAGGTGTGGTACTAGGGGTTGTAAATTTTTCTGTCCTACCCTACAAGGGTGTAAATGGTGATTTAAGTGTTTCACTGGTAGCAAGGTCGAAATTTCAGGTCTTAATCTTGGAGGTTGGTTGTGTGGTAGAACATTAACCTCAAACAGCAAAGGCATTGTTCATAATAAAATCAGTGTTGAGGCAATGTTATTGCTTTTAAGAGAACAATGAGACTTTGTTTTCTATTAAGCATAATTTGCCTAGTAATATAGAGTATAGCCCTCATATGCTAGAGTCTGCACCGGGGCCATTGGATACTTATTAGGTCGACACTATACTCCCTACATTACACTACACACCACTCCATAACACACCATAACACTCAACTGTACACCACACCACTACACTACATTCTACTCCACTTTAGAACACTTCACTCCACACCCCTTTACACCAATAACTTTTAGCCATACTGGATAGCAGCCACACTAGTGTACAACATCGCTAAAACATATTAGCAAAGCTATAGGTGAGACCTATTGGCTATGCCAATGCGTGTTTCCATTGTGGCTCGTTCTGCCAGGTGCCTTAACCTTTCACTAAATATAAATGCCTATTTCCTTTATGATGAACTCCCATCTACGTCTTTAAATAAGCATTTTTTGCTCTAGCAGTCTGCACCTCATGACAAACTATATTCTTATGATCACTGTACAATTTAAGGTTAGTTTTTGACACTTCACCTGATCTAAAAGACAGCCAAATTATGCCATGTATTTACATAATCATTTGTGAGTGTGAAGTTTAACATGCCTACTTTCCCACCTGGAGAGTAAAAGTGGGGGATTGCTTACAGACGTGAATTGCTGTAAAAATGAGAGAGAATGAACAATGTTAATTATAAAAGAAGCATCTTGCTAAAATGACTAAGATGGACGAGAAGCTTTCTTTAGGTCAATAAGAAGTGAGCATTGACCAAAATAGTTAATGACCGCTGTAAAGAAGAAACATACAATTGAGGTAAACAAGAAAACAAAAAAGAAGGAACTGTGTTGAAAAGAGCTTTGCGAAAACTTCCTTTAGAGAAACTGGTCTGCTAGTGGAATGTTTGAATGGAGATGAAATAAAAAAACATGAACAAAACCATTGGAACAATTTGATGAATTTAATGATAAAGTAGTGATTTCAATTTGTGATATTGTTGTGTCTACTAGTTCCTGCTAAGTTTATCTTAAAACAAAAAGAAGAGGCTGAAGAAGGACCCTGCAACTGGTGCTATCAAATGTCAGGTTTGCCGAATACCATAGCTTCCTAGTCTTGTTTCTACCTCATGCATCTTTCTTCCTCTACCCTACACATTCTTCCTTAATTTCACTCTTGTAGGTTCTTTTTCATCCCTGCTTTCTCTTCCTTTTTGTTTCTCCGAATCAACATCTCATAATTAAATTTAGGTCCTGGGCCCCAAAATTAATGTGAGTGTCCAATACATGCAAAAATTAAGCACTGGAGACTGGCATGGCTTTGGGGCTACAAGGTTGGATTTTCACACTATGATCACAACATTGCTTTTCTATTGGAGTGGAGACCAAGTTGAATGGTATTACAGAGGCTGAAATAGATTAAGCGATATTGTTGCGTTATTGGAGCTGATGATGATTTGAGGAGTGCAGGTAATTTTGCTGAAACAAACTACTTTTGAAGACCGATGCCTGCTTTTCAGGGGAAAAATGCACCACATTTATTGTTAAACTGGGCTTAAAAAGAGAGAAATAGGGGCGTGTCCAAAATGGTGCCAGAGTAGGAGTGACTATATGGAGCTCCACTGCACGAATTTACCCGCTCGCGGGCGGATTGAGCTGCCCCCGCCTTAAATCCCGCCGACCGCTACACTGTTCGAAGTGGAGACACCCCAAGACAAGCACAGGGGTCAGAGTCGCTGCCCGACGCTGGGGAGTGATGGAGAACAGCAGCTACTGACTTTGCGAAGCTGTGGGCGTAGCTAAGATGATGGCTGCTGCGGAACCGGGCAGTAGAGCCCGAAGAAGACTCTAGCCTGCAGACATCCAGTACCATTGGTGAGCACAGCAGCTCCAGCCAGTTGAGGTCCCGCAGTCAGCGATGCCGCGGGGAGCCAGAAGCCCTCCCCAGAGCGGCGAGGCTCCGCTCGGAACTGTTGAGGCCAGAAGAACCGCACCACAGTGCTCCCGAGCACTGTATGCGGCAGGGGACCTGAGGAGATGTGGGGTCTGAAGTACTGCTTGCGACTGCTGCCTGACCAAAAGCAGGTACCCCTGGCAGCTGGGGCGAGGGCTGCAGCACCGACACTTGGTCCAGTTGGTGCTTTGTGAGCAGAGGGCCCGCACCATAGACTAGAGCCGGGACAGGGGAAATGCCTGATAACAGTGCGACGTAGGGAGGGCCACAGTGGACCAGCGTGCACTTCTGCCTGCATTTAAGGGTACTTGTGGTGCACCCTGATACTCTAGAGTACTCTCACTGAAGGTCAATTGGAGAGATTCACACGTGAGGCATTGCACTTCCCGCTTGAAGTGCATTTCTCTCTGGATTAGGCCTAGCAACGCCATGGCTACTCATTGCGCCAAAAAGGATACTACACTTAAAGAAATGCTCACCAAGTCATCCACCAAGAAGGATGACCAGACTCGAGATGCATCACCCCCTTCTCTCCACCCCCTCCCCCCTGACAAACATCGTGACACAGACGCTGCGAACCCTTTGGAGGGCGAAGCCCGATCACACGCGCTTTCACAGAAACCCTCATCACGCTGCAAAATGACATTGCGGCCCTGAAACAAGAAGTGGCTACAGACATCAAAGACGTCAGACGAGAGATGGGAGACATGGGACAACGGTTCGCCACCCTGGAGCAAAACAGCAACGCAAAAGAGGAGGAACTTGACAAATACCGGCGTGAGTTGCTTGAACTGCGAGATAAGAATGCAGCTCTACAATTCCATCTGAAAGACCTAGAAAATAGATTACGCCAGTCCAACGTTAGAATTAAAGGAGCCCCACTCCGGGAAGTTAGAGGACTACGTGCTACGTCTCTTCCGTCACATCTTACCAGAACTTGCAGGGAAGGAAATAATTCTTGGCCGCATGCATTGAGCAGGCCATAAGTCTAAAACTCCAGACACATCCCCCCACCCCCCAAGACATCCTGACCTATGTACACCACTAATGTGTGTACACCACTCCCGTCTGAAGAAAGCAATAATGTTTGCTATGAGGGACTGTGGCTTGATCACCTTAGAGGGGACGAAGGTCTGGCTCTACCAGGACCCATCTTCTATCACCCTACAGTGTCGTATAGCACTGAAACTGGCTACTGCGTTCCTCAGAGAGAAGGGGATCCGATATAAACGGGGCCACCCATTTAGACTGATCTTCTCCTGGAACATTGAGAAGTACATAGTCCATGACCTAGAGGAGGCTCGGTCTATCCTGGGGTTGAAGATCACTCAGCAGGAGTCTACCCTGTCTGTGCTGCCGCCGGGCACGCCTCCAGTGCCAGGCGCGTATGGGCCTACTCGCTACCCATTGCAGAAGAGAAATGACAAACCCTCTGCAGCTGAGAGCTGCAGAGAAAGATTGGCCCTGATGCAACCACTCCACCGACGAGGGCCTCCCTCAGACCAGAACTTCACCTAGAGCGATGCAGTGAAGACTGGGGCCACATTAAAGGGAGAGCGCTGTAAAAGCCATCTACTGTTATCGGCTCCCCTAGCCAGACCAGGCGGGACGCGGCCATGTCCGCCACTTTACTTTGCAATCATCAGGCCCAGGCGCAGCGGAGCTCAGCCACTCAGTTGCTTACCTAACCACACTCACACGCCTGAGACATGGACCCCGAATACGCAAACTGTTTAATTTCCGAGATTGGAACGATTAATGTCCCCAGTTCTGTTTTTCACCGACCCATCCTGTGCTTGGCGATCATGCTGCTCAACTGCTACTTCTACAATGTGATAGATTGTCCGACGTGTCAAACGGAGACCACATCCCACTGCAGCCTGCGCTACTCTGGGACACCCTGAAAGCTGTACTGAGAAGCACCTTTATTGCCATCTCTGCAAGACTTAAAAAAGTTAGGAGGGAGAAGCGCGTCTAACTGGAGGGCCACGTAAAAGAGCTAAAGGACATTCACAAACAGTCGGGCTCTCATAGGGTCAGGATGCAACTAACGTTAGCCAGGAAGCAACTTAAAGCGCTTGACATGGACAAAGTGGAATACGCCCTCCTTCAAACTAAAAAGTACGATGCAGGAGGCAATAAGGCAGGGCGACTGCTTGCCCATTGGTTGAGAGGTTAAACACGTCGCCACAGAACTGCGGAGATTCTAAGGTCGCATGGTCTGTGTGCGCCCCACGATGCTACTATGGCGCAGGAGTTTGAACGATACTATGCAAACACATACTCGGGTGAACAGTTGAGTCAAAACGGCTGCAGCTGATTGTGGCCCATGCTCCCACTGCCTGTCTGGCTGCTGCGGATGCACTCCGGCTATAGTAGGACATTAGCAAAGATGAGGTCCTCACGGCCACAGCAAGACTTCAAATAGGTAAAGCATCAGGGCAAGATTGGCTCACGACCACTTTCTACAAGACATTTGCTACACAACTGGCGCCTACCCTCACTCGACTCTACAACTCTTTTATCGAACAGAGCACCCTCACTGATACAATGAGGGTCGCTTCTATAACGGTAATCCCTAAATCCCTCCTTAATGTAGATGCTAAAATCTAGGTACCTACACGCAGGGTCTGGCATACCCAGACCAAGCGGGGTTTATACCAGAGAAAAGCTGCAGCGACAACACAAAATGGGGCTTTTACACCTTATACATAAGATGAACCGCTCTCAAGTCCCAGGCCTACTGCTGTCGATCAATGCCGAAAAGGCATTTGATCGTGTGCAATGGCCCTTTCTCTATCTTGTACTTATGAAGGTGGGACTCAATGCCCGCTTTCAGAAATGGATATGGTGCAGCTACACAGATCCCACTGCCTTATTGCAGGTCAACAGCTTGATGTCCAGACCGTTTAGTATAGTGAGAGGAACCAGACATGGGTGCCCTTTGTCCCCAACTTTATTCACTTTATGTACAGAGCCCCTTGGTGGAACGGATCCATTTGAACTCCTTCATCAAGGGCATTACTATGGGCTGCCAGGAACATAAAATTGCACTATATGCGAATGACGTTATGATTGCGATTACACAACCATGCTCCTCTCTGCCTCTGATAGTGATAGAAGCCTTTGGCAAGGTCTCCAGTTTTAAAGTTAATATACAGAAATCCCAGGTCCTTATCCTCACTATACTCAAGAGCGACAGAACCCAGCTGGAGAGCCTCTTCCCACTCCCATGGGCGACTCAAGAGGTACAGTATTTAGGCCTTCAAATTCCCTCTACAATAGAAACAAGCATTGGCATAGCCAATAGGTCTCGCCTTTGGGACCTTATAAGTGTTTAGCAGGAGATATTTGGAAAGAAAGTGTGTGTGTGTGTGTGTGTGTGTGTGTGTGTGTGTGTGTGTGTGTGTGTTTGAGCGTGTTTGAGCGTGTTTGAGCGTGTTTGAGCGCACTTGAGCGAGAGATAGAGGGAGCGAGAGAGAGAAGGAGTGAAACAGAGAGGGGAACAGATAGTGCGTGTTACGAAGAGTGACCACAGGAGGGATGAAAAGAAATAGAGGATGGGTGATGGCTAGAAAGGGAGACGGCAGAAGACTAGATACAGAGATAAAAAAAAGAGCATTAAAGAGACAAGGGGAAATGGTGAGAGGAAGAGTGGAAAGAGATAAACAGAGGAGCAGAGAAAGAAGAAAAGAAAGGGTGACCGAGGAAGTGCGAAAGGGAGATAAATTAATATATAGGAATGGGGAAATGAGTAGAAAATACATGAAAACTAGCGCCCATAATTTGGCTAGAAGCCTCGTGGCCCTTCAGACGCAACACAACCTTCCCATGGGCGCTGTCCAGATATCCACTTACACTCCCGATGGTAGCTGGTCTCAGTCAAAAAAAAATGAAGGTAGTAAGATATATTCTTAATACGGTAACTATGAATGATCACAAATGAGGAGGCTTAAAAAACGTACAACGAAAACTAAGGTAAATGCTAATTAACCTTTTTATAATGTATATTTAGCATAGATCCTGTTTTGCCTTGCAGGTTTTATATGAACGTGCACTCCCGATTAAACATGTTGCATGAAATAAATCGAGCATGGACTTATTTAATCAGAAATAAGTAACATGAACATTGAACAACCCACTGAACGAATTGCTTCCTCATTTGCGATCATTTAAATGTGCCTCATTATAAACATATCATCCTACATTTAATTTTTGACTGAGACGGCGAGTGCAACCAGGTGGAATCTGAGCAGTCTTTTAGGTCGTTTTTTGCAGCGCCAGGAAATATGTCCATGAGGAAGAGCTGAGAAACAGAGTGGCATTGTGAAGGCGGGGGCCTTCAGGAGTAGGGGAATCTTTACAGCTGGAAACCTAAGACTAAGCCTCTGGCTCAGATCAAGACCAAGCCTCGCGCCACAAAAACACGCAGGACAGGATCTCACGCCCATGGAGTGCTCGCAAACAGAAGTGTGCAGGAGTAAGCCTCAGAGCCGAGGTCTCATAGGTATGACTGGCCTCGCAGCTAGATACTCCCAGGACTGGGCCTTATGCACAAGGAAGGTCGCACAAGAAACCCTCAAGAATAGGGGTTGTGTGCCCCGAAGAACAAACCGCACAAGAAACTCCGAGATCATGCTTGATGCTCAGGAGGCACCGCACAAAAAAACTAAATTAAGCCTCATTCCACGGAGAAGAATCACAAAATAACACGCACATAACCAGTTTCGCTTTTATGTTTTTTATAATGAGGAATCAAAACTGGAGGAAGAAGAAACCAGGACTCTCCCCAATAGCAATAGCCGTATTTTTAAATCTGCAGCAGTATGCACAGCCCTGTATCTCATGGCGAGACCACCATGTTTAAAGATCAAGCGCTGTGCCGCTCTGATTAAGGAATAATGCGGAGCATTCCACTGTCAGTTTCCCTGTATTTTCGCGGTTCAAACAAATGCAGCAACAAAAGTTTAATATAAAACAACCCATTCCATGAAGCTCCCACCGTCGGGTTTCACCGACGGAAACTCAAAAGAAACGAGGAATGCAGCTGCCACCCTGCGCGCCGTGCGCCGCTGCTCGCTCCCGAGAGCAAAACGCCGTGGGAGTGAACATTAGAAAAAGAGGTGGGACATGCACCCGCCTTTAGCCATTTGCGTGCTTTCATTTTTGAAAGACGCACGCAAAAGCCAATCCAATGTGTGGGAGAAGTCACTCACACAGAGAAGTTTTGAGTGCTTACAAGAAGCCTGCGTGCTGGCTCGGGCTCGACCTAAAAATCTTACTCTGAAAACCAATAAAGTAAATATAAACCTAAAAAAGAAACACATATTAGAAGAGAAGGGTACTGCTTTAGAGTTTTGGACAGATCACTGAGGGGGTAAGTTACCTGTACCCTAGCTTACCATCGGAGTTTGTTTGAGGCACATAATGAAAAGATCCACATACATGTTGAGCTAAGAAAAATGTTGTTCGTAGCACTAATTTTTAAGATTGGGGTATTTTGTTTTGGTCATAATGGGGAAGGGGGTTACAGTACTCTTCACATTTTACTTTTCATTAAAGTGAACTCCCATCGCTCTGTATCCTTAACAGTGCTTACACCATAAGCATTGTTCACTGATTTTGCGTTTTCAGATCAAGGCTTTCCTGTCTTGGCGCAGGAGTCTTTTGATCCTCGTCAGCAATATTCAAGTAATTCTCACATTTATTTAAATTCTCCCATTAATTTCTTAATATATTTATTTACTGCCTTTGACTTAAGTGAACCTTTTTTCCTCAGCTGGACCTTTGTAGACAGACAAGCGAATTCCTTTATTCGGATGCAAACGAAACCATAAACGTGCATTATTCCAATTGAAATCACTATAGAAATATCATACAAAGAACAATGCATGTAAAGTCATATAACAATACTGAGAGTTCAGGTGCAATAAAAACAAGAAAGTAATTAATAAAATCACTCAAGGTGCGTGGTGCTACGTGACCGTACAGCAATTCTCAGGAAAGATCCTACATAAAAACGACATTTAGCATCTGCCAGTTGCGGTAGGAAGCATATAGCTGGTCTACACTGCCTAAAATTGCATGACTTAAAAATGGAATTAAACATTGTTTAGTGTATGATATAGAATTTACAGACGAAAAGAAAGTTTAACATGTTTGAGCAGATCTTCCATCACAAGGACTTGGGCAGATACTAACACTTTTCTGAAAGCCCAAGGAGGAAACAAAGTAGGTACATGACTGCTTCAACCCTAAAACGAAATAAGGATCTTTCCCAATGCCCGCATAATTTTTATCTAGTCTCCCGCTGGAGCAGGGCTCAGCGAAGGCATGAGGCAACCCTATCTCTTTCACATACGATAACCATGGGATGCGAAGGCCCTTATGGCACGCAAGACAATCTTTAATAATGGCTTGATTCAGGGCTGCTTTCTCAGTTCCCCATATGGATAACCACAAAAGAAGGGAGCTAGCTCTGATGCGATCCACCATATAGCTCATGCCCAGGTCCTCATGACCAAAAAAATGGGAGATGGATGGAGAGACTGACAAAACCTTTCTACAAAATTCTATTTTTTTTTATTGCACATGAACTCTCTGAACCTTTGTATTTGCTTATGACAGTGCTTAGTGCTGCTGTTTGGCAGTGCCACTCGTACCGACAGGCATATGGAGCAAACAAACCAATGCAAGTCACTTCAAAATAAACTTGTGTTTGGATTCACTACCCTAATCATGTAGAATGAAACGTACAAGCAAAAAAACTGTCAGTGAGGAAATAATGTTCAGTACGACATGTTTCTGAATAACCAGTCCATTTGCTGATATGTTGTCTTTGCTTATGTTGTACCTGTTTGCTGTGTGTCAGAGTAGAGTGTGTTGCTGTTCTTGTGCTAGTATCAGGGGAGGCACTGCTACCGCTGGTCCTGTAGCTGTAGTCTGATGTGAAAAAGGCATTCATTGCTTCCCTACATGCTTAATCTGTGTTGTATGTTGGGGAATGTTGTCATGCAGGGTGTACGTGTGTGTGTGTGTGTGTACGAATCCTGTGTAAGGGCGCTTGTATGCTGCTGCCCATACATTTTATGTTGCCTGTGAAGATGGGAGTGGTTTTTATTGTGCTTTATTTGTTGTGTATGTGATGGAGAGCATGCTCTGCTGCCTTTTTTGTACCTGAGCGAATTTTGCACTGCTGTACTTGTTTGTGTGTTCGTGCAGTACACAAACAACAAAACCTAGCTTTGCCCTTTTTTAATTTTCTTTATATTTTTTACACTGTAGAAATGTTTGAGAGATTTTCCATAGGATGATCTGGGATGCTGCTTTTATTTATAGATATGTTTCTTCTGCATTGGGATTAGACTTGTGCCAGTTTATGGAAGAATTTGGTGCCTCCTGTAGCACTAAAGGGTCCTGTTTAGGATGGATGTTGAGGATTACTCAACTCCATGTTTCAGCAACAGTGGCAGCATATGAACCAGCTGGAATGGTCGCACAGAAGCCCATGTGTCTGTAGGTGGGGTGTGGTTCGTTGCTTGTTTATGACAATATATGGTCATTCAAGGTAGATGCTTGTGAGGTGATTCTGTGCTTGATTGGTTGAAGTGTGCAATGGGCATGAGTGTATGAGAGAATTTTAACATAAACCACATCTGTGAAGAACTCTTTTTAGGAGGAAAAAGGATCCAGTGTTCTGAGTGGCCAATTTAACAGTTGTATTCTAAGATTCCCTTGTCCTTCTGTTGCTGAATATTTGAGGGTCTACCTTGCATGACTGAGTAAATTGCTTCTCTGGTCCAAGCTGAAGAACTGTTTCCCTGGCGATGTGATGCTCCGGCCCTTATCTTTTTCTGGGTAAATAAGCCTATCATCACTGTCATTACGCCTGACCGCAAATGGGGGAGAGGTAACCAAAAAAAAGAAATCCGCTTTTACCAAGTTATGCTTTCTGGTTGTTGTAGCTCTGCACTGCTGGTCCTGATAGGAGCTGTGAGAATTGGAATCAAGTGTGGGCAGTTGAAGTGTTCCATAAAAAAGGGGCAAGGTAATGGTGTTGGCTTTCTGTGTCCATGATTGTATGCTGTAAAAAAAAAAAAAAACTTACACCACCCCCCCATACAAACACCCCTCCTGTAGTAATAGGTAGGATTACCAGAGATTGGAATTCCTCAGATTTTTGCCCCTTAATAACTTTGCACTAGGTTGGCGAATCTTGCGGTCAGTCGGATTTCAATGAGATTTCACAGAAATGTACAATATACTATGTAGATCCTTTTTCACATGGCAACTACATTTGTTTGTGGTTGTTAAGTGATAAGGCAAAACAACTTGGTGATATGTGTGGTCTCAGTACTACTGTGGTACATAGCAATGTCATTTGGTGATTGACTAATGACTGCCTTTACAAAAGTTAAAGGCAGCCATCTTGTTTCAGGTGCAGTTTGTCTGTCTTCTGTTACACGCCTTCAGATCTAGTTAAGTATTGGCTTTGGGATTAGTCCCCTACTTATTACCACTTCACTAAACTAATAAAAAAAATTGTTACATTTTTAAATTGCACCATAATACACTATATTTTACAAATATAGTGTGCTAAAGGGTAATTTCTATGTTTAGCATATTTAAAAAAGCACAAAGTCTACAGAGTAGCCCGGTAATACCTACAAATGATTGCACTACTTAAAAAAAATACGAAATTGTGCAGTTCTCTCTAGCCTGCTATAAAAATATATAGAAATTTATAAATAAAATTCTCTACCTATTTACAGTTAAATAAAGTGGTAGTACGTAGTGAACAACAATAAGACCTAATGCATACCTATACCTTAGACCCTAACCCAGAACGCATCACAACCGTGATTAAAAACTACATGGTGGCCTTTTACCTTTGGTAAACACAGCCATTAGCCAATCATATACTGACTTCTCATCTGCATATACTGCAAACTTAACACAGTATACAGCAGCACAATATATACTTTTAAAAAAAATGTTTACACTACTTACAATATACACACATACTACCAAACATTACCATTTCCAACTCATGATGTATATTCCTGCCACATTACATCTACATCCGTTGACACACTTTCATGCTAGCTCGGTCAGTTAACACACTCTACGCGATTACACTCTACGCCACTCCACTATACACCACTGCACTGTACGCTAATCCACATTGCTGTACTCTATGCTATTATACTGTTTGCCACTCCATTCTATGACACTAGTGTACTCCAATTCACTGTACGTTATTCCACTGTACACAACTCCACTCTGACACTGGACTCTATGCTATTTTACTACATGCCACTCCACTGTGTGCCACTTTAATGTACACCACTGCACTTTATATTCCGCTGTACGCCACGCCCCAACAATACAGTGTACGCTATTAGACCATGCACACTACATTCTACAACACTCCACGTCACTAGTCTACGCTGCTACAGTCTACTCTGTACAACTGTACTCTACAACACTCTGTGCAAATCCACTGTATATGCCAATCCAGTCCATTCCACCGTACCACATTTCACTACTGCACTATACTGTAATACAGTACACTTTACTACACTCTCCACTCTACTGTACCACACTCCACTTAATGACACTGAACAACAGTAAACTGCACAACTTGAATTTTTTTGTTTTTTAAATAAAAACACAAGATTAAGGATAAGTTATAGTTAGGAAAACTGTATTTCCTCTTTCTATACAAACCCAACTTAAACTACACAAACATTAGAAATTCTCAAGTTCTAACTTAAATGTATAATTTACGTTAGTTATAAACCCCCCCCCCCCCCAGGGTCAGCTCACCGGCTATGTCCCGGGGAACCCACCGCCCAGACATAGCGTTTTCCATGCCCGCAGCGGCGGGGAGAGGGAAACCTGTTTGTTCCTGCTTGGTGGGACCATTTTCAAAACTCTCCCCGAAGCAGTAGGAAACTGTCTGCTCTCGGCGGGTGGGAGCTTCAAAAATGCTCCCGCCCGCTTGGAGCAGACTTCTGATCTGTTTCCCTGCCCACACTGAAGCAGGCAAGGAAACTGATCAAAAGATTGCACCCGCCTGTAGGGAGCAGCATTATTAGCTGCTCCCTCCAGACAGAAACAATGCTGGCTCCTGCAGAATGCGGGTGAGTCGGCTGGGACCATGGGGGCCTTAGGGCTCCCCTCGCGGCCCCCAACAACAGTATGGTGGGTGCCATGGACGGGCCCGAGGGATGGACTCCCTGGGGCCAAAAGCGACCCAGAGACGAAGGCCGTGTGCCCCCTCCCCCCTAAAAAATGCACGGGACTCATGGGGGATGGTGTCCTCTGGGCCAAAGTGGTCAGGGGGGGGCACGTGCCGCCTTCCCTTTATTTTAATTCCCTGGGGGATGGGGTCCCCAAGGCCTAACAACGCTTGGAGAGGGGTGCCATGCGGCTCCCAACCCCTTTAAAAATATATATGGTCCTGGGCGGATGGGGTCCCCAGGACCGTAGTAGGTCCGGGGACGACCCCCCCTGTCCTGGGGGGATGGGCTCTCCAGTGCCAAGCCCTGTGGCCTATCCACAGCTGCACAAGGCCGAAGGCCATGTGCAGTGTGGGGTTGGCTACAGGCCAGGCTGCCACCCCCCCCCCCCCCCACGCGCGGACGAAGGCCGTGCGCAGCGTGGGGTTGGCTGCATGCGGGGGATTAGCTGCAGGTCAAGCTCTGTGGCCAACCCTCCGCCATGCACAACCAAATGCCCTGCACAGATGCGGTTGGCTGCATGGGGGGGGGGTTAGATTTACATATGGTAATTAAATATTACTTTACGTTGAGAAAAATTTCCCCCAGAAATTCACTAGACCAACGTAACTCTAAAAACCACTCAAATTCACCAGTTATAGTTATCTCAAGTAAATATAACTTGTGCCCTAAGGTTACTATAATTTGCGACCTTGCCATGCACTGTTAATTACCCCACATATTACATCACTCATGACTTCTTCCATGACATCATTGATATCGCTGCAACATTTGCAATGTAATTATTGATGAGAAATCTGTGCATGGCGGGGACGTGAATTATAGTTACCTTAGGGCACGAGTTATACTTCTTTGAGATCATTTCATTGGTTTGTAGAGTTTAAAACGGTATGTTACTGAACATTTCACCTAACTAAAGTTACTTTAACCGTTGGTTTTGTGTTTCTGTTGTGCACACAGGCACCACCTGTAGCCCTGCACTGTGGGTGCCTCTATAAATGCTGGTATTTGTCCACGTACTGGAAATGGTTCTGGTCGCATGAATTGTGTGTAGCCTATGGTATTTTGCTTCCTGAGTACTTACCAATAGTAGTAATTTCATAGTGCTGTTAATGCATAAGGATACCACTGCTGAAATTGCCACCCAGTGGAGGGCGAAACTCGATGGAGCAGTATTTCTTCTGCCCTGAGGCCTAGAGACTTTGTAGGGGTAAGAGGTGTTGGATATTTTTGACTACTTTTAATTTGCAGAGTAACTCCAGTGCCCTATCACGTACTAAAGCTTGATTGCTTTTTGTGTCTTGCTGGACCTGATCATGCTTTTCTGGTAATGCCGAACACAGTGGGGGGGTATCCAGGTATATTAGTCTCTTTTTGAATGTTTACCCTGAGTGTCAATTCTAATGGTTACCACAGCAAAAGTAAACTTGAATGTTTCTCATGTGCAGTGCTTTACTTGAGCCGCGGGGGGGCCGCCGTCACTCATTTCTGGGGCCCACCACTTATTTTTCCGCAGCAGACATTTACAGAGAGCAAGAGTGAGAAAATCGCACAATGCAGAAACACATAGGAAGAGAAACCAGCATTTGCAATGCAATAGGTCTCGGAATTGCACGATTTTGAGCTTGTGGCATTGTGAAAGACAATGCCTTTTATTTGTGTTTAAAAAACCTGCAATAATAAAAGGCATTGTCATTTACAATACCAATATGTCAGTGTCTAAAATGCAAGACCTATTGCATTGCAAATGCTTGTTGTTTACAAGCGCCCCATGCTGCGCTTTCACGTTAATTGAGGCCACGGCCCTTTTAGACCAGCTGTGTCTAAAGAAAGGTCCATGGCTCCAATTAAAGTAAGTGTGGTATGGGGTGCTTTTACCAAAAAAAAGCATTTGTCAAGTTGACAGACAAATGCTTTTTTTTTTTGTAAAAGCGCCCTGTGAAAATGCGCATGGCATGCTGAATGTTTCAGGTAAGCATGTAGTGCCTGCAGTAGGAGAAACTCATTAAAGAAAATAGTGCTTACAGACTAAATAAGGGGTACTGTGTAACAACCAAGTAAAAGGGGTAGTCTTCATTGGACGTTACAAATGAAGACAAGGTGGTACTAAGGAGGGACTAACAAGCCTATTACTGAATCAGAAGCCAGCATTTACAAAGGACAATGTCACAAGCAAATGACAAATATAGGCCGAGAGTGGGCGGGGCTTAAAGTACAATACTCAAATACAGCATTCCTTGCAGAGCAGCACATGCGCTGCCCAGGCTCGACCTAAAAAATAGGTAGTCATATAGAGTGCCAAAACAAGCCAGGAACTAAATGTAAGATCATGCTTTAAATTTAAAAAACATTAAAATAAAAATCAAAAAAAGTTTGTTAGGGACTACTCTGTTTGTGGTGTTGATAGCAAACCTGATGATAGAAAGATACAATGAACAGAGACAAATGAAGACTCAATCATTGGTGATGAGTCGCACCATGGGGCAACGACTCACTCCTCCTCAGTCTCAATGGCCACGTTGACTTTATTGGAATAGAACACCTGGCAATCATAATAAGTCTCTTACAAACTTCTACTTAGGCTCATGGGGCTTTTGAACCTTTATTGTCGACATGTGCCTTGTGCTACCACTGGGGGGAGGGTGGGGTCCGCGCGTGTGTGTAGGCCCTGCCTTTACCACAGGACAGTGAATACTCGCCTTCCTCGCCAAACTGGTCATAGATGTCCCTCTTCTTGGGATCGCTAAGCACCTCGTAGGCCTCGGCTACCTCCTTGAACTTAGCTCCGGTTTGTGGCGACTTGTTTTTGTCGGGGTGCCAGCGCAGCGCCTGCTTCCGGTAGGCCTTTTTGATGTCCTCCTCAAAGGCACCTCGTTCGATGCCCAGCAAGCTGTAGTAATCCTTGCCCACAGCTCACTGACCAGGAAGGCTTCCTGTACTACACACTTCTAGAAGGCCCAACGGGGCAGCTAAGGGTCCTGTGAGGTTACTAAAGATCAGTGGGAAATGTGTTCTAGAGAATAAATTAAATGAGTATGAACCTGGAAACCTGAGTACTATTCTAGAATGTAGATCTCGATCTAAGTGTGTGATCTTGGGCTAAATTACTATATTCCCCCATGTCTCAGTTCTCTTACCTGTCATAATTTTGTATTTAGATATCCTGCATCTCTGTGAGATGTTCTTGCAGAATATTCTGAGCAGTTCCCGCAGACTGCACAGGTGCAGCCCGTGCACAATATAGAAGTGGAATACCTAAAGAAAATATAAAGGCAGCTCTACTGGGACTAGAAGCCCGGCCTACAGAGAAGGTAAAGTAAACTTCTGATGAGTATATGCGTGCAGTCCTTGCTGGGAAGTATGGATAGCACAAATCCTAAACTGCAGTTCCTGCAGGAACACGAAGGGCCAGCCTTTAGTGCTGCCTCTGATGGAGAGGTCCTGCAGAATATATACGGGCGGCTCCTGTAGTGAATTTAAGGGCAAACCTGATGCCTCTAACTGAATCCTGCTTTCTCGCGCACTTCTTATTCGGAGCGGAGTGCACTCCCTCTCTAAAGGCCGCTTCTGCACTATGCCCTTTCTGCACTCTTCCCACTCTCCGCTCCCCCCGTCCCCTAGTATTGCGGCTTTTTCTCTCCCTGCCTCTCCTGCACGCACTCTCTCTCTCAGCAGTTCCTGCAGGTTTTGTTCAGAAGAATCTACCCTGCGTGCTTTCCAAGGGCGGAGCCTGCATGTCGGTGTCTGCCCTGCTCCTGCAGCGTCCATCTCTCCCGTCCCCCCCCCCCCCGAGGAGCTCCTGCTGTGCGCACGACTGACCCCTGCAGACGGTGCCTCAAACAGCGAATAATGTAACGAGTCCCTGGCTCCCCCTGTGTGACTCCTGCGCCGACCCCGGGATACTCCTTCGGGGTCTTTCGCCGGCCGATCCTCTCTAATGTGTTCCAGCTCGCTCTCAGATGAGAGAGAGATCCAGCTATACCCTCATTCCCTCCTCTAATGCTTATATATAGAGATCAGCTCCTCCCGTCCTTCCCATCCCAAGCTTCACAGTGACTCCGCAGCACGCGCGGTGCTGTGGACCTGCAGCTCTCCACAGAAAGAACGAGAAACCTCCAGCAGCAGCTGCAGCGGCAACCCGAGGGACGGGTCTGCGCAGCTCTACCCCGGGCGACCTCAAGTTCATAGCCCTAACAGCACCGTCCGCAAGGAGCAGTAGTTTCCTGGCCAATGGTGTCTCGAGAGTTCATGGCCCTGCCTGCATCGCCCGGAAGTCTCTTGCCACTGACACCAGCGAACTAGGCTTTTCACCCCCGTCATAAGGGTCGGATTGCGACCAAATATAGGCCTGTGTATTAAAAAAAAAAAAGCACTTACAATGCAATAGGTCTCGCAACTGCAAGTTTTGGAGCTATTGACATTGTAAATGGCAATGCCTTTTATAAAAAATTAAAAGGCATTGTCATTTACAATACCAAAAGCAACACCTATTGCATTGCGCTGTCCGTGAAGTGTGCGCCGCGCTCATTAAAGTAAAAAAAAAACAAAAACGCTGTGTCCCTGAAGCAGGCGCCGCGCTCATGACTAAAGTTAATTAAAAAATTTTTTTAACCCCAGCGCGGTGTCCCTGAAGCGGGCGCCGCGCTATATATTACATTTTTAAAAATTATAAAATAAACCGAGCACGGTGTCCCTGAAGTGGGCGCTGCGCTCGGTATTACATTTAAAAAAATAAATAAACCGAGCGCGGTGTCCCTGAAGCAGGCGCCGCGCTCGGTATTAAATTTAAAAAAATAAATAAATAAACCGAGCGCGGTGTCCCTGAAGCTGGCGCCGCGCTCGGTATTAAATTAAAAAAAATAATAATAAAATAAACCGAGCGCGGTGTCCCTGAAGCGGGCGCCGCGCTCACTATTAAAGTTTGCAGAAAACGAAATGCAAATTAGATTAGGAAGCCGCCGCCATTACCGAAGCTGGCACCCCGTGCATGCTGTGTCCCTTAATGAAGTAAATAGTTCTCGGAACTGGTAATGAATGCTCCCGAGTTAGGACACAGTAAAAGATCAAGTCCTCATGGGCGGTAACAAATGGAGACAAGGTGGTAACAAGGAGGGACTAACAAGCCTCATAATGAATGGGAAGCCAGTGTTTACCAAGGACAGTGACACCAGCCAATGAAAAGTATGGGTGGAGAGTGGGCAAGGCTTACAAAGCATACTCAACTACTGCATGCCTCGCAGAGCAAGCAGCGCAATGCTCGCTACCGCTAGGCTCCACCTAAAAAGGAAGAACCGTTACAAATGGAGAAAAACCAGAACCTGCAAGAGTGAGATATAGGGCTAGGAGAGTATGGTAGTGGGTTAAAGTGGTATGAGGTGGATTTAAGACTATGCAGCTGTAGTATTCGATGTGCCGAAATTTAATTGCACCGCCATGGCCTTCTAATCAGAGCTTTGGGCACCTGCACTTATTCTTTTACGAATTTAATCACTGCCCTTGTGAATTAGAAATCTCTTAACCCTATTTTTAATTTCTGTTTGATGGTGTGGTCTTTGTTTGCTCAATGCTAGTTGAGATATTAACACATTTTTATCTTCTAGACCAGTTCACGGCCTAATTTTCCTCTTCAAATGGCAGCCTGGAGAAGAACCTGCTGGCTCTATTGTGCGAGACAGCCGACTCCAGACCATCTTCTTCGCGAAACAGGTACCTCTTATTGTTCATTTTGGGCTCAGGCGTGAACACTGGCTTTTTTCTAAGTCTTTTTATTGATGGAGAAAGCACTTTTCTTGTCATTTGTAATACCAGTAGCCCTGACTGTGCTGCTTTACTTAAAGCAAGAAACAGATGCCTGGTGTATTGCTGCAACACCTAGTGCTTCTCTCTTGTCAGTCTCCATTTTAGATGGTCAAATAAACTATTGGGATTTCGGTGTGCATGCATTAGTGCAGAAGACACTTTGCACTAAAGAGTAATCAGAATGTCTGTGAAGGGCAACATTGCAACAGTGTACATCTATCCTGCGGAAGGTGGTAAACATACATTTTTTTCCTTCCATTCTTTTGTTCACTTTGCTGGCAGTACGTTAGAGGCACCTCCTTCTGTAGTTCCTTCTGGTATCTTCTCACTCCTGCGTACTCTCTTTTTCAATGAAAGGCAACTTGCTCTTTTGTTTCCTTGGTTCTCTTCTGACCTTTCTAACAGGCTTTGGGCATATGCACATTTCCCATTGCTGTATTTCTCCCTTAAGTCTTCTCATGTCATTATCCCTGAAAATGGTATGAACAGAAATGACCTTCATCTTTACACTGCTGCTGATGGTTAAACTGCTGATTTGAAGATTGTCAAGGCCATACATTTTTACTAAATTAAGTAATATATCCTGGTTTCATATTTATACTTTATATCTCTCTAGTCTGGTTGGTGTGGGGGCTCAGCATTGTGTTTGCAATTAAGTAACGCTTTGAGTATAGCTTTGACACTGAATTATTAAAGCCGTGAACACTTTTTGAAGTTTGCCTACACTTTTTATGGTCTGCCTTGACAGCACAGCTGTCACCAGACAATTATGTGAGCATCACTAGAAGCTGGCTTTGGCTCCGCCCACATGTTTGGATTCAGCAGTACATGTTTTGATTGGACAGAAGTTGTGTGCTTCCACAAAGTGCTTACCCTCCACCCAGCTGTGATCCTTTTGTTTATTATCCGGCTGCCTAAGCTTGAACTTTAAAGGCCGCACACATGCCATTTGAATGCTATTAAAGTATCTTGGATAACTAGATAATTTATATGGTTTCTCTCTGGCAGTAGCACAGATGGGAGGAAGGCAGTCATCTTTATTGGGTTTTTGGTGCAAGTAACGTACAAGTCTAATGAGCTTTAAAGTACAGGAGTATACTCGCAGCATTCTATAACACAGATGTTAAATTCCAACATAGCCCTGAGCAACAAGATGGTATAACAACTTTGAAATATGAATTTAAAAGAACAACTTTGAGCCTATCCCATTATTACAAAAGGAAACACCGGCACAATCTAAGCACGCCCTGCAGTCTTTTGGCACCAGGGAGTGTCACGGAATGGATAATTGACATGTCCGGGACAAAAAGTGTCTATCTGTTGTCAGATGGGAGCTCAACCGACTCGACCTGTAGGCGGCCCCCAGGAGGGGCGGATGGTAGGGAGGGGCATGATGGGAAACAATGAGGGGAAAATAAGAGAAGGGGCCTTGGGGGGCATTCACTCCATTATTCAGAGCCACCATCTCTCTCCCTGCAGCCCCGCAACAAGTCTGTCCCATGTGGCTTCAATTGGGCACTTGCTCAGTACCTATACCTCTTCCCGACGAAGTGCGGTCACCTCCACCCAACCCCTCTGGACCACCAACCCATGCCACTATGCCGAGCTTGGGAGCACAAGGTCCTTCTTATGCATCACAATCATCCTCTTGGCGAGCATCAGAAGATGATCTATAAACCAGTTCATAGTATCACCTGCTTTTTAGGTCTCGCCTAGGCAGCGCGCATGCGCTGCTCTAGGTGGGCCTTTGGCCATCGGTCTGCTCCTTTTCAAGCACACTCGTGCTTGTGCTGGCATCCACTTTGCGAGAGCGAGCAGCGGCGGGCGTGGTAATTGAAAACATATGGCTCTCGCGCCGCCGCTGCTCGCTCCCGCAAGGCGGATGCCAGCACAAGCACATTTGCCTGCAGCCACCTAAACACACGTATTCCTCACCCGAGTTCTTCCCATCACACACTGAAAATCGCTGTTCATTTTCAAACTTAAACCTCTGCTGCAAGTGTATGCATGGGCAGTCAAGCATTAGCTGTTTTCTCGTTATTACTCCCATCTCTTTAAAACTTGGTAACCCGATACACGTCTCCATGGTTACAGCAACACACGCGAACGCACGGTTGAATTGTGTATATCGGATCACGTGGCATTTGTACGTGTACATCACATATTTCGGAAGTTACGCGACGTACGCACTTTATACACTTTGGTGCGCCACTCATTACACCAACTATTTTTTATTCATTTCTCATATATCGATGTTTTCAAGGGACGTATATGATATAGCAGTAAGCTCTCACCAATTCTTCTATGTCCATGACTATACGCCATTTCAGTTCCGGGTACGTTAAGGAAATTTAAACGGCAATCACTAACCCGACGTAACGCAGTATTACGACCGAGGACGCCACGGCTGAAGATACTCGGGTAAGAGATCAGTCTTCGCGCTTTCAAACCTCACCGCTTTTTATTTTTACCGTTCTAATCGTTGTTTATCTTATCAGGACATTATCCTTTTCTTTCTATTACTTATAGTTCACCTCGTGTAACGCAGCACTATGACATAGGACGCTACGGCTTAAGAGACTCAGGTAAGATATTAGTCGCTGCACTTTTAAACTTTACCGCCCGATTTCACTATTTTTATCGTGGTTTACGTCAACAGAATATCGTCCTTTTCTTTCTATCAGATACAGTTTACCTACGTGATGTTACGCTTATTCTGATGTTTACCATCACACATCCCTGTTGGGTAAGAAACCTACTTTTAAACAACAGTTGGCGTTATCAGTTACACTCTTAGTCACCGTCACTCACGTTTATGCACGTTTACTTGTTGCGGTTGATAATCAAGTACGTCAAGAAATCTTGATCAAACAAGCACCTCCCTTATTAACTTGTCGGTTAAATTAACCCATTTCGCTCTTTCCACATGGTCACAAAAAAGAACTGTCACATTACATAAGTGTACACTTGAATCACTATCACGATGGGAATTATTTTTAACTTTCCCCACCGGTCACTAAACATGAACTACACAAATCAGATAATCTAATAATTTCCCAGGATATAATTTCCTTGCATGTTTATTACAGATGGAGTTGATAAATATTGTTTCCTATGAATATATATAATGTTTGATTACATTGACCTCACGTTTCCTCTCAAATTACAGAATTGACGCCCCTGATGAAGAGCTCTTGCCCGAAATGCATTGGGCGGGCTGATGTATAATACTATGTATGAGAAATCGCATTTATAATGAAGGAATTATAAATGACTAACGAAAGAGCAAAAAAGATTGAAGAAATACAATAAATTGAATTGAAGAAAACTTTATTGACAACAAATCGTTATTTACCAAAGTCTCACCAGATTAACATTATTTCCGAGTGCAAGTGGGAGACGTCCCTCCATCCAGAGGGCCGCATCCATTCATAGCAGTTACTTATCCTCACACTCAGGAGGTTTCACCCACCTGCACCACCCACCTGAATACTGTTTGCAGACCGAGTTAAACAGAGTGCGAATTGTCTACTCTCATCCCTTATCTTCACAATTCTCCCACCCCCCTCCCGTTCTCCGTAGCCCGGCTGCGGAAGTTACCTTCGGGGAGCTGCGTGTGTTTATTCTTTTTGGTTTTTTATTTCTCACGAGTCCAAGCATTAGCTGTTTTGGGCACCATGCTCCTGCACTCCTATGGGTTCACGGCGAGTGACGCTCAGATGTAGCAAACTCCAGCACGCGCAGGGATGAGCATATAATAATACCAGGTGCAGAGCCTTTCAACGCGCATGTCCTTACTATCTGCTTTTTACTCTTTCGAGAACTAAATAGTAATCTTAGACAGAGGATAGTCATGGCTCAGTCTGTATCAAGTGTGCAGTGACACCCACCTATTGTGTTTGCTTCCGGCTAGCAGGTTATGCTCTGTAAAATTGCGCGTAAACAAAAACGCTCGTGTGAAACGGAGACAGACGAAATTGTTGTTATTTTACTAGTGTGTGTGAGATACACTGTCAGAATGTGGGTGTTTGTGCATGCGCGCGCATGTGTGTGTGTGTGCACGCACGTGTATGGCGTGTACGAGGAAGATGTCATTGTAGCTGTTACAATATTGGGGAGATGGTGTGTTGGTCGAAATGTCTGTGACTACTATTATGCATTTTTGTCTGCGTGAAATATCGCGTGTGTTTCTGTTTGGTTGTGTATTTGTGCGTGCGTGTGTGTACCCGCATGGTTATTTTGTGGGTTCTCGCTTGCATTACATTGAATTCTAGCGCTTCCTCTGCATACATTTTGAGTCCGTCTATCTGTTTTCCAGTCTCTCTTACTACTTCAATCTCCCACACGGGCACTTACTGGCAGGTCTGCTGTTCTCTCATACAGGCCTTTTCTTTCTCTTCTTCTAATTCTTTCTCCCTATTTCCCGCGCTGTTCATCCCTCTTTCACAACCTCCTCGAAGGGCACTGTAGCTGTCTCCGTTTCACTCTGTTACTTTGCTAAGCTGTGTCTTTCACCCTCACTCACGCTCATGTCGGGGCTCAGGTCTCATCCGTGCCTTCCCCATCTCAGTCCACACACACACCGTGAGGGTGAGCACACTACTCAGAAACACGCGGATCAATGAACGTGAGCACAAGAGATACATTCCAGTGTTACATCTGTACGAGACTTATTGCTGGTTTAATTTGCTTTGCGTTGTAGGGTTTCTCACTTAACTAGTAATTGCTTTAACTGTGCAGTTGATTGGTTTGCTGTCCTGGTGCCCACTCTCTCCTTCTGCGCTCTGCTGTTCTAGCCTGGCGCGGCCTGAAGTGAAATGCGGCACTGGCTGCTGCCTTTGTTCTTTTTCAGATGGCGCCTGAGACCAATAGCAGGAGCAGAGACTTGCCGGCAAGTGATCTAATCTCAATAAGGTGTCAATCTAGCTCCCTGGTGTGAAAAGCTAGCTTTTTTGTGCCCACCTCTGTCTTGGAAACACAAGAGGAGGAAAACACTTAATCAGAGGTACACAAGGGGGACTGTGCTGCAGACTCTCCCAGAATCTGTATGTTTTTCTTTTTGGGAATGATTTTGTATTTTTGCTTACGGGGGCCCACTTCTGCAAGCTTCCCTTAGCTGCCCCTACACCACTGCAAGCTACCCGACACTGCTCCCAATGCCACGAGCTTCTACACATTCCAATTTTGGCTTAATATAATTGAACCACTCGGGATAATGTGCTGCATGGCTAAACACTTATAAGGTCCCAAAGGCGAGACCTATTGGCTATGCCAATGCTTGTTTATGTTGGTAAAGGCCGAGCAGGCCGCATTGTCTAGGTCAAAAAGGCTTGTGACCTGGGCGAGGGCGCCTCAGACCTCTGTCTACCACCCACGGGCGCTTGCACAGCTCCAAAACATATGTAGCATATCCGCCACAGGAGCGTGACTATGCCGGCACTCCGGGAACGGAGGGGGGGTATATTTTATGTAATCTGCCTGGTGTTAAGTAGACTCTGTGCAGGATGTTATGTTGGATATACTGGAACCGGGTGTGAGAAGTTGGCCTGGTATATGCTGTCCACTAATTAAAGTGGGCACTTTGCACCAGTCCAAACGACCCTTATGATGTATGAGGTCAAAGATAACCTTTAGAAAGCTATCCTAGTGGTAGCTGTGGAGAGCAGCCTTCAGGCTTAGTCTTGAAGGAATGTAAAGCAGCTTGTTTTACCAGAATATCACCTCCTATATTGACTAAATGAAAGGAGAACCACACAGTAGTTATGTAAAAATATGTATTTATTAATATAACACTCTCTAGTAGCCTCTACACGAGGATAGAACACAAAGCACACAATACGAGATCAATAGAACAGTTGTAAGTAGCACAATACACAGTGGGCTCCAGGGGGAGACCAAACCATATACTAAAATAGTGGTATAACAACCACGACTCGGGTCAAGACAAGGTCTAGAGCACGTAGAATCGCTGGGACCCCAAGGAACCACCCAAGGTGAGTAGATCGGGACCCCACGGAGGACAGGTGCAGTGTGCTAACACGACCGCGGGCTCTGTACAATTCTATGGGGAAGTCGCGGTTACAGTTTTACAGTTTAAGGACCCTTCTAGGAGGACTTCGAGCAAACCCTTCGGAACTTAAGAGGTTGGAGAGCCACCCCACCCGTGGATACCGTAGTCCCAGAGGAGTCGGGTGCATAGGTCTGGAGTGGTGTCGGAAACCGTTGTCGTTCTCAATGGAGGGCTGTGTAGAAGTGCTGCTGCCGTGAAGGTGAAGAGGGTCCGGGGGAATCGAAGCCTGGATTCTGGAAGGAAGGAACCTGAAAGCAGAGGGGACAGAGTCTGGGTCACTTCAGAGTGACCAAGGGCTCGGTAGACGGATGCCCACCGATGTCTGGTGCTTCAGGTACAAAGAAGGGATGTTTGACTCTGCAGCCACGAGGACCAGGAGACGTCGACGAAGACCAGGAGCCGGAGGTGAGCTGTCCCACGAAGGATGTCGAGTGCTGAGCCAACAAGCCTTGGCAAAAGCAACCCACGCAGGAAGGTCAAGCAGGTTACGGTGAGGACCAGCAAGGTCCTGGGGACTCTCCAAGCAATGGAGAGTCAGGGCACGTCTGGAGCAACCAGGGACGCCCAATAGAAATCAAGATGACCCTCAAGGGGACCCACAGGCCGAATGACTAGGAGTCGCGAGGGGACCTCGAGCAAGCTTGCAAAGTACCAGCCCACGGAGCACTCTGTGCGAGGAGGCCGGAGTTCTTTGGTGCAAATACTGCTCAAGGTCAGGACTACACGGAGTCCAATGCACAAGCTCCGGAATCGCCAACAAGCATATGCAACTGCAAATGGACGCGGTGCACAGGGATTCGGGTTATGCAGTCCCCACGAGGGATACTGGCCTCAAACTTGCTGAGAGGGCAGCTCGACCTCAGGGGCCTTCAGAAACCCACCTCCTGTGTTGCTGAAATCTTCGGAGTCCGCAGGAGCTCGGGAGCAGCAGACCGGTCAGTTGCGTTAAGGTGCCTGCAAATGCAGGGGAGTGATTCCTTCACTCCAAGGGAGATTCTTCGGTGGTCCTTAGTGCATCACAGGTCCTGCACGGAGCCTGTATGGAGCAAGGGCACAGACAAAGCTTTGGACGGAGAGGGGGACGAAGTCGGCCCCAGTAAAAGTCCAGCGAAGTCCAGTGTGTCCAGACGGTCGAAGGTCCGTGGTTTCTTCTTGTAGAATCTTGTCCACGTAAAATCTGAAGTCTTACAACCAGGTGTAAGCCCTTTTGTACCCACTGGAGGAGGTTGGACAGATTCGGGGGACCCTCCTAGGGGAGGGTCAGGACAGAGGGGTGGTTACACCCATGTCTTTTGTCCAGTTTCGCTCCAGAGCAGGAGCCGAAGGCTCCCAGAACTGGTTTGAGCTGGACTATGCACAGGGACACCAAATGTGCCCCAAGTGCAGACTTTCAGGCACTCTGAGTGCACCCACCCAGCCCAATACACTAAATCCTGTCTGGGAGGTGGTCACACCTCCCTGTGACAGGATGCCTATTGTGCTGCCTTCCTCTGCTTGAGCTTGGCTCAGCAGCAGGAGGGCAGAAATGTCTCTGGTCGGCAGCATCCATTTTGTGCTGACCGGGTCGAGAAGGCTGGCACCGGATAGACCAGTGACCCCGGTTACCGGTGTGGAGGTATGATTCTAAGGTGTTTGATACCAAACACGATATGTTTCTATGCAGCCGTTTTCGAGATGGCATTTACCGCGAGGTTATAATGCACCTCTACCTATATGTCCGGCTGAGTCACAGACAACCCGGGAGAATGTTCTCCCAAGGCTGCAGAGGCGCTCTGCTCTTGCAGGGGCACCCTCTCACTAAAAACCCAGCACCCTGCCTTCAGGATTGATAAGGCCTGCTATGGGGGTGACTTATAAGTTTTAAGTGTAGTGACCTATAGATATAGTGAACCTATATCTAATGTAAGTGGTGCAAGCACCATCTTACACAGTTTGCAGTAGCAGACCTGTATTTCCATTTTGCATGGCCTCCCATGGGTGGCATAATACATGGGAGGCCTCTGGGGTACCTATGCCCTGGATACATAGGTACCATATACTAGGGACTGATCAGGGTACCCAAGTATCCAATCTGGAGTGTACCAAAGTACATGTGTAACAATTTAAGGGAGAAAGCAGATAGACTGGGGTCCTGATTAGCAGGATCCCAGTCAGACTAGTCAAAAACAGTGCAACATCAAGCAAAAACTGGGGGTAACCATAAGAAGCAGATCCTACTTTCCTACACCGGGCGTTGCAAAAGACCTTACGTGGATAACCCAGGGCTCTGCCCCACTCCTTTGCCAACAGCGCATGCCCAGCATCCTGTTCCCAGGTACGCTGGAGCATCGCTACTGGGTCTTGTACCTTATAGGAGAGGGCCTTGGTGAGCCAGGAAACCAGACTGCGTCCATTTCCCATCATATACAGGGCCTGCATCGGGGGGTGTGGGACTGGTTTTGTGTCAGTAATGCCCCACAGGTGCACTAGCTCTGCAAAGAGGTGCCTATGTACTAAAAACAGACCCGTCGGGAGATCTGTTTGCTCCATCAGCCATTTAAATGGGATAATAGTCCGCCTTGGAACAGATCACCCGGGGCGCCCACCCCGGCAGCCTCCTAAAGTTCTGCTCAGCCTACTGCGGTCCAAAAGAGACACACCGAGTCAAGAGGTGACCCCGGGAGTCCGGGCGGCATTCGCTGTGCTGTACGGTGGCTCCAGTGCGGCACCCGAATGAGGTTGTTTGAGGACACAGCCAGTGCAATGCCAGGAAGGAATAGTTCCTGTATCTTAGTTTGCGCCTCAGCCTTCACACAAACCTCCACTAGGTCGCGTCCTGCCAGCCACTGCCAGCCACTGGAGCTGTCCCGCCAAATAATAGTGCTCAAACACCGGGGCCCCAAATGCACGGCATTCAGGCAACAGCTGCAGCGTGGAGGGGGCCACGCTGTCTCTCCCCTTGTTTCAGATCAATCCACCATCATCGTGTTCAAGACAGAAAGGGTGCCGCGGGAAACATGGACCGGGCAGTTTGCGAAGAAATGCAGGAGCCGGGGCAACGTCACCATTTCCGCGACTGCCGCCTGTCTCTGCACTGTGAGGGGAGAGGAGCACCGGAAAGCAATCTGAGGCCGCAGGGAGGATATTGCTTTTGTGAGGTTTCCATCTTACATGTATCACACCTAATGGTAGATATTGATGGCAAGGTACCTCAAGGTCCGTGGCTCCCATTGAATAAAATGAGCCCCAACCTGGACAACCTGCGCAGGACAATCAGGATGTAACGGGAATAAGCAGGTCTTAGACCAACTAATGCGCAGTCCAGAGGCGGCTTTGAAGCGGTCTAGGATGTGTGTGACATCGGCAATACCAGCGCGCACGTCCCTAATGTACACAAGGACGTTGTTGGTGTATAGAGAAACGGCATGAAGCTGGTTGCCAACCGGTATGTCCCAGACTGCCGTAGCCACTGTGAAGAGCAGCGGCGAAAGAGGGCAGCCTTGACGCATGCCCCTGCCTATTGGGAACAGCTGAGAGATCAGTTGTCCTATCTTAACTCTTGCTGTCGGCTCCATGTAGTTTACTCAAACGTAGTAATCTGCCTTGAATACCCATCCCCTGCTGTACCTCAAACAAGTAGTCCCAGTCCAGGGTGTCGAACACCTTTTCGACCTTCATGACCCAGACATACCAAGTAGGGCGAGCGCGACGGAGCCTCCTGCGGCAGCCTGTGCAATCTCCGTATTGTGAGCCTTCTAGACCTGCTCTGTATGAAACCATTCTAGTCTTGATGTACCAATGTGGGCGTGTGCTCCAGCATCAAGTGCCGCCAGTACCTTGCTAAGGATTTTATAATCGCTGCCCAGCATGGACAGCTGTCTGTATGAGATGACCTCTGCCGGGTCACGGCCGGGCTTCATGAGCGACACCAAGAGTTCGTCCCTCCTGGATGGGGGCAGATGCCTTTCCAACAGGGCAGTTAAATAGAGCTCCGACAACTTGGGAACAAGGGAGCATAGGTTTTGTAGAATTTGATAGGTAGGCCATTAAGGCCTGGTGTTTTACAGGTATGGGAAGCACATATGGCTCCCCGTATCTCTTGCTCAGTCATTGGGTCTTCTAGGGCCTCCTTCTGTTCTGCAGGTATCTTTGACAACATGATAGAGGACAGAAATCCCCGAATTGCAGGCCCACACTGGACAGGCAAGGGCTGTAGAGGACCTGGTAGTGCGTATAGAATGCACCCTGTATTGCCTTCTGAGTGGTGGCAACTGATTCGGAGGAGAGACGGATATAGGTGATTTGATCTCTGTCCGATGCACATTTTAGCAACCACGCCAATAGCTAACCCAGTTTATCTCCCTCTGCAGGCATCTTAGTTTATTGATTGTAGTCTAGGCAACACAGTGACTCAAGCTGCGCATGCCAGTTCTGGGCTTTCGACAGCCCATGCAGTGTCTTCTGACAACGTCGCCCTCTCAAGGCCACCCAGAGAATATTCCACCTGTGTGAGTTCCCGACTGAGGTTGCTCAGTGCCCTAATGACTGCGTGAATGCAATGACCGTGGATCATTGTTTTTAGTGCCTCCCACTCCAACAGGCGCGTGATGGCTGTATTACTATTATCGGTTATATAACTAGTTAGCGGACCGTTTATTGGAATACAGGGTCATCCAGCGCAGTGGGCTGCAAGCGACAGGTTGGCACCGGTGGGGCCCTCCCATGCAGTGTATAGTAATAGTGGGTTGTGATCTGACAGAGTCTTACCTAAATACCCCCTGCCCCCTCCCCCGGTCACCTTAAGCTGCAGGATAGGGTGACAAAGGATGCGTACATGCAGGTCATGGGGCTAGGAATAAAATGAATATCCGGTTCAGGGTTCTCCAGCTATCCACCAGTGACCAATGCGCAAGCCGTTGTGTGAAGTTTCTCGCTGTGGGAGAAGTAGGGAGGGTGGGAGCGATCAAAGTCGAGGTCCATTGCCCAGTGAAAGTCGCCCCCAATAATCCATGGCAGGTGGGACCACTTCGGTAACAGGGACGATGTGTGTGCCAGATACTGTGACTGGGCCATTTTAGGCACATACACATTGCCCAGTAACACCTGTCTATGCAACCTTCCGTCCACGAACACATAGGGTCCACCTCCGCAACTGTGCTTCTGTGCTTTGGATAGGTACTGAGGGGTCTACCCAAATCAACACCCCCGGGCAATGCTTGAATAAGTTACGCCTCCAGTACTTCTGCAGTCGCTGATCGTCCCACGATTCTCCTAGTAAGGGGAGGGGCACAGGCCCGAAGGGTGGATTTCCAATCCCCGGTAACTGTGGGCCGGAGGATGGTCCCCGGACATACAACCTTGTGGTTGTGACAGAAGGCTCAAATCTAACACAACTTCACCAACTCCCCATCCCAAGGCGGCAGAGCAACATCTGGCTGCCCAAACAGTTAACATAATACTCCTAGCCTTTGGGTCCTGTGTAATAATGTCTCATGGGCCACAGGGTTCCCAATGAGAGGGCTGTGAGCATGGTCTCGGCGGGTCGTCTAGGTCCTTCGGCTTCCAAGCGTGGCATTGTCCGGAGAAGGCCCAGCTATTGGGGAGAAATGTCCTGCCCCTCTGCCCGGTACTCGGGGGCGGGGGGGGGGTTGGTTGTCAAGGGGGAAGAAAGGGTTTCCCCCTTAACCACCTCCCCTCCTCGCCCTACCATGCTCTGGAGGGGAAACAGTACAAAGAAGGAAAAGCAAAAATAAACAGGGGTGCTCGTGAGGCCTACTGTATGCCGGAGTCACCAGTGCATGGGGCATACCATTTCAGAAGTCATTCTAGCACGGTGGTGCAAGCTAGAGGATATCATCAGCTGCCTGTTGCGTAACCACAGGGAGCAGGATGGAGGATGCACTGTGCTGTGTGACCAGAAACAAACACGAAAACCTCTCCCTAATTATTAATTAATGCATAGGTCATACATCCTAGATGAGAAACAGCAACATTGTCCCACAACGCAACTATTTATAAAAAAAATTATTGTATCAAAAAGTCTCGTTTTAAAAAAAAAAATATGTAAATTCATTTATATAAAAAACTTTACTGTACAGTATTCAAAATAAAGAAACCCCAAGGCAAAAACCATGCAAAGGATATATAGAAACAATATGACACCACACGAACATCAATCATACCATACATAACCTAACTGAGCAGGACATAAATTGTACATAACACATTAACAAAAAACAGTTGCCAACACAAAATACAAAAATAATTTCAAGACTGAGAACAGCGCCGACGCGCGTTTCGGAGTGGAACCTTTGCCAACAGTTCCTTCGTCAGGGCGCAGCCGATACAATTCACTTTGTAGTCAGAATTTCATCTGTAGACCATGAGCAATTTATATAGCGTGGTGTAAGGGGCTCTTTATCATATTACATTCATGTGTATATACATAATTATGTGGCTGCAGCGATGAGGATGCTTAACAGCCCGGAGGGTCAGGATGTCGTATTGGCATCAGTCAAAAAGGGGATGCTCTCTTGATAAGGAACATAGCGTTTAAACCCTGGGACCGCTATGTCGCGAGGGGGCAACCGAACCAATGATTTCTGGATGCAGTAAGGGAAGTTCTTAATAATCCACAAACGTGATTACCGGTAAATAAAATCATAGGCATGTGTAGGGATGATGTGAGATATGCAATATAGAAAACCTTGACGACCGACACTACGGAAGTCCTGAACACTTCATGGTAGTGGCTTATGTAATTTTGTGGGCCACAGAAAAGGGGGGTCTCTCCCTCCGACTGAGTCAGCTGTGTGACCACCCTCGGATGAGGCGTCCCTGACTCCCCCTCTACCCCAGAGGGACTGGCAGCATCCGGATCCCAAAAGTGAGCTGCTGCCGCAAGCACTGATATCCGCTTGTGCTGTGCCTGCACCGGCATGGGAGCCCCAGAGACGCCGGCATCGCCCTGAGGCATCTTTCCCCGGCGGCACCGATGTCTCAATCATGGTCGGCCTGGGGAGGATCTCCGCGGGGTGATGTCTATATCCTAGGGTGAGGCATGGTGCCGCTGCTCAACCCAGTCTCACACATCTCTCAGCTCTGTAAAGATTAAGGATTTTCCATTCGCTAGCACTTTGTTTTTCCAAAAACATGAGTGAGTGCTTAACACCGACCTCTCTCAGATTGTGCTTCACTCCAAGGAAGTATGCTGTCTTGTACTGAACCATGAGAGTATATAGTCCAGGAACAACAAGATGTTGGCAGTTTGAAAGGTGATGCGGCCTAAGCGCCTAGTGAGTTGTAGCACTGTGTTCCTGTCCTCAAAGTTCAGGATCGTGTGGGTGTGTGTGTGGGTGTGTGTGTGTGTGGGTGTGGGTGTGTGTGGGTGTGTGGGTGTGTGTGTGGGTGTGTGTGTGGGTGTGTGGGTGTGTGGGTGTGTGTGTGTGTGTGTGTGTGTGTGTGTGTACGTACACGTACCACTACTGCCATGGTAGAGGGGCCCCCCGATTCCCTCCAATGCAAACAGGCTCCCCCACACCTCAGAGTAGCGAGGTGCGGCCTACAGTACTAGTCGTCCCCAGCCACTGCCTCCGATCGGAGCCCCCAGCAGCTCCCCCGTGCCACTCACCACATAGGTGAGGGGGGTGAGAAGTATAGGGCACGTGGTGACAGCCATGACTCTTCCATTTCACCTTTAGGCCTGCGGGCCCCGAACCTTCCAGGTGCGGCTCCCTGTGTGAGCCCAGGTGTGCTTGCAGTCCCGGAGCACATCCCCACAATCGCTATGTCCCTGGCAGAAGGGGGTTCATTGATGCCTCTGGATTATCAGGCCCCTCGCTTCGGAAACCTCACAAAGTTGCATCCGCCATCTTGCAGCGCTTAGCCACGCTCCCTTGGGAGGGCGGCAGTCCTTAACCTACCTGGATTTTTAGGTCTGGCTTGCAAGTGATATTCACAAAGGGGAGGTATAAACATAAATGTGGATCCACTATGTACTTTAAAAAAAAAATCAAAATAGAGTGACGTTTGTATAGGGCGAACCATTTCTCTTCCCGTTTCTAGAACCCAATTGGTTTGTTATGACTCTTCACCTACTTGGTTTTTTAGGTCTCGCCTATGCAGCGCGCATGCGCTGCATAGGAGGACCTTTAGCCGTCGCTCTGGTCATTTTCAAGCACTGCACTCGTGCTTGTGGCGGCATCCACCTTGCGGGAGCGAGCAGGAGTGCAGTGCTTGAAAATGAGCAGACTGCGCACGCAGCACTCCCGGGCTCGCTCTCTTTCTCTCTCTCTCGCTCTCTCTCTCCCCCTCTCTTTCTCACTCTTTCCCTTTCTCTCTCTCTCTCCCTCCCGCCCCCTGCTGGCAACTGTACGTTACTGTGCATTGTTTCGAAAGTGGAATGACTTGGGGTCCAATCTCCTAGAAGTCTTCTGTCTGTATATTGTTCTTATTTTGGTCTTATCTTTGAACAATTTCCTATACATTCATGTAAATTGGAATTGCTTTTCTAAGATTGTTGTTATATGGAAGCCACTTATTGGACATGTTCTTAAATTCAGATCACTTGCAGTACATTATGCTTAACTTGGAATATGTCGATTTAGAGCCACGTTCTGTATACATTGTTCTACGTGTGGGCTAATTTCCTCTAGCTTTTTCTTATTTCGAATCACATTCTGCGTGTTGTTTTTTTAAATAGGAGTGACCTTGCCTTCTTTTCCTTACCTTAAAGCCACTATCAGTACATGTAACTTAGTGTGTACTCTTCTTACATGAAAAGCACTTATCATACCTTAGTGGTAAACTAGACTGACCTACCATATATTAGTCCTACATTTCAGTCACTTTCTATACATCAGTCTTAAATTATTGCCATTTTCTTTGCATCGTCGTTCCCTTTAGCTCACGTTCTGTAGGTTACCTAAATGGTGCACATGGTTCTTAAAATGACATCACTTGCATGTTTCTCAAACCGGAGTCAGTGACTGGAAGATGGTTTTAGATTAGAGTTCCTTTGTTGTGGCTTCTCTTCCTTCTCAATGGCTCAGGCGCGTGAGACATCCTTTCCTCACACACTGAGTGAGGCCACCTTCTCTTCACCAGTAGACCGTGAAATAAAGCATGTGCCTCAGCAAACGTCTTGTGCAAGGACCCCTTGGCGAACCGCCATAAGAGATATGTTCCCAGAAACAACGGCAGGTCTCTGTGTAATGGGATGGGTGTATTTTCATTTTGTTCTAAGCGTGTTCTTTTTACCTTTTCAATTTGAAGTGCTTTTTCAGCTTTAGTAGGACTAGTCTGCAACTCTGTTTGCGTTTGTTTATAATTTCAGGACTTCAGTTTGTACAGGTTGTATTTCATAAATATTACTCGATGGATTACATCGATTGAAGACTCTTTGAAACTTTTTTTTCTATTTTATTTTCATTTTTTAAGCCGATTATCCTATATTTCGTTTATACGTGTGAAAGTACCAAAGCCTGGTCCAGCCACTCTTCGTCCTGTGACATATTTGCATTTATTTAGGTTGGAAGGCATGGTGACATGATGGGTTTGATGCAAAAGACAGCAGGGGTGGGGGTTACAGGAAACGCTGCAAACAGTATGTTGTAAGGACATTGTGATTGTAAAACCAATGGGAATCGTAATTTCTGGAAGAAACACAGAATATAAAAGTAACATAATAAAAAGAGAAAATGATGTAAAGCTCACATAAAAGGAGTCCTCCCTTCTGTTTTAAAATTTGTGCGGCACTAAACTGATTTTTATCAGCCATCCCCGAGCCTTCGTTATTTTTGTCTTGAATAAGTTATGGACACTTTTCTTCGGGGTTACACGGGCTCAGAGGACCGGCCAATTAAACATCAAATCACGATATCTGCTTTATTTAAACAGAGAGCGTTTGTTGGATGTGGACAGTATACGGCGTTGCTGATGGCTTCATGGCAGGGTAAGACTGCACATGATGATGAATGTCACAAGATGAGTCAGAAACAGCGCCGTGTGCACAGTTCTTACCATGTGAAATAAGGACACCGCTTCTTGGGTTCTAAACTAACACGGTTTATACCTTCTGTTGGTTTGGGGAAAAAGACGGTTATTCTTATTATTGCTAAACTCTTCAATGAGATTCCAGTTAACCAGTTTTGCAGTCTATTTTGGTATACATAATAAACGACCTAGATGAAAATGTCCAGTTGTGTTTAAGTTGGTGCATTTTATAAACGGTGAATTTCCCTTTTTTGTCTGTTGGGCAAAATTACTCCTACATCCAGAAACCTGCATGTGGCGACCGGATTTAGAAGAAACTATAACTGGTTAACTGGACTTTTTTCGAGGTTTAAAGCCTCTAGGTTGATCCGAGTAAATATTACACCATTAGTAAAAAAAAAACGAGTGTTCCAAGAACACGTCTCCAGAAATGAAGAAAAACACGACCATCAACAAACTTGTGTGCGCGGTGCAACAAGCTGCATTACAATAATCAGCTTTCTCGAAATTTGTCAGTTAATTTCAATAAAAAAAACTCAGTTTCCAGAGTACCGTGCTTATTGTACGTCTCTTTTCGTGTCTACGGCGCTGTCGCTGTGCGTTATTTTGTTTTTAGGTCTCGCCTACGCAGCACGCAGGCGCTGCATAGGAGGACCTTTAGCCGTCGCTCTGGTCATTTTCAAGCACACACTCGTGCTTGTGGCGGCATCCACCTTGCGGGAGCGAGCAGGGGCGCCCCACAAGCACGAGTGCAGTGCTTGAAAATGAGCAGACTGCGCACGCACACAGCACTCCCGGGCTCTCGCTCTCTCTCTCTCCTCTCGCTTTCTCTCTCTCTTTCTCTCTCTCCCGCTCTTTCTCTCTCTCGCTCGCTCTCTCCCGCTCTCTCTCCCCCCATCTCTCTCTTTCTCACTCTTTCCCTTTCTCTCTCTCTCCCTCCCGCCCCCTGCTGGCAACTGTACGTTCATGCTGCCGCTGCTGGTTAATCAGACGTCGCTGGTTGCCCTCCGAGTTCACATCTCTTGGTGAGTGCAGAGAGACGTGTTTCCTTATTTTGTCATTATGAATAGATTTTTATTTTTTGATGGAACGGTTTAATTACAGAATGTGTTTGAGCTTGGTTAGAATGTGCTTGTTTGTTTGTAAGTCTGGCCCGTTGATGAGCTGCGCGACAGGTCGCTAACCAGGCATCGCGAGTGCACATCAAATGCGGAGTCTGCATCCTATGGCATAGACCCAGTGGGTACCCGCTTGAATACCACTATCATCGTAGGGGTTACTTCGGTGTCTGACTCTGTAGTCCGTTTAGGTGCGCCATGTCTCCGGCAGCCATGTGTGTGACGGCGTTGGTTACTATGGCAACGATCGGCCATTTATACCACATGCGCGTGCTCTGCCCAGCCGCTACCAGCTAACAAGCATTGGCATAGCCAATAGGTCTTGCCTTTGGGACCTTATAAGTATTTAGTTATGCAGCACAATATCCTTACTGCAACAACATTAACTGTTGCATGGCTAAATACTTATAAGTGCAAAACAACAGTTGATGGACAGAATGCAGAACAATGTCATACATTCACCCCAGTACAGAGATCTGGGCCTAAATCCATCGTTTTTTTGCTCACCATGCCATTCCAGTTTGAACCCAGCCATATGCAAATCAGTCTTGACCCTGTGCCTCATGGGAACAGTCCAGCCCGAACTGCCAAGCCAGGTCCTCCCTGGACTGGAAACAAGCATCCTAGGACCGGTTTCGGGGTTTCACCCCTCTTCAGCCAGGATAGCTTGATTCCAGTGGCATGGAGAGCACTGGATTCAAGCTAGCCTGGCTGATGACGGCTGAATAGCCAGAAACCGGTCCCAGGATGCTTGTTTCCGTTCCAGAGAAGACATGGCTTGGCAGTTCGAGCTGGACTGTTCCCATGAGGCACAGGGTCAGACTGATTTGCATATGGCCATGTCTGAACTGGGGTGGTGGAGTGGGCTAAAGAATGATGATGGATTAAACCCAGATCAGTTGACTGGGGGTGAGTGTTTGATTAGCTCAAGCGCTCCGTCCATCATCCCCTTTGGTATCGCTTTGTTCGCCCTAAGTTGGCAGGGTATGCCCAGACGTGGGTCCCTTGCTCACTTTGCCACTGGATTCAAGCTAGCCTGGCTGATGACGGCTGAATAGCCAGAAACCGGTCCCAGGATGCTTGTTTCCGGTCCAGGGAAGACATGGCTTGGCAGTTCGGGCTGGACTGTTCCCATGAGGCACAGGGTCAGACTGATTTGCATATGGCCATGTCTGAACTGGGGTGGGGGAGTGGGCTAAAGAATGATGGATTAAACCCAGATCAGTTGACTGGGGGTGAGTGTTTGATTAGCTCAAGCGCTCCGTCCATCATCCCCTTTGGTATCGCTAAATACTTATAAGGTCCCAAAGGCGAGACCTATTGGCTATGCCAATGCTTGTAATTCTGTGGTATGCTTCACCTTCAACTCCTCGTCACACATACAGACATTGTATCTGGGCAGGCTCTACCTCATTTGTCCGAGGGAGCTCATTGTGTGGTATCTTTTGTATCGGGGATTGAACTCTTAAAATTGCCTAAGGGTGTCCACAATTACATAAAGTTAAAAACAGGGTGTTGATGTTAAAGAGTTTAATTATGTGCTCTGCATCAAGGGACTCTCTACATGTTTCAGTAAAAACCCAGTGGGGTGAAATGGTTCGCTCTATACAAACTTGGTCACTCTCTTTTGATGATATTGGACAGTGAACTTGTTATATCTAAGATTTTATTCTATGCACCTTCCCTATTTCTCTGCCTCTGCTGCTCAGCCAGTGTGAATGGTATGGGTAGAATGTTGGTGTGGATGGTGATGTCATTGGAATGTGTGGATTGCTGTGAGGCAGAGTGTCCGTTAGATCCTGGGCTGAGCAGCAGAGAGACTGCTCCTGGTGGGGCGTTATAACATCTTTGCTGGAAAATTTATCTAACATCTAAGATCAATAAACTTATTTATCTGTAACCTAACCAAGTCTACTGGAACTCCTTCCTACGATACATCATAACTGTCACCTGACCTTTTAATCTACACCAATATTATTCAATAGTTCTTTACTTACACACACATACCTATCTATTACTATGCTATTTACATATTTACATGTAACGCTTCACATTACCATAGAACATTACTTTAAAGCGTCACAGACCTATTGGCATTGCCAATGCTTGTACTGACTTGGAACCCCAAATGACTAAGCGTTTTCCATGCACATAAAAAAAGATATTTTTTTTCTACTTCAAGGAACTGTTATTGGATACTTTCAAATTTGAACAAAAGATTGTATTGTAATTTCATTTATATAGCGCTTTTTCGGCGAGTAGCATGCTACTCTGGAACCCATAAAGAATTAGTGGTGAATTAGTATAGTGAAATATGAAAGTAATTTCAGTGGTGGATATTAGTCAGTTATTTGGATTGAGAAGGATAGCGGAGGGATAGAAGATGGAAAAAAAGGTTTGTATTTATATAGTGCTTGCTACCCCTAATGAGGTGTTGAGGCGCTTTTTTCGGCGAGTACCATGCTACTCTGGAACATTATTTCTTGTTATGTATCGGATAACTACAGAAAGGAAGGTGCCAGCACAATGGTTTTCACCCCAAAAAATCTTTTGTCGGTGTCTTTTGTCACTGGTGCCTTTTTAAGTCTCGTCTTCAGTCCGTTTCACCTGCGTGTTCATGTCTTAAACCTACTCTCTCAATACTTGTGGCTGAGCCTCCTTAAGCAGGCGACAGGTGTTAAAATGTTTAGAGGTTATAAGGTAATTTTGGATGAGAAACAAATTTGGTATGTTACTATGTCTTGATTAGGAGTTGTCTGAAGAGCTGAATTCCATCCATCTCTTCCTTTGTGAAAGAGCGCTAGAAATATAGCCCCTATGATTATTTCTTGACCAGTGGCAGAGTTGTCAGTGAAGTTACATTGGTACAGGTGCAATGCAACAGTTTCCTTCCTTTGCCAGCATTTTGCTATAAAATAAGGTTTTGCGCTATTTATCTTTGTAGGTGATCAATAATGCTTGCGCAACTCAAGCTATTGTCAGTGTCCTATTGAACTGCGATCATCCACATATTTACATTGGGGACACCCTTTCGGAGTTTAAGGAATTTACACATGATTTTGATGCAGGGGTGAGTATTTTTTATATAGTATTTCTTAAACCTTTCTTGTTGCCTGCGAAATGTTTGCTGACTTTTTTAGACAAATAATTTTGTAGATATATTTTGATCTTTATCTGGGTTTTACATTTTTAATTCATAAGCCACTCTTCTGGCATTAAACCCCCTAGTGCTGTTCGAGGTTCAACTTTAAGCTAATGTTTGCAGCATGTGCTGCTGAAGATCACATGCTCTGCAGACACCTGCCATTTAGTAGTGGGCGTGGACAACCTAGGTTTATCTTGGAAGTAGAGGTTTCAAGGTGACTCGTGATATCTCCCATGAAACCCTCGATGCACCAGTTCATAGACTCCAACGTAGACTTTTTCCCACCATAGAGTTTGGACATACCTCTGAGCCTCAAAACTGTAGCCCTACGGAAGTGCCATCTTTTTCAACATTGAGACACTGGAACTAGTAACTAAAACGTGCAACAACATTGTGTGGTCGTCATCCGCTTCAGAATCGGATTGGCCTGAAATTCTTGGGGAGAGGTCATATGAGAATGACTTGTGAGGTAGGATATGGAGAATACTTTTTAAATTCTGCCATAATTGTAACAAAACGTTCCTGTGTTTGGACCAGTAGTGGCTCTGCAACGTCTGTCAACCAAGGGACCATAGAGAACCTAAATGGTACGCCTGTAAGGCCTTTCAGTGTGAAAAGACCATCTGGCATGGAAGGGATACGAGGTGGTCGCACTATGCAGTGCAGCACCGAAGCTGTCCTGAGCCATGAACCAAAAACTGTGTCAAAGAAGTCAGAGGAACTTGCTCTGATAATTAAAAGGGTGGGCCCCCTGGCACTCTGGGGGGCCAAGGGGAGCAGTCTAGAATGTGCCTCTGACCTAGGAGAACATCCTTCTCCAGGGTCCTTGAAGGGTGAATGATCAAACCACCATACAGCAGCCAACATCTCCAGTGCCTCGAGACCCTCACAGGTGATTTGCCGTGCTCTAAATATTGATTGATTAACCCCACACCAAGGACAAAGGCCACACCTCTGGGTTCTTAGTGAACTCATTTAAGGGATCTTCTGTCCAGCGTTCGACCTCGAATGGAGCCTTGGCTTTAGGGCATAGAACATCCTTAAGAGATGCATGCCTGAAATCTTGATCCACTACCAAAGAAGCTTTGGTAGTTGGTGCCTCCCACTGCCCCATAGCTATCTCAGCCCTGAAAGCCAGTCCTTGCTTTGGAAATGCCTTGAGACCCTGGACTTGATAAGGAGACATTCTGCTTCAGCCACAAGAGCCTACACTGCCCGCCTCAGAACAGAGGTCAACTCCCAAATCAACCTGGAAATTAGCCTTTGCAAGTGATGCAACACCAGCAAAAGACAAAGGCAAGCAACCTTTTGTAAGGCACAAGAAGATCTACATAGATCTATTCAGCAGTCCCATTCTATCAAGCCCACCTCCAAATGGTCAGCCTCACACAAACAAGTTTGCCTCACATTCGAGGAGGCTACCTCAAAGCAGCAGTTATATCCCATCCCCAAAAATACTAAATCTAGGGAGCCTCACTATCACCCATACAGTCTCCATCCCCAGCACAGTCTGTTTATATAGACTCTGATCAAGATCCCTCTGCTGATCAGCCACACTCTTATGAGAACCCTATACCCCTGGATGATGGTGATGAGCTGTGGCATGATTATAACTACTCTTTCCAAAACAGGACCTGTACTTATCGCTGTATCTCGTTAAGCCATCCCCATCAAATGATACCACTGTATATCATGCAGTCATCCATCTTGTAGCAGACCATCACAAAGTCACGCTTTATGTGGTAGAGGAAGAGGAGGACTTCCTCATTGAGACTGTCTCAGTGACAGAGCAGTATGCCCTGTTTCTGCCTATGTTAAAGAGCATGCTCAAATGCTTTACAGAACATTTCAAAGACAATGAGAAAGGCAGAGATGTTGCATGTAAATTTGAGAAGAATTATAAGTGTCACTACAATACCCCATCTACATCAGAAGTCGGGTCCCACCAGATTCACTTACAGTACATGCAGCACACAGAAAGGGATTTTGTGCAGGGTGCAAGAGATACCCCTCCACCTTTCAAGGAAAGCCAACAAATTGATGCTGTAGACAAGCGGGTAGCTATGGTTGCTGCCACACAATGGTACATAGCAACCCAACCACCAGTCGGCACCTGTAGGACGCTTAGGTTATTTTCTCATAGTGGGGAAAGTATAACCCTAACAAGTGGGTACTCCATACCCCATAGCTGGCCACTGGAGTTTCATACCACACCACCAAATATCCCACCATGTCGACATAGCATCAGCCAAGCTCACCATAGGATGCTGTGGTAAGTGCAAGTGTTGCTTCAAAAATTTGACCTGATAAGCTCTTGCCCAATGCTGTTCCTTTCATGGAAATGGCCTTCCTCATTGCAATCACTGTCCCCTGTAGAGTTAGTGTCCTGCCAGCCCTAATGGTAGACCAGCTATTTATGAAGTGCACAATGATTGGGTCGTCCTTAAAACACACCCTCGTTTTCTACTTCAGATTGTCTCCCTTTTTCATGTCAACAAAACGTTTGAGTTACCACATTTTTTTTCCCAACAGCATTCAGGTGCTTTTGGCCTGCCCACCTTGGAAAACAAATTTCAAAAGTCGATCTCACTAGATGGTTTGATGGAGGTATTCAAGTTTGCTATGCTAAAGCCAAACACACACAACACGCTGGCCTAGAGCACATTCCGTTTTGAAAAAAGGAGCCATTGTGGCTTCCCTAGACATTATTTCACTTGTAGATATGTGTAAGGGTGCCCTGTGGTCTACTCTCCACACTTTCATCAAACATTACTGTGTGTATTCACGCCCGAAAAGAAGTACAAATAGGGCAAACTGTACTTAACACTTTGTTCCAGAAGTCTTCCGCTCCTGCTTGCAAATGACTGCTTTAGGGAGATGGGTACTGCTTTTCAGTCTATGCAGATCATGTGATTTATAGCAGCACATAATACATTACTTACTGGTAACAGCCGGTTTGCAGTACTGTAGATTCACATGCACCTTTCTACCTCCTTCGATTCAAGCTCAATCATGACATTTAACTATTATGCTGTAAATACATACCATTACACACCAACTTCCCTGCTATGCATCTTTACCACTTATCTTACTTGCATGTGTATCTGAAAAAACATAGCTACGTTGGAGTCTGTCCTGTTGCATTGTGGGTTTCTCAGGAGGTATCACAAGGCGCCTCAAAACTGAAACATCTATTTAGAAGAAAAACGGTGTGCAATGTCTACGTCCAGCATTAGATGTCAGAAGTGTGCAGAGCCTGTGGCTCTTCAGCACTACAAACTGGTTGTTAATGGTAAGTATTGTTTCCTGTGCACTCGTATGCTCAAGTTTATAAAGACTACACTTAAAAAGCCAATATCTAGTAATATTGTGCCTTCTAATTAAAGTGTGGCCTTGAATGAACTAAACTTGTTTAATTTATCGTTTTGGGGTTTTTATCTAGATATCTCAGATTCCTGCCCTTTATTTTTCTTGCGTTTACATACTTGTTGCTGACAGGCTGTTCCTAGATTAGTGTCTACCTTTTTCAATTTTGTTTCGCACCCCATCCAGCTTCCATGCCCTTTCCATTGCATATATTCTCACATCCACACCCTAATGATCACCCTGACCACCACCAATTTCATTGCACTGCCCCCTTTTACCAATACTTACCCCCTCTATCATCTCGCAAAGCATATAGGTGGAGGAGCAGATGACTCAATTAACTCCCCTCCTTTCAGTTACCTTGAGGTAGTGCAGGATTCCCACATTCTAGACTCAAGGGTGCATATGAGGGTGGGATGGTAAACTAAATCGAAGGCAGGTGAAAGGTCCAGCAATATCAAGAAGCAGGGGTTATCTTCATGTGTGGTCAGAATGTGTAAGGCAGTACAGAGACCGCTCTACCTTGTACCTTATAGATTATGCCCTCTTGACCACAGATGAAGATGAGCCCTGCCTCCTGATATTGCTGGACTTCTCAGCTGCCATCGACACAGCCCACCATAAACCCCCTCATACGTACCCTACAGCTTAAATGGGATTTTTCCAGCAATGTCCTTCACTGGTTCTCCTCCTACCTTTCCAGCCGTCACCAGTTTGTTCACATGGGCACCTCCAGGCCACAAAAGATCATTATCATGTGTTGAGTCCCCCAGGGTTCCATACAGTCTCCTTTTATCATCACCCTTTACATTGAGCTGCTTGGTGCTCTACTCACAGATAACCGCATCAAGATTCACCAATATGCCAATGGTACACAGCTCCACTTGAATTTCTCCTCCTTCAGACTTGCAAAACCTTAAACCCTGCTTGCACATTACACAGACCTGGATGTCCAGTGCCTACCTGAAACGTAACCAAGCCAAGACAAAGTTCCTGTTATTTGCCAAGAACAATAAAAGCCAAGTACAAACCTAGCCCAATGACGTGAACCTTGACTGCTTCGAACCCCAGCTCTCACCAAATGCCAAGTCACTTGGGTTCACCCTGGTTGCCAACCTCGCTCTCAAGGAGCGCATTGCCAAAAAAACAAAAATGGCATGGTATCAGCTCTTTCTTCTAGAGAAAATCAAGCCGTTTCCTCCAGAAAGTGACTTCAGAATCGCTGTTTAAGCCCTCGTACTGTTGAATCGGGATGGTGGTAATGCCCTACTCCATGGCCCCCTAGACTCCACACTGGCACTCCTTAAGGGCATCCTACACGCTGCTGCACATCTCATCCATGGCATGAAGAAATATGATCACATCACCCCCTTCTTGCTGGACTCCTTTGGCTCCTCTTGCTGGCCCGCACCATGTTCAAAACTAGCTCCATTATTTACACAGCCATCAAGACCAGCACCCTCTCTTATCTTGCAGACTTGCTCACCACCTGTGGTGGATTTCGACACACCCACAGCACGGACTCCTCTGTGAATTATTTAAAAAAATAAGACAATAGACTTTTTCTATCCATGCACCCATGACCTGGAAAAACATCCCGGTGTCCATCTGGACCGCCCAATCGCTGCTCCAATTTATAAAAGAGTTAAAGACTCATCTCTTTAAAGAACACTACATCACAATGCATTAACCGTCCACAACCCAGCTTCCTCTCCTACTACTTGTTTGTTTGGCAAGGTTCACACTATAGAAATGCCATATACATGCATACATAATACTTTCTATTGCAAGCAGTTACATTTTACTAGTCATGTGGTATCACTTGGTAACAGGGCTGTCTGTGAACACCTTCTAGCCTGAGGGGTAACTCCTTGTGTGCATTTACTTGGTAATATCTATCTTTGTCTTGTTTCAGATGAAGGGCTTGGCCCTTAGTAACTCTGAGCTGATTCGACAAGTTCACAACAGTTTTGCCAGGTAAGTGTTGTTGAAACTTGCATCGAAGTGCCAGTCAGATGGTTACAACAGCATGACCTGATATCATTTATCTTGCTGGTGATACTTGTACATAGGCTTTTGAAAAACGCTGCCCCATTCATCTGTGACTGTGCCACCATTTTTATTGATGTGCAACAGCCAATGCCGGAATACTGTGTGATATCTATCTATCTATGAATGAATGAATAGATATTTATAAATCGCAACTGCTGCTTCAGAAGAAGCGTCCTTGGCTTGCATAAATCAAATCGGATAGGATCGAAGAATATAGCTCCCCAAATAACACTGTTTTCAACTGTGCCTTGAACAGGCTTTCGCTAGAGATGGCGCGGAGGGAGGAAGCCTTTCAGAATCGGGGATCCAGGACAGAGAAGGATCTGCCCCAGATCTGGCTTTTCAGAATCTGGGGACACATAATAAATTGAGATTGGAAGAGCGAAGTGTCCTAGCAGGGGAGTAGTGTTCAAGCTGGTCTTGGATGTAGCTAGGGCCCTTTATTTGGAAGGCTATGTGAGTTTTCATGAGAGTTTTGAATTTTATCCTTAACTTGATAGGAAGCAGTACAAATCTTTTAGCCCTTGTCGAATAGACTGGCATTTGGGGATATTTGGGATGATCCTAGCTGCGGCATTTTGAATCAGTTGTAGTCGTGATAGCAGATTCTGGGGGACACCTAGATAGAGTACGTTGGCGTAGTGCAACCTGAAGGTGATTAGTGTCTAGAGGAAGATATTTTAGAAGCTTTCTTGGGGATTTTAGTAGACCAAAGAATGTAGCAGCGGTGACTTTGAAGTGGAGTTTGTAGGAAAGTGCAGTGTCCATCAAGACGCCCAGATTTCTGACTACTGTAGAAGGGGTGGGGGCAGGGCCCTAAGTTGGATGGCCAGAGACGCAGTGCGTCAAGAGGGAAGGTAGAGCCAAATATCAAGATTTCAGTTTTGTCAGAGTTGAGTTGTAAACAGCTGTTCTTCATCCATTGAGCAATGGATGCAAGACAGCCCTGAAAATTTCCAATTACATTGTCATTAAGCTGATGGAAGGATAGCATAACCTGAGTATCATCTGCGTAGGAGACGATACTGATACCCCAACTTTGTGCGAAAAGGGCAAATGAAGCCAAATAAATGTTAAATGGGGTTGGACTCAATGATGAGCCCTGAAAACACCACATCTAATGGCCCTAGACTGGGAGTTAAAGGGAGAAAGGAAGACCAAAACTTTAAAACACAAAAACGATCCAGCACTCCAAAAACAAATTCAAATTGCAACAGTAAATGATGAGAAAAGTGTTCAAAGAATGATTCAGCAGGTCTGATGTCGTTCCAATTCTTTATTCAAAATCTTCTTAAAAGATAGATTGTAGCCTACGCGTTTCGTCCATCAAGGACTTCTTCAGGGCAAAAAGGTAAGACGTTTCCTCCTCAAGATTCATAGAAGGAAATTTCTGTATGGAGACTCGGTTTCCAGAGGAAATGTATTAAGTCCTTAAGTGTTTTTAGCACCAATATGGGAGTCATCCAATGTAATGAATCCAAGCGGTGTCATGGACCATTATTATCTACGGCCATGTGTAATGAAGCCATTGCTCATATGACCCGATCGTGTTCTCCAAGCAGCCCATTCACCGGTTCTCAAAGAGCAATGGCTTCATTACACATGGCCGTAGATAATAATGGTCCATGACACCGCTTGGATTCATTACATTGGATGACTCCCATATTGGTGCTAAAAACACTTAAGGACTTAATACATTTCCTCTGGAAACCGAGTCTCCATACAGAAATTTCCTTCTATGAATCTTGAGGAGAAACGTCTTACCTTTGCCCTGAAGAAGTCCTTGATGGACGAAACGCGTGATACATCTATCTTTAAGAAGATTTTGAATAAGAATTGGAACGATCAGACCTGCTGAATCATTCTTTGAACACTTTTCTCATTTACTGTTGCAATTTGAATTTGTTTTGGAGTGCTGGATCAGTTTTGTGTTTTAATGTTTGGTGGGATCTTGTATCCTAGGGGGGACTTAAGGGTATTGAGTCTCAGATCCTTGGCACCCAGTTAGCTTAAATTACCCATTACCTCACACAAGGGATAAGTGCAGTCACTATTGCCCCATACCCTTTTTTGCTGTGTTTTGGAGAAAGGAAGACCGCCTGTTGTCTGTGTGTTAGGAAGGAACAAAGCCATTTCAGAGTGCGGCCTATAACTCCTACCTGCTTCAGCCTTTGAAGGAGGATCCGGTGCAACACGGTGTCGAAGGTGATGGAAAGATCTAACAAGATGACCACACCTTCTGCCCCAGAGTCGAGGTTGCCCCTGATGTATTCTGTGACTCCCAGAAGGGCTAATTCCGTTCTGAAACCAGCACAGAAGCCCGACTGGGTGGAATGTAGAATCTTGTTCTGTTCCACATAACTGGTGGTCTGACGTTCACCAGTGATTTTAGCATCTTGCCAAGGTGTGGAAGGAGAGAGATGGGCCTATAATTGCTCAAGGTGCACTGGTCGGCATTCGCTTTTTTATTCAATAATGGGATGACAAGTGCTTTTTTCCAGCTTAACGGCACCATGCAGCTCTCTAAGGACAGGTTATAGAGTGCATTGATTTGTGGGCTAATGGCAGAGGCTGCCTTGGAAAGCATAGAGGGAGTATGGGGATGAAGGGGTGAGCCAGATTTGATGTTCTGAATAATGTGCTCTGTGTCTGCCAGTGGAATTGGTTCGAAAGACTCCATCCGTACCACGGTCGTGGCTGCGGCAGTGATGGGAGTTGACTTTGGGGTGGGGGTGTCGCACAGATTGTTTAAATTGGAATAGATGTTTTCCACTTTCAAGTGGGAAAATGAGGAAAGATCCTCAGCCAGGGATTGGAATGTATGTACACTGTTTGAAAGCCTCAGGCTGCAAAAAAAGTTTGACAATTATAAAAAATCGCTCTGGGGTGTTGTCAGTGGCTGCAATTTGCGAAGGGAAAAAAGCAGTTTTTGATTTAAAAAAAAAAAAAAATATATATATATATATATATATATATATATATATATTTATTTATTTCTCTGAAACTGTTTGAGGGCAATGCTATAAGCCCACTTGTCCTCAATGTCATAATTCCTATGCCACCTCCTTTTCACTTGTTCGCATTTGAGTCTTTCTTCCTGAAGACCAGGCGTAAACCAGTTAGCTGAGGGTGCGGATCTTTTTCAAGAATGTGATTTGAGGGGGGCCAGTTTCTTAAAGCCTTGTACTAGGGGGAGTTGTAGGAGGTAATGTTGACCTCCATTCCCTCCGAGGTGATCCCCCTCAATCTGGGAGAGCATATGTAATAGGTTGGCCTCGGGGATAGTCCTCCATGGCCTGGAGATGCTCTTGGGCTTAGTAGGCACAATCTGGTAGGAGGAAGGGATACATGAAGGGGCACAAGAAAATGATCTGTCCAGATTAATGGAACGGGGAACTTACCGTAAGGGAGGGGTAGAGAATATTAGATCTAATGTATGACCTCCGCTATGAGCGGCACCCACTACCAGTTGGGGAAGGTTGGGGTCACTCATTGCCTCTCTAAATAGCCCTGCTGCCCTACAGTTAGGGTTCTGGAGCTCATGACTTGGCAGAGTTGTTTAACACATATATAAGGATATATATCTCTATATATAGAGAGATATATATCCTTTTTTTAAAATCTAGAGTGCTACATACTTGTTTTTGCCCAGTTTCTAAGAACTTGACCTTACAAAGGCAATAGAGCTGTTGCAAAGGAGGATTGAGATTTCACCCTGGTCGCACCAAATGGTACAGTGGTTTAGCTGAGATTTAGAACGAAGATCTAGATCTGAGATCTGCTGATTGCAAAACCACCAACCTAGTCACTAGACCCTTTTGTATTTTGTGGTTTAGCTGCTCCCTGCCTGGAGACCTCTTCGTCTGGGTGGAGGTTTGATGTTAAATGGTTTTGCAGATTTTAGTGTAGATAAACATGAAAATAACAGAATTTTCTACATGTTCCCCACAGGTTATTTGACTGTCAGTGGGAGTAGAGTACTTTCCTTTTAGTGCCCAGTAATGCATAGCGAGCTCCTATTAGTGTTCTCTGCCATGATTAATGTTTGCTGTGTTTCGCATAAGAGGAGAATCTCTGCAGTGAATGGGCTAAATCTGACCTGGGAGTATACTGTAAAATTTCCATGTGCAAACATTTTGGAGAAAGTTTTTTTAATTTTGCTCACTTGTTTAGCAGCTGAAGTGCTGCAATCTTATTTACATTTTCACCTATTGCAGGCAACAGATGTTCGAGTTTGATGCCAAGCCTTCTGCAAAAGATGAAGATGCCTTCCACTTCGTAAGCTACGTTCCTGTGTACGGCAGACTGTACGAGCTGGACGGGCTGCGAGAAGGGCCGATTGATTTGGGTACTTCATCTTTATCGTTGGTGCTGAGCGCAAAAAGCAATGTGTATGTCTGAACTCTGACATGCTGCTGTTTTGATCAGGGATGGTCATTCTCTTATGATTCTTCATATTTTTGCTTTCCCTGCAATTTATGCAAATGACTTAGATGCCCGTTTCTCCTCTCTCCCAAACTTTCTGACCGATACCACACTGAAGCAGGGTCCCCTTTGGTGGTTCACCTTAAGTGTATGCTAAATGGCACATCAGTAATTCACAATAAGATACAATCATTGCTTGCAATGAAAGAAACTCTGACTTGGTAAAAGGGTTGCCAATTAAGGCAGATATCTTCTCCCACCATTCTGAAATATACTTTTTAAAATCCTTTGTTCTGTGTGCGCAACAGTTTTTTCAATTTTTATGTAAAGGTATGAAACGGCAAGAGTCTGCAAGATGTAAAGTAGTCTACTGCATGCATATTCGTTAGACAACCGTTAGCGTTCAGTGAGTATGGAAGCTCTTAATATAGTCCCAAAATGTACTTTGTTTCAATGAGGACACTCGAGATTGCTCGATGAAAATTGTTGCCCATTGCTTAGAAACAAAGTATAATGCTCTATTCGGGGGTATGGTATGTACACGCTCAGAGTACTAGATGCTAAAAAAAAAAATCTACCTATTGTGGAAAAAAAATACCCTTTTTCCGTTTGGTGCTGTGTGATGGGGTGAAGATTAGACTCGTATTTGGTCAGGGTTTGGATTCTGGCAAAACTCTGATCAAATACTTTTCAGATTATACAGGACTGTGAACATACCAGGGCTCTGTCGACCTCAGATCTTTGAACATTCACAGTCTGTTTATATGCAGAGGCTCTGTTTATGAATCAGCTGAGTAGGTTAGCTGGCTTATCACATTAGGGCTCTGAATATTCCAGCACTTTCAATATATCGAGTTTAGATTATAGCAGAGGAATGGATATATAATTGCTCTGTTTCTTCAGTTTCTGAGGTAATGCCTTGCCCGTTCCTCTGTCATATTTTCTTTCATAGCTCTGCTTCAAATTGTAAATGAGTAAACCCAACTGCACAGAGTGGTCTATTACTGTTGAAACTCTGGCTCTTCCACGCATTGTAGTTTATATATTTTTCAAGGGGTTTTGTACAGCCCAAGCTTGATGATTAAATCTGCCCTCTCCTCCCAAGCTGACTTGGTCGAGGTGCAATAACTCATCGACGCCTACAATTCGACCATCTCCAACATCATGGATAGCATTGCTCCACTCCAACAAAAAAATACCTCAACGAAAATATCCAAACCGTGGTATAACGACAACTTTAAACACGGAACGCCGCAACCTTAGGGCAGTTGAACGTTCCTGGCGATCCAATCCCTCCTCGGACCAACTAAAACTCCTTAGAGATGTCAGGAGCCTCTACAACAAACAAATCAAGAGTGCTAAGGCTGACTATTTCAGACACCAACTGGATCAAGCGGCAAACCGCCCCAAGAAACTTTTCGAATTGGTCAAACAGCAATCAGTTGTTGGTCCTAACCACTCTGATCCTGGTGGCAACCCACCCTCATGCGACGAACTTGCCGCTTTCTTCACTGAGAAATCAAGACTCCTCTCCACTGATCTCACCTCTAAGAAGGCTCTATTACCTTCTTCCAGTGCCGCCTCACCCATTGACCCCTTTGAAAAGCGCAAATCGACCACCACGAACACCAAGAACAATGCGTCATGGGGCACCTTTACCCCATTTAGTGAAAATGACATCAACAAGATTCTTCAGAATATCAACCCTTCCAACCACTTCAGTGACCCGTTGCCCCTGTCCATCTTCAAAGAAATCAAGAATGCACTCATCCCCACCTGGACAAGGATTGTAAACGCTTCTCTATCACAAGGCACGATCCCCGACTGCCTAAAAGCAGCTCAGGTATCACCTATACTAAAAAAAAACCTAACGCTGACAAATCTGATCTCAATAACTTCCGCCCCATTTCCAACATCCCCACCATAGCGAACCTCTTAGAAAAATGTGTACAATCCCAACTTTGTGCTCACATAGATAATTACCAACTCCTAGACCAGCATCAATCCGGCTTTAGGAAGGGGCACAGCACCGAATCGGCTCTCACTCACGTTATGGATGACATTTTAAAAATGCTTGATCAAAACGAGTCCTGCCTCCTGATCCTCCTTGACCTTTCCTCCGCATTCGACACGGTTAATCATGACAACCTCCTATCCATCCTGCAAAACAGAATGGGTTTTTCTGATCAGGTGCTACAATGGTTCTCGTCCTTCCTACATCACAGATCACAAAGAGTCAAGGTAAACCACTCTCTCTCCCAGCCCTCTCCTGTACTCATGGGGGTCCCCCAAGGGCCCGCTCTATCTCCTATCCTCTTCAACCTTTTCTTGGAACCTCTTGCTAACTCGCTAAACTCCATGAACACTCTCTTCCACATGTATGCGGACGACACGCAACTCTATCTGAAAATCTCATTCCCGGAAAACATCATCTCACTCAACACTACCCTATCGTCTACTCAAAACTGGTTAACGGAGAACCATCTCCTGCTCAACACTTCCAAAACGGAATTCCTGCTCATCTACCCTCCGAACCACATCCCCAAGCTAGACCTCTGGCTAAGTCACCTCACTGCTTTCAACTGCACTCCTCTCATCATAGACTCAGCCAAGTCTCTTGGAATCACCATGGACAAGCACCTGAATATGAAAAATCATATCAGCAATGTATGTAAGGGAGCAAACCACTTGATGAGGTCACTCAGAAATATCAAACCTTTCCTTCCACTAAATGTTTTCAAGCAGGTGGTCCAAGCGCTTGTCTTGCCGAGGCTAGACTACGGCAGTGCTACCCTATGTGGCCTTCCCAAATACGCACTGGCACCACTAAGGGCATCACTGAACGCTGCGGCTAGACTGGTTACAGACACCAAACGAAACAAACATATATCCCCAGTCCTAAAATTTCTCAAATGGCTGCCCTACGAAGCACGAATTCAGTTAAAGATTGCCGTGCTGACGCACAAAGCCCTTCACTTCAATATTCCCACGTACCTGGCTCAAAAACTTGAACTATCCTGTGGTATAAGAGCCTCAAGAAGCGCCTCTACCTTCCTCTTGAAACCACTCTTCCTTAACAAAAAGAGAACTTGTCACCGAGCCTTCTCAGGCGCTGCCCCAAAGATATGGAACTCTCTTCCACCGGAAGTACGCAGAATCTCCTCAACGACGGCGTTCAAATTGGAAGCCAAAAGATTCCTAATGAACAAATTCTTACCCCAAGAGGGATAGGCTCACTTGCCCGTTGACATTGTTCCTACTACCATTGTACCTCTATTTGATACGGCTCTTCTTTACTGCATACTGTGGACCCCCCCCCCTCGTTGCCCGCTTACACCTGTTTATTGTATTACCCTCCTGGGTGCAATGGTCCTGTAATCTGCGACCATTCCTGTTTTTTTTTTTCTCCTACTTGATGTGGATATTGTATTTATACCCTTCCTTCCATCATATTGTAAAGCGCTCTGATATCCCTCGGGATCTTGTTTCGCTATATAAAACTTTATAAATAAAATAAATAAATAAACCTTGCCTGGCTCCTGACTAAGGGTGCCATATTTGAATAGGTCTACCCGCTTTTTATTCTTTTAATGTTCGCACCTTTTAAGTTTTTTTAATTTGTGTTTTCAATACTGGGGTGCCTGTATAGGGATAGCAGGGTGTCTCGGCCCTGGATTATTCCTCTTTCATTCCGCCAACTGGTTTTTAGGGTTAGTGCTTTGGTGCCGGCTTTCTAGCCACACACCACCCTCATAGGGAGGGCTATTTAGTACTCAGACTGGCACGTTCGCGCCGAGTGCCGGAACCCCTGCTGGTTTAGCCACAGAATCGACCAGCACAATCACCTATTCAAGTAAGGATCTGCTTTCCCTTAAACCTCCCATTTACAGCTGTACTTGTATTGATCTCCTCAGCCTAGATTCTGAGATTGATAGCCATTGCAGTAAATGTAGGTTCCATCTTACTGCACTAGTGCCGTCCAGGAAATCCCATTCACTTGCCGCATTGAACTCCCAGCATCGACCACTGCCGTTAGCTAAGTGCGCTCTCATAAACGTGCGCTCTTTAGTCAAACACTCATTCAAACTAGCAGAACTTATTGATGGCCATCAGCTGGGCATCATTTTCATCACTGTAACATGAACCAACGATTTATCTACCCCTGACCGTATTAATGACCCCCACCTCGGGCTTCTTGTTTTCCAGACTTGAAAGACCGTCCAAAAGGGGTGGAAGGATCTAAATCATTTATAAAGATAGCTTTAAAGCCAGATTCGATCCATCTTCTAACCAAGACTGCGAGGCTCTTTCCTTTTGTTTGGAGTTAACTAAAAACGTATCCTTCAAAGGATTACTCATTTATCACCCCCCTAATTCAAGGACCAATTTTCTCAAGTCCATAAGCTCACTTCTCGAGGTCGGGATCACCTGCAGAGATTTTACGGTTTTAGGAGATTTTAACTTTCACCTTGGCCTACTCGAGGGCAAAGAAACCATCGCCCTCCTAGAAACGTAGAATGCTGTGGGCCTCCCCCAACTGGTAAGTCAGGCTGCCCACGTAACCGGGCACACCTTAGATGCTATTTTTTCGAACAATCTCCTTGTCAAAGTTAAAGATACTCTCCCCATCTCCTGGACCGATCACACTGCTATCCTCCTTGATCTCACCTCCCCTTCGTTAACTCAAGATTGTAGAGAGGTTCACAGCCCTTGAGCTATCGTGCATGGAATAATATTAACTATAAGGAACTGGCTTTTTAGCTTACTGTCTCTCTGCTAACTCTCATCCACGATCCCAAGCACGACGCATCAAACTACACTAAGTGGCTAACTACTGCTATCAATAAAGTGGCCCGCTAAAAAGATCCAAATCACTGAGAAATAAACCCTCTGCCCCATGCTTCTCTGAAGCCCTCAAAATTGAAAAACAAATTTGCAGGAGACAAAGTAAATGGAGGTCGGAATACAATGCCTATATGAGAGAACTGTATAAACTCTCTCAAAGTATAAAAGCCTCATTATTAAAGAAAAACGTGCATTTTTCACTAAACAAATGAAAACATCAAAGCATTCCACTTGGGAACTCGTTCAAGTGATTAATAAACTTTTCAAACCTCCAGAAAATAAAGGCACTAACAGCTTGGTGCTTACATGCATTTCAGATCTCATTGCCCCACTGCTGACTAACATTTTTAACTCTTTTCGCCTCTGGCACATTCCCCTCAATCAGGAAGGTGGCCTCAATTCTTTCACTTCTGAAGAAACCTAACCTCATTCCCGACTCTCCAGTTAACTATCGTCTGATATCCTGACTATCTTATCCAGCAAAGGTCATTGAGAAAATTATGAACGCTCAACTTACCCAATTTGTCCAGTCAAACCAACTACTAGACCCCTCTCAATTTGGGTTTAGACCTGGACACAGTACAGAGACCGCACTGATTAAAGCCACTGATAAGTTAAGAGCTGCTCTGGATGAGGGAGTCACTGCAGCCCTCATCCTATTAGATCTATCAGCGGCTTTCGATAAGGTGGACCATACCTCCTTAATCCACCGACTGGAATCCTTGGGTATCAAAAGTAAATCTCTAACCCTCCTGGAATCCTTTTTAAGAAATAGAGCACATGTAGTGATGCTGGATAACTACACCTCCAGTCTTTTTGCCCTTCGTTGTGGGGTCCTGCAAGGGTCCTCACTTAGTCCTCTACTTTTCGACTTGTACATCTCCGAACTAGCCTCTCTCATAAGATCCTTTGGGCTCTCCCACCTCCTATACATATGAAACACTCTTATCGTGGTGTCCACATCCAATAACTCAGACAATATAAGTTCTAATTTACACAACTGCATGAGGGCAATACGAATCTGGATGGGCAAACATGGTCTTAAATTAAACTCTGACAAAACGGAGGTTATTCTCTTCGGCAATAATCCTCATTTTTGGATCCTCGCCAGCTGACCCTCAGAAATGGGATCTCTCCCACAGCCAATTTCTAAAGCCAAAAACCTGGGGGTCATTGTAGACGATAAACTTAACCTAGGCAAGCAAATTATTTCAGTCATCTTCCCTGCTTATCACACTTGGAAACATCAGAAAAGTTCTGCCCTTTATCCTCATCAACTCTAGAAAGACAGTAATTTCCTTGCCGATTTGATCCTTAATCGATTACTGCAATGGCCTGTATGCAGGCCTTCAAGAACAATTTCTTAAATTACAGGTCTTACAAAATGCTGCATCCAGATTGCTTTTAAATCTCCCCAGATATCACTTAGTCTCTCAGGCCATCAGGGAACTCCACTGGCTGACCGTTGGGAATCACATTAAGTTCAAGACTCTTTGCATCACCTACAAGGCTCTTCACAGTACCGGCCCAGAATTTTTGAAGCACACTTTAGCCTGGTAGAAACCTTAGTTCAAAAGGATCAATGACAGTTCCCCACCCCCGATTTAAAAGAACAAATGGGGTGGCAGGAGCTTTGCCTCAGGAGCCGCCAAGCTCTGGAGTCTCTTGCCCCCTAATATCTGAGCCGTACTCTCACTGCTGTCTTTTAGAAAGCCTTTGAAGGCCTGGCTCTTCAACAATTAAACCCTTTCAGTCCTGTTCATGCTGAGCCAGCGCCAAGACACCCGGTATACGTGCACTCTACAAATCTATTAACATTAACAGCCACTTCAGAGTGGTGTGTGAAGCAATGGATTGTTGACAGTTCAAGGTGACTCTTTAAACCTTTTTTGAGAATATCCACTCCACAACCCATCCTGGTTTCAAGAAGCTTACAAACTTTGCAGTTTTAATTACAGCTCCCTCCTACTACCATAAATGTCTGCATACGATTTTGCTGCTCTCTGAAGTAAGACTCGGGCAATAGAATATAAAATTAATCAAGAAACCGAAACGTAAGCAGTGCTGCTAACACACCATGAGAGAAGACTGGCAAGAGGAAGCTCTCTGGCAAAACAAGACCATCCATTAGTATATGTGGCTCATAAGGTTTCTACAGCTAGGGTGCGATTATGACCAAATCCATCTTGGGGCTCTGACGACAGTATAGGTTTAAGCACAATTACCAATACATCAAATGTTACCAACTTCCTGAGAGGCCTACTCCAAAAAACCATTAAGTGCGGAACTGAGTCAATTTACATTTCTAAAATCTTGACTCTACATTAATGTATTCTGTGTCCTTCAACGCATTAATCAATCAATCTGTACTTGTAGAGCACGGCTATTCACCCCTGAGGGTATCCAGGCGCTGCGGTCTTGCTGGTCTCAATCGAAAAGCCAGGTCTTGAATCCCCTTCTGAAATTCACAAGTGAGAGTGACATTCGTAGGTGTAGGTCGTTCCAGGATTTGGCGGTGAGGTAGGAGAATGAACGACCTCCACTGTAGCTTCGGCAGATGCAGGGAACGTGTGTGAGGGAGGTGGAGCACAGTTGACTGGCGGGTTGGTGGACGTTCAGTCAGTTGATAATGTATGCTGGTCCCTGGTCTTGGAGGGCCTTGTAGGCATATTTCAGCATCTTGAACTGTCATCTCTTCTGGACTGGAACCAGTGGAGGTTCCTGAGGTGGGGGGGGGGGGGGGGCCATATGATGTGGGTCCGTTTGGAGAGGTTGAGGATGAGTCTGGCCACTTCATTCTGTATGGTCTGGAGTCTCTTGAGAAGTTGGGTGGTGGATCCGGCGTAGAGTGCACTTCCGTAGTCCAGCCGGCTGGTGACGAGGGCGAACTTACTTAGCTGCCCAATGGAAAAGTAGGAAAACTATCATCTCAAAAATGTAGGGTTTATGCAATTTTGTTAGTGTTTTTGCCAGCCTGCAGTTATTTGGATACCATCAAGCATAGCGCCCAAGAATTCTGCATTTATATTTTGTCCACAGGACAACAGAATTGTATCTTGCTAACACAAGTTATGCATCACTATGTATAAGATGTTCAGAATGATATATATGGTTATCACAAAGCCTTTACTGGTGGGTGAGCGATAAGCATGGGTTGTAAGTTCAGCTTGCTTTTTTGGTAGGCTCTGCCTGGTCAGTGTCCCATGCTTGCAGGGATTGCCGCGTCAGCAAGGCATGTAATAGGAAGGAACCCTGTGGCACTCCGTATGTGTCCACCAAGTACTCGAATGTTTGCAGTTGCGAGTCAGCGTACATGTCCCCCATGTCTCTAACCCACTCTCCCTCCATAATCTTAGCTCCGGGCGTCCATGACAGGAGTACGTGCCGGGAAGGAGTTCCAGTGGTAAGTTAGGGGCGTAAGGCGCTGGACGGTTCCTGGGCATCACATATCTGGTCCAGTGCCGTCTGCCCGCTGTCAATAAAATGTTACCTCTCTGTTTCTGAGTCGGGGTAGTCGTTCCCGACATCCATTCCAGTAATGTCGGGGGATCCCAGGCTAGGGCTCCTGTAGCCATCTCAGTGAGATTACTTTTAGCGAGCCACCGCATTGGCCACTGCAGTTGAGCTGCTGCATAATATCGCTCATAGTTCGGGGCGCTCAGGCCCCCATCCGACAATGGCAGGTATAGTTTATGGAGAGCCACTCTGGCCCTTGAGTTTCCCCATATCAGGAAAACCAATAAGGATTCCAGATCCCTAAAGATTCTCCGAGGTAGGCGGTAGGGGAGAGTATAGAAAAAATACAGGAGGCGGGGAAGGACTAGCATCTTTGAAATGGCCACCCGGCCCGTGGGGGACAAGGGGAGGCCCAGCCAAAACGGGAGAGTCGTTTGGGCCCGTGTTATGGCCTGTCCAAGGTTCCCATCTACAGTATCTGTCCCTAGATGGTAGATCTGGACCCTCAAATATTTGAAAGTGTCGAACGCCCATGCCAATGGCGTATCTGGTGCCATTCGTCTCTGTGCCGGTGTCATTGGGAACACCACCGACTTAGTCCATAATTGACTGTAGTATCTCAGCCCTGCCGCGTAGGTATATTAACGTGTCGTCCGCATACAGTGACACGATGTGCCACCGTCGATCGACCTGTAGGCCCCAGTCTCTAACCCGTTGCCGCAGTCTGCACGTCCATGGCTCCATGGCCAAGGCAAAAAGAATCGGTGACCAGGGACAACCCTGGCGTGTGCCCCTCGCAATGGAGAAAAGCGGAGAGAAGGTGCGACCTGTCTTCACACTAGCCCGCGGTCTAAAATACAGCAGCCGTATCCAGCGTATAAAATTGGGGCCGATGCCGAACCCTGCCAGTACCGCCAGGAGGTAAGCCCAGCTTAAAGTATCAAATGCCTTCTCAATATCTAAGGAGGCGACCCAAGGCTTCTCCGCTTCACCCTGTGCCCAGTCCAGCAGTGTAAACAGCCGGCGCAGATTCAAACCCGTATTGCGGCCTGGTATGAAGCCATTTTGGTCCTCATGGACCAACAGGGGAACAGCAGAAATTAACCTATTTGCTAGCAATTTCCCAAGTACCTTCTAGTCGACATTCAGCATCTACAGGGGGCGATAGGAGGCCATTTGGAGAGGGTCTCGGCCCGGCTTGGGCAGGACCACTAGTGTTGCTTCCCTCAAAGTGGGCGGCAGCACGCCCGTCTCGTAGGCCTCGGTATACACTTTGGCCAGCCTGGGCACTAACCGCGTGGAGAAAGTGGAGTAAAATTCCGCTGGCCACCCGTCTGTCCCCAGTGTCTTGCCCGTGGCCAATTGTCCAATCGCGTCCGTGATCTCATCAAGTGCAATGGGGTTTTCTAGAGCATCATAGTGTGCTGGCGTAACCTGTGGAAGTTGTAGCTCCGCGAGGAAATCCTGAATGGAGGTGGGGTCCTGTATAGCCGGGGCCGCATACAGCACTGTATAGTATTCGTAAAATGAGTGGTTAATGGCGTCTTGTGTATTCACTAAAGTCCCACTGGACGTGTATATAGCGGTGATGGGGGGTTGAGCTGTGTCAGATCGCAATAGCCATGCAAGTAATCTCCCCGCCTTGTCGCCCTCCCTGTGTCTGTGTGCCAGGTACGTTTTTATAATCTAACGCGCAAAGGTCATCCATCGCTCTTCTATATGCCAAAAGGAGCCTGGGCGAGCGAGGGGCCAATCTGGGGGTCGGTAGGGATGCGCTGCTCACAGCTCTGTATCGCTAGCTCATGTGTGCGAAGCACGGTGGTCAGCGTTTTGCGGGCGCCGTATGTAGTCTTAATGGGATGTCCTCGGATGACCGTTTTGAAGGCATCCCACTCCACTCCTGTCGACGAGGCAGTTCCCTCATTCACCATAAAATAGGAAGTAATGGAGTCTAGGAGGGTGGCCCGGTAAGATGAGTCGGCAAGCGATGCACTGGGTAAGCGCCAGGTTGAGATCTCGGGGGGGGGGGGGGCTTTGCACCGCAGGCCAAGTTAAATTGTAGCGGGGCATGATCGGAAAGCGCACGTGCCAAATAGTCAGCGTGTAATACACTGTGGAGGGCGCTATCGGAACAGAATACCATGTCTATCCGTGTGTACAAATCGTGTAGTGCAGAGTAGTGCGAGTAGATGCGCGCCTGGGGGTTCAGCCTGCGCCATACATCTTGGACCTGCATATTAGATACCCATTCCGACATGTGTTGCGCTAGTTTAATAGATTGAGCCCCTAGGAGGGGGGGGGCGGGAACGATCCAGGTCGAGGTCCCGTACGCCATTAAAATCGCCCCCCCAATACATGGGGGGGGGGCTGTGGGGTCCGCAAGCAAGGATGGTGAGAGTGTTTGTAAGAAGATGGACTGGCCTGAGTTCGGGGCATAGAGGGAAACTAGTGCCAAGGGGGACCCGTTTAGGAGACCCTCCATGGTAACGAAACAGCCCTGTGTGTCCACTCTGGAGTGTGTAATTTGCAGTGGGGTCCCCTGTGCAACCCATATAAGCGCTCCTCAGGCGTATCCGGAATACGTCGTACCCAGAATTGTACCCCTCAAGCGCTTGCGGAGCGATGCAAGTGTTTGTGTAGTGAGATGTCTCTTGTAGCAGCGCAAACGTAATCCTGTGGCTGCGCCTGTATTGGTATACTTTGTCGCTTAGCGCACCCCGCCAGTCCCCTCGCATTCCAGGTTAATAGAGAGTAATCTCCAGGTGCCATCTATTTGATCGTAGGGTATAAACATGGTGTGTGGTGTGCCACTGACGAATAGTCTTCACCCCCCCTTGTATACCACCGCCCCCACGTAATATGACCCAAGTGGAACCCATCTTCAGTCCCCATCGTTTGCAGACATACAAAGAGATCAACATAATAATCCGAGGTTCCCAACTACCCACCCCAGGCCTGTTTGCCAATGGGCAATGGGCCATTCGTACTAAATTGCGGATCAAATAAAACACCAAAGATAACATAGAACAAATAAAAACAAATGATTTGCTATATCAGCTACTTATCGCTCGTTGGGGAGGGTATTGCAGAGTCGGCGCACAGTGTCCTTGCCGCCTCCCATGGTTCAGCCTGGCTTCCAACAGGCGTGTGTAGGCCGTCCGGCCGCTGCATTCGGATATATCTCCGAGTTCGGAAAAGTCAGCCCAATGCGTCTGCAGTTTGTGGAGTGAGGGCAGGGCCGCCCCCCGACAGCGCCTCGAGTTGCGAGGTCGTGATGGGCAGTGTTTGGTCCATGATCATGTCGGAGTCCGAATCTTGTCTGGAAGAAGAATCTGGGATCATCCATGTGTTCCGCCGTCTTGATGCTTGCGCCCGTTCCTGGGCCGCTTGCGCTTTCGTTGGGCGGCGTAGCCGACCTTTGCCTCAGCCCCTGAACGATTCGACTAATGTCCATGAGTGAGGGGGACCCGTCGATAGTGCGGGGGGCTCGTGTGCCAGGCCCTGTTGATCGAGCCAGGTCCATGCCTCTTCGGGCTTGTTGCAGAAGACCGTGCCCTCTTTGTGGCGGATGCGAAGACGTGCCGGATATTGGAGGGAATATTGAACAACGTGGTCTCTCGAGCATTTCTTGACCTCCAGGTATGAGGTGCGGCGGCTTTGTACAGCTAGGGTATAGTCTGGATAGATATGAACCGTGGCATTGTCGATTTGCCAAGGGCCTCTGGCACGGGTGACTTGCAGTACGTGATCCCTGTCACGGTAATTGAAAAATCTAGCCACCACCGGTCTAGGTAAAGCACCCGGGCGGGTGGGCCCCCCGGTACCCTGTGCGCTCGCTCGATTGAGAAGAACTTTGACATCTTACCCTGCAGGACTTCTCATGAGAACCAATCTTCAAGGAAGAGCTCCATGTTAGGGCCCTCCGCCCGCTCAGGAAGAGCCACGATGCGTACATTGTTCTGGCGCGAGCGCTCTTCCTGGTCCTCCACATGTGCCTTAAGGAAGTCCACCTCTTGTTGAAGGGATTGCAGTTGGGTGGTTGCCGCCTTTACCGTAGGCCGCAGCGACGCCAGCGTAGACTCGGTTTCTTCCACTCGACCCTTTAGTTTCTTGTGGTCCTCCCGCAAGTACCCCATGTCAATGCTAAGGGAATCCATCTTTGTTCCCAGAGTGGTTTTAATGTAGAGTATTGCCGCTAGCAGTTCATCAAAGCGATGCGAGTGATCACTGCGGTCACCCTGAGTAGGAGGCCGCGAAGGGTCCGCATTCCTGGTGTCCGAGGGCGCTGATTCCGCTTCCGGAGGTTGTGGCTGGAGCTTCTCTGTTCTGGGTTTGCCCATTGCGCCGTCCGCGAGGGGCGACAGGCCGGGCGCTAGACTGTCTCGCAAGGGCCCTGGAGCGGTGATTCCGTAGGGCGCAAAGATGAGGCGCAAGAATGAGCAGTCAGGGCGTCGCAGGTAGCTGGTTTGGGAGTGTGTGCCTTATCGGTTGTAGTATGTGTACGTCTCACGTTGCGGGCTCTCACTGCGGCAACCGTCGTGTCAGTGGAGCTTCCAAGGTATTCTTCACTTTAGAATGTCGGTGGTGGGCCCATGCTACAAGATTCCTGTGCTTGGGGACGTTCTGGCCGTTCTCTCCGGGCTCCCCGTGCACACCCCACTCAGCCCGCTGTTGTGGCGCAGGAAATCGTCATATGTGCTCTCCCGTGGGCTCCAGCGGAATGCGGGTGGCTAGTGATTCATCAGGGGACGCGCTGCCCTCACAGGCGCCTTCAGACTTGGCCAGGTGCGCGTGAGGGCCCAATCCCAGTGTGTCTCTCCCAGTCCAGGATCATAAGGGGGCTCAGGCGCGCACTCACCGCTTCCAATGGAGGGCTCACAGCGAGGGGACAGGCTCTTGTTGGCCCCGGGGGCTCTCTCTGTCCCGGGGCAGGCCGCCGCAGGCACCGGCCGCAGAGTCAGACGGTCTCACGTCTCCGCCGCCTGTTTCAAGTTGGTGTCCCCGACCTCCCAGCCCGCCGCGGGCCGGGGATCGCAGGCGCCTCAGCTTACGCCCCGGTGCTTTGGTGGCGGATGCAGTAGGCGTCCGGGAAAGCCAGGCTTGCGCGCCAGCCAAGTAAACACCGAGTCGCTCCGTCCGTTCCCTGGATCTCCGGGCCACAGTGGCTTCTATGGCATCCCGTCCGCCCGATCAGGGATCGGAGCCTGCAGCGGTCCCCCACAGCCGCCAGCAGCTCCAATAATAGCAAGAGACGATGCGGGGAGCTTTCCACTGTTTCTGCCGAGCAGGATAGTAAGCCAGGCAAGGAGGAAACAGGATTCTTCTGGCGGACGCAGAGCGGAGCTCAGAGCTCTGCGACCGCTCTTGTCGCCATCTTGGCCACGCCCCCTAGCTCAGCTTGTTTTAATGACAGTGAGTCCAATATAAAAGTGTGTACACTTGTTGGCGAAATGTCATGTTTTATCGCTATTTAACACTCTCCGAGAATGCTCCTTTACTTTATGCAAATACATAAAAAACGAAGTCAAGATAGCTGCGTGGTTTTTTTTTTGTAAGCAAACCATGGATCCAAAAGATATTTGTGAGTTTGAAAAAAAAACAGAGAAAAGTTGAAGCCAATTTTGTTAATCTATTGGGTAGTTTTCTGGTTTTCAATGTAAATGTACCCAAAAGATATTTGCAACTTGAGGATTCCTTTAAATGCCATTTCGACAAATCATCATTGATTAAAAGTGTGTAATGCATGCCAATATAATAAAGATAATGACAATAATGGTGATGATTGCGAATCAGTGAAAAAACTATTTCGCCCCCATTATTAAAGAAAGTCAAATTTTACTCCTGCCCTTATCAGGAGTAATCTACGGCTTTTTTCCAGGATACAAAAGTGTTGGAGAGAAGTTGGTGAATACCCTTGGTAATGTACATTGGTGGGTGTGCTCAAACTCCTAGGCTGTTGAAGACCTGCAACGCCCATTTCCTGATCTTTTATGGGTAAAAAACCAACTTCTGTGTGTGTTCGCTAAACTTGCCCATAACATTTTGAATCTGACAAGACTTCCCGGAGTATATCACATTGTAAGATGTAACTATCCAGGCACTTATATAGCACTTAGTACTTGCTCGCAGTTGTGGCAAGTAAAGGAACAGTGGCAGTCATATGAAGTGATCTACCCAAGAATAAAAAAAATCAAGTGCAAAATATGAGACTGTGGGTGGTCTCCCGGATCATCCCTTAGGCATTGGGCCTCAAGTAGAATCTGAGTTTTACAGTAACAATTTGTGATTTGGAGTGAATGCTTAAAAGCTATTTGCACAGTATAGTGCAATTTTATGTAGCTTGTCGGTGGTGCTTAAAACATGGTTTGAAACACAGTCCATATTAGAAGGTCCGTAACTTTGCTGCATCTCCTATGCTGCAACCACTCATGTTTCTTAAAAAGAACTACACATAATGGTTGTTTTGGAGATTTTAGCTTGTTTTGCTAACATATAGCACTGACCGACGGGTTCATTTGTAAATCATTCCATAATAGCTACCACACATTGTTTTTTTGGAAGTGAAAGTCAGTGGTTGATTTCCCGCTACAGTAATCTGTGTGTAGCTTGCAGATCACATATCTCATACCTGGCAGGTAAATCTTACCCTTTCACCCTTCAAGGTCAAATACAAAGAGGAACATTGAGTTGAGTGTGAATACTTTTTAAAACACTAAGACACTATATGTGACTAGTAAGATAGCTCAGCAAGTTTAAGGGGGTGGGGGGTAGGTAGGTATCCATCTTGGGTAATAACCAGAATCGCTGTATCCCTTGTAACCCTCAGTCACCTGAGCTCAACCCCATGGTAGCTTTGGCATGAAACAGGCAGGCTTAACTTGGAGGCAATGTGTAAAGAATTTATGCAGTACTAATATGGTAGTAAAGTCGAAATGCAGAACTATTAAAGTCCAGAAACAAATTATAATAATACAGTAAAGTGTAATAAACAAAATGACACCAAAATGACGAAGATCCAATAAGGAGAGCTGGAGATATGCATTTTTAAGTTTAGAAATGGCACCAAGAAGCACAAAGTGGCAATGATAGTCAAAGGTCACAGTAGAACAGGACCTGGGCAAAATGTAACGCTGATCGCAATGGAGTGTGGGTCAGATTCCCCAACCAGGTTCCCCTGGTCAAAGATTTTACCTTCTGACTTTAGTCCTTTAAGTCCCAATTCACTGCAGGAGTACATTTCTAAAGATCAGATCCCCAGGACCTCAGTGGAGGCACATTGAGACTCGCAGGGTGACAGGCAGAGGTCAACAGTAGGGTCCAGTCCAGGTCCAGTTGCCACTGGTCTGCTAGACAATTGCAGCAAAAGGCCTCTTGTAGCTTTTTGCGTCCCTATAGCTTTAAGAGGAAGCTCAGACTTATGACCCTTGGAGACCACTTCTTTGTTCTGGGTACTAGAGGGAGAGCATATCCAGTCTTTAAGGCTCCCTTCAGGTCTCAGACAGCAGATTCAGTCTTCCTCTGATCTTACACAGCTCCAGTAGGTTTCTCAAGTGATTGCTAAGAGATGTCACATTTATGCCTGGCATGAGCTAGTGGGTGGGAATGACCCCTGGGGTTGCCCTAACCAATGATGTAAAAGTTCCCAGGGCTAACCTGAGCCACTTTTGGCATTTTCACGATGGACAAAGTCTTAGGCCGCACTAAACTTGCGCTCTGAGGGCTGAATGTGTATGTGTGGGGTGATTGGATTATGGTAATCCCAGCATCGTCCCACTGCTAACGCAAAAATCCAGTTTGATGCAGTTCCTCTACCCACAACAATTACCCACAACAATCTCGGAGACAAAAGTCTGGTATAATAAAGCTGATCTCTCAGCAGCCAGGCAGTGGATACGCACACATTGTTTTGTTATTCTATTTCCCACCTTTAAAGTGCACCTGAAATGTTATATGTAAACCTAGCAGACCTGTGATACTGTAATGTCAAAAGAGGCCCACTATGATCAGTCTTCACCGGCTGGGAAGACAAGCGGTGAGCCCTGCCCAAGGGCTGGCTGACTTTTGCCTGTGAAAGTGGAGGCCCCAAGTGTTATATGAGCAAGTTCACACCTTATTCACACCTGTTTAAATGCTAATTACTGGCTGGTCGAAGAGAGAGAGCAAAATGCAGATTTAGCTTCCTGAGGATTTAGGCTGTCAAAAAATAACTTGTTATCTTTCCAAAACGTGTTACTAATCAGACTTCACCTGTGAAGTTGGCTTGTAATAAATGTTTCAAAAAGTCCCAAAAATTAATTTGGAGCTGTTGCCTAAACTGAGATAGCTAACCCTGCTTCTTCAAAAATAGCTCTGAGGTTTTTTTTCACTGTAAGGACGTGTTTAGCATTAAACCTTTGCATGTCCTACTTTAAATACCATAAACCCTGCATTACGGGGATTTAAGGAAAACTTGGGTGGGTGTCTTATTAATATTTAGAAGCAGAGTTTAGGCCTGTCAAAAGGGTTTATTTTGACACGTCGAATTTGCAGTATAAACCCGTACAGCAAGGCTACTGGTTGCAGGCCTGCAGTCATGTTTACATTGCCACTATAGTGGATGGCACAGTGAGTGCTGCATTTCACTTGTCAGCTCTAACTTACAGGCCTTGGATACATTGTAGTTGCATACACTAGTGACGTTTATACCTCTTTCATAATGTTGAAAGGAGGAGGACAGGCTCTTCACCACTGGTTAGCAGGGAGAAGTGCACAGAGCTCTACAGTGGGTACAAAAACAAGAATTTGGGTTGGTACCACGCCAAATATGGCAATTTCCAACAATACTCCGATCTTCTACCAATGCCTGAAGGACACCGATTTAAATCTCAGAAGGACCATCTTGGTCTGTTTTCCCAGGCTGGTAAATTCAGTACCATAAAATTGGGCAGTTGCTACACCTGTTACACCAGCGACCTAAAGCATACCCCCGCAGACCCACAGCGCTAAGGTGCCCCCCTGTCTCCTAGCCCTGATGGGAGGGCCCCCAGTACACAGTACATTTGTGTGAATGTCTTCAATTCAGCTGCTGGGTGCAGCATGTTCGCCGAGGGCACCGTGTTTCTTACAGGCCTAATAGAAACAAAGTAACAATTTGTTACTTTCGCTTTCAGGCAGTGTGCGTGTGTGTGTGTGCACTGTGCAGTTGACGAAGGCCTCTTTGGAGAGTTGAGGGGGCATATAATATGCCAGGACAGTTGGTTAGGTCTGAAATGCAAGGCCAGTGGTCTGTTGCTCGAGTAGTCTCCACTTTTAATGGACTGGCTCAGTAATTTTGACATGGACTTGACTTCCTCTCCTAGGTTCTAAGTAGGACTGGCCTCTTAAGTCCATTGGGGCTGGTAACAGCAGATACTAGATCCATCGGAGTACCCACAGAGTTCAGCAGTTAAAAACAGCTGAATGCTCCGGGTGAAAGTCTGGCCCAAAATGAAGAATTACCAACTCCTTCAGTAATTCTTCATTTCTTGGTGAACCCTCAGGATTCAACTCGTAATGGGCTTAATTTATCCTACAACCCCCAGACCCCCTCCATTCATTTTCTTTTCCTCTTTAGGCAAAGGTAAAATATCAGACGCAAACATTATGAGGGGTTAATGTACATTTTCGTAGCCTGTACCTAATGCCATAATTGGAGCTTAGTGGATCCCCATAACCACTGGCCCACAGTACTAGTGCACTATAGCTAGCTAACCCTGGTTGAGCAAAATGGAGAATGGGGAGGAGGAGCAGGAGGAAAATGGTGTTAAGAGAAGGCTTCTAATGGAAGAAAGGGGGAAAGGAAATTCATAAAGGATGTTAGGATGTGGAAAAGTAAAGATGATGGGGGAAATGAGGGCTGTTAAGGAGAGGAGGATTGGAAGATGAGACGTGAGAAGAGGGGAGGATGGGAAAAGGAGGGTGCATCTCACTTCAGTATGACTTTGGACAGCAGGTGTTTGAGGGAGAGGGTGTGCTGATTCTTCTTTGTGAATGAAGTTGCACTGAAGACAGTCTTCAGATTTATGAACATGTAGGTTCCCAGATGTGCAGACTACCTTTACCTGAGCTTAATTGAGGCACACTTACAGACCTGCATCTAAGGGTACTAAACTGACATGGCAGTTAAAGGGGATACAAATCATTAGTGAGGTGCATTGGCAGATGTGCTAGTAAAGGTTTTGTTCTTGGAACAACAGGGTGATTATGTTGCAGGTCAGCACTGAGTGACATGGCACAGCTGTTTATCAAGGCCCTGAATCTGGAACAGCATGGTAATGGTACTGCAAGTCAGGATTCACATTCATTGGCAGACTTGCTCACAAGGACACAAGTCCTTGAAAAGCATTGTTGTGGTGTTGCAAATGGAACTGAAGTTCTTTGGCAAAGTGGCTTGTGAAATTCCTGGTTCTGAAACAGCAGGCTAACTGTACTACAATTCAGGGTTGATGTGCATTGGCACATTTACTCATAAGTGCACTAGTTTTTTAAAAGCAGGGCGATGGTGATGCAGGTCATGATTGAGGCACATTGGTAGAGTTGACTGTAATGGTCCTGGCTATGGACCAGCAGAGGGGAGGGTACTTCGGGTCAGGAGTGAGTCGTATTGGTGTAGCTTCTTGTGACAGCTGCACTGTTGGCAATGGGAGGTGGCCACATATTGGGCTCGGTGGGACCACATATTCCAATCCTTGACTTTTTATTTAGCATCTGCATGCTAGGATTCCTAGTCTTCCACTTGAATTAGACTAACACACTTTAAAACAATGATCTGTAACAGAATGTCCCTACTTGTAATACTCTCAAGATTGCAGGTCAAATTTGAGCCACATTGGCAGAGCTGCATGTGGGGCCACAGACTATTAATACTTTGCAGGCAAGCCAATTGCTTGTGTGTAATCAGGAGCAGGTTTATAAACGCACAGTACATGTGTTTATGAAAGGTCTGTGCACCTCTCATTGTTGCCAAAAATGCATCTGTTACCAGCCAATCCATCCTGCAGTTTATACTGGGAGTATAGTATAGGTGTGGTGGCTCCTAATGAGAGACATGTAACTTCCTCTGATGACAGGAGGCGCAAAAGTCAATAGATATAATTTCAAATTACATTAATGTTTTGTTAATTCGTAATTTTGGAACATGAAAAATCATATCTGTTTTTGGTCACATAATGTTGGGAGCATTATGTCCTAGAAAGTTTAATCTCCACAGAGCATGCTGCAATTTTGGAACTGTTTATCTGAGAGTGGAAGAAGATACGTCGTCTAGCATAGCTTTTATACTGGAGGGTTACTTTTCCAGTACAAAATACTAATATACTTTAAAATGTTTCCCACTGCATGTGGGCTGCAGTGTACGGCACACATGCAAAGTTTGGAGAAAGAGAAACGTTTCTCCTACTTTGTGCTGCCTCTAGTAGGTATATCTATTGGCACCAAATCCTGTTTACAAATGTTAGTAGATGGCTCTTTGTATCAAATACCATGGGGGGGGGGTGTAACTTGGGAATGCCCATGTACCACCCATGAGAAGCCTCCTTGGTGGAAAGTAGCACAACGTAGTGCTAGTTTGCATTAGTTTTAGGAAGTTTTGCGCTGCAAAGTAAAAAGCAAATCAACACTTTGCACTCATTTGCATCACTTTTAGTGACTCTGCACCAGCAGGAAGCATTGATAAATTTGGCCCTTTATGTTCTTTTAAATTCTCTGGTATTTCATTTGTTTTTGTTGGCTCTTACTCCTACCTTCTGTCCTTTTTAGGTCTCTCCTACGCAGCGCGCAAGCGCTGCTTAGAGGGACCTCTTGGCATCGCTCTGTACTTTCTTGGAAACTCGTGCATGTTTTGCACTGTTTCCAATGAGTACTCGTGCATGCAGAGCGTTTGCCTTGCGGGAGCGAGCAGCGGCGCCATCTGTTAGCAATTATCGCGCCTGCTGCTGCTCGCTCCCGCAAGGTAAACACCAGACATGCCCTCCGTGTCAGTATCCTGTTACTAATAACTTTACTGCCCTCTTCCCTTGGGATGTGTTCCCTTGGGAACCCCGATGGCTCTAAAAATAGCTTTTTAGACTCCACGTTCTCGGAAAGGCTTTCATTTAATTTCTGGCGTGCTTACGAGATGCAATAGAAGTATCCTGTCTTGTTCCGGGTCATTTTTTTCCAGCAGTATTTTTCTGTCAAAAATAATTTTTACCAGTCAGGATTTCCATATGCCAATACCAAGCAGGCTCCAACACGAGCGACCGTTTTAGTTTAATCTACTAAATGGAGCAGTTCTGTCCAAAATAATCCAGCCATTCTACCTGGGCTCTTTGAAAATGTAAAATGTGCGTAGGATATTCAGATGTGTTGCGGTGTTTATCTCTGTTATCTGACGTCGTTTTCCGCGTGCGCTCAGCGCATTGCTGCGTCCTCCGCAAGCGCGTGACAATGCAATGTGTCCAGCCGAGTTCTTTCTTATTCATATCATTTCCATATTCCATAATGATGGAAATTGACTGGGATTCCACGAGTATGCTCAGTGCCGGGAATAAATAATGCATGCGCTCTTTTATTTTAAATCTTTTTTTCGCTGGGCTCAGCTAGAATTCCGACAAAGCACACTTATAATTGAGTGCAGAGAAGGCAATCTGTCTAACACAGGACCAAAATAAAGGAAACATTTTCAGGGAATTATTCATCCAAATAAATAACAGCAGTGGTACCGTAATGCGCATTAGCTGCTCTGCATAAAGGACTATTTTTAAGAGGCCTATGTGTTTTGCGTCAGAGGGTCCTAAAACGTGCACGCTGATTAACTGAGGGAGCTACGCAAATTAGGAAATGTTATCCAAGGCGCACACGTAACTCTGGACATGTGCAATGTACTCCATTTCTCTAGAGATTCCCCCTCCCTCACAGATAAATTTAGGCTTGTCATCCGGATTTTGTTTAATTGAAAGCGACCGCCTAATGATTTTTGTGGTGCATCTGCAAGGTAGCAAAACAACTCATTGTGTAGGGTGGCTCATAAAAAAATCCCCTGAAATTAACTGTCTGGGGGTGTCTACTGTACTAAAACAGAATTAATGAATCTGTGCTTTGCTACTGCTAAAGCACAAAGGAGGGGACTAGGACAGCAGCTTGCATGGGCTCATCCTCAGAGCTACCATATGACACTGGGACTCTGTGTCCCAGTCTTGTGCTTTTTTTAAATAACATGCATTCTGGGATCTGTAGTCTTTTCTCAATACAATTGAGCCATTGCTCGCCATTGCATTTCTCTAAGGGAAAGAATGTAAGGCTTATCTTAGCAGGCGCATCCCTAACTCTTTGCTCTACGGCAGACTAGATGCCCCTTGGACTAGGATGAAAGTACTTCAGTTCAGGTCACCGAGGAACAAAAGGGTCCAGAAGCTTGGCTTTGGCTTAGTGGTGATTAGAAAAATGTCCATAGGCCTACATCTGTGTCTTGTGGGATTATACATGTTAATTCATTCTTGCCTGGGCACAATCATTGTACATTGGAAGTCATTACGAATGGGGACCAAGCCATGAGGCCTCGGATGGCACTTGGATGTCAGTGTTGGGTTCTAGGCAGCTGAGCTCTATTGAGGGGAGGCTCATGTCCCTTTTCAAGGCGATATTTATATAGTGTGGACCCTACACCCATTCTACCCTCCTTGCCTATCTCTTTGGTTTTAAGACCACTATCCCCTAGGAACGCACAAACTCTTGGTCTCTTTCACATTCTGTCTCACGCCTTTCTGTTACATTCACTCTCTTGTTGTATCTTTCTTTCCCTCTTTCTGTCTCACTCTCACGTTTTCCCACATACTCCCTTTCACTCTTTCTCCTGCTCTCTTTCTCACGTTTCCTCTCAAACTCCTGCTCTTTCTTTTTCTTTCCCCCTTTCTCTCCCTCGGTCCCCCGTTCTCTAATTCTGCTTCATGTTTTTCTAATCTGTCTTTCTCAACCTCGCACTCTTTTCTGCGCGCTCTCATTCTCTCGCACCGTTCCTCTTGCATAAAACGATTGATGAGCATTCCCCGGAAGTCTGTGCGTCACCTGCAAATCACTGAACCGAATCCGGGCAGGGCAACTCCCCCCTTTTAACCTTCCGAGCTCGATAAAATGAGTGTCATTGACTTAGCACATGCTCCTTACGGTGCTGCGAAGCAGTAACACTGTGGCGTCAAGTGTTACATACAGATACATTACTATGAATGAATCATACTTGCCAATTCTTCACTTATTGTTCATTAAAGCTCACAGCAATACGTATTGAGTTCAGTTGGCAGTTTATTATACTGTTCTCACTATCCTTCTAATTCAAGCTGGAGTGCATGCCTCACCCTCTATACATTTTGCTTAGCTAAAAAACGCCAAGAAGACCCCAGACAGCAAAGATCATGTCTGCTGAAGCTGAGCCCCCTCCGGCGTACTCCCGCCCGGCGCAGTGCCTCTCTGCCCTGTCGAGCTATGTGGTCGGTTTTGCATACGTTCCCATTCTGCAGTTTCTAAATACTGTAAATGAGAACTGCAAGCACCCATATTTGCATCTATTAATTAAAGTTAAAAAAACGAGCACTTCTGGCAGTCACAAGTCACCAGCATGCCACAACTCTTTTGGGACCTTATAAGTGTTTAGCCATGCAACAGTTGATGTTGCACCAAGGATATTGTGCTGGATAACTAAACACTTATAAGGTCCCAAAGGCGAGACCTATTGGCTATGCCAATGCTTGTTTTTTATTACGTGTTGCCTTGTGCCATGTTTTGGTTTGCCTTTGGCCCACTCTCCTTCCCATTGTTTATTTCATGCCTTTTGAACTCTGGACTGGACTTGTGAAGCTGCCCTGGTTTCAGCTGTCTTAGCCCTGCTGGGACTTGCCTGCCCAATCAACCTCTTTTGGCACTTGACAACACCACTGGTCTGCATATAGGCTGGATGGTGCATGCCTTTCCCACCGGTAACTCAAAGGCAAACCTGTTGTACCCCATTGTCCCATGGATGAGCCAATGGTTGAGGAAGACATGTGCCACTTAAATAATGCTATGCTTACATACTCGCATAAGGGGATATTTAATGTAGACCTCCTTTTTCAAAGCTACTTACAAGTGCCAGAGATGACCCTCTGGAGCTTAAAGTGTGGATTGCTTTACATATGCTTACCGAATCTCCTTTGCTCTGCATTCCAATCTAACAACGACCAGGATGCTGTGTTTGAACCCTGGGTTTTCTACTGTTCACCCACTCTGTCTCTTTATTTTTATCTTAGTGAGCACACAATTGGCTCTAAAGCAAATTTCTTGGCCTACTCAATCAACTTAGCCTACTGTTTTCCCACACTGTGGCTCTTGGTACCTACATTGCTCTCTCCATCACTTAATTTAATGTTTACCCCTGAAACTCGCAGGTTTACGTACAGTCAGCTCTTAAAGCATGTTGATATAGAATGGTTAAATCTGTTCTCTTCAGTGCTATTTGTATCACTGAAACTCTTATTTTGTGGACGTGGATCCTAGAAGTTAAGTACTACTTCAGGGTGAGTGGCAACTTCCTGTGCTTGGGTATGACTTGGAATCCACTCAATAATCCTTGCGGGGGGCCTTTAGGTTTTGTTACGCCACTTTGTTACTGTGAGAAAGTGCCTCTTTTGACATGGTTAGTCCCCACCTTTTGCTGGTATTTGATCTGGTTTCGATTTTAGTGCACAGGGTACCTACCAACCAGGTCCCTTGTGCCAGTGCTGCTTCCCCAAAACTATTCCACAATTGACCTTTCAGGCCCCCTGTAAGTCCCTAGTAAATGTTACCTGGTTACCTAGGGCATGGAGGCTGAAGAGGGTCCCCTAGGGACCCCTCACCTAGGCACTGCAGACTGCCACTGCAGCATGCATGACCTGTTGCAGACAAAATGACAGTCGACATGGCATACTATCTGTGTGCCATGCCTACATGCGCTGTCTAAGGTATAGGTAAGTCACCCCTCTAGCAGGCCTTCTATTTCTAAGACAGGGTGCACTATACCACAGGTGTGGGCATATCGGCATGAGCAGATATGCCCCTACATTATTTTAGTCCATTCTTAGATATAGTAAGTGCCAGGAAAGCCATAGTAAGTGTATGGGCTGTAAACCCGACAGCACAAGTTCCCCAGCACCATGATATCTTCTCTGAAACCAGGAGTGTTTGGTACCAAACTACTCCTCTCAATAAACCCACACTGATGCCAGTGTGGGATTTATTGAACCATATACTCCGAGGGTACCTCGGAGGTGCCCCCTGAAAACTTACCTTCCCTGGTGTGGTCACTGACTGAACGTAGGCAGCCTGCCACCACCAGACATATTTCTGGACCCCTGGGTGAAGAGCCTCTGCTCTCTGGGACCAGACACAATGCACATCCTCGGCGGAGATGTCACACCTCCTCTCCCAGGATGGGCACAGTGCTAGAGAGGGAAGCTTCAAAGGCCTGCCGCCTTTGTGATGCGATTTCCCCCCCCACCCTGATTCCCCCCCGCTGCTAGCAGCAGATGGCAGCCCCCCATTTACACCCCCACTTTGGGTGGGAAAACTGGCTGGAAAACCTAGGAAGAATAGGTGTGCCCACGTCTGCCAACTCCACCCCCAAGGTGGGGGATGCGAGGTGAAGCACATCTTTCACTCCCTGCCATCTTGAAGATGGGGAGATACCTCCAATCAGGGACTCTGCCACCACCCACAGGAGGGTGGCATAATTGAGGGTGTAGTCACCCCAGGTAAGGTGCCCATTGGCCCTACCTGCTACTCCCCTAAAACACCCCTAAATTTAGAATTTAGGTGGCTCCCCCAGACCTGGAAACTAGTTCCTGCTGACTAAAGAAGAAAAAGGACAAGAGACGCCATGCAGAAGACTGAAGAACCCTCCTGACTTGGCAGCCCTACCGGTCTGTCTGCAGCCCTCGAAAATCCTGCCAAGAAACTACACCTGGCCAGCAGTCAGCGACCTCCACAACCCTGGGAGGACTACCTGCCTCTGGAAAAAGACCAGAACTCCTGAGGACAGCGGCTCTGTCCACAAAGAAACCTACACAAAGGACACCGGTGCCCTCTGGATCTGCGAGTCCTGCCCACTCTGCATCTGACGCTTCCGGCCCGTGTCCAGGTACCCACCAATCCAGAACACGTTCCCTAGCGATCCTGACCTCAAGTTCAGCGTTGGCTGACTCCTCCTGGACTCCATAACAATGCCTGCAGAGTGAATCCAGAGGCTCCAGATCCAGAAGAATCCAACGTAAAAGGACACCCCTGCACCTGAACCCCCTGGGCCTTGGTGAGCGGAACCGACGGTGCCCCTACAAGAGGCAGCTTCCTACAGTTACACATGGTGCTGCAACCATGTGTGGACAGCAAGAACTCTACAAGGATATAGTATTTTTAGTCATATGTGGTTGGCTGAGTCTAAACGTGTGCCTATTCATGTTCACAAGAGCCTTTGTTAGTCTTGTACATTGGATTTACCTTAAAAGAAGACGTGTCAGTACTGCATTTTGATGACTGTCATCCACAATTGAGTTCTGATGGTAAACCGTTTCCTTTTGACCTCCTGGCTAAGGGTGTCCAATCTGTTCTAGAGCAGTTTTTTGTATGTAGTGTTTTATAACTTGATGATGTTGCTTTGCTGCAAAGTCTGCTTTTTTCTCAGTGGTGGTGATCAAACTTAAGACATTTGCTGTTTGGAAGATTAAATTAGCCTGCTCTTTTTCCATTTGTGCAAGTTGGATGAGTAGACAGTTTGGAACCTGTTTTTGCTATATGGGTTCAAATATACACCGTCTGTTTGATTATTATTTTTTTAAATAATGTTGTTGTAATTTTTTTTTTTTTGTTGCTAGGACCGTGCAACCAGGAAGACTGGATCAGTGCTGTGCGACCCGTCATAGAGAAGCGCATACAGAAGTGAGTGTACACTTTTCCTATGGTTCTAGGTTTTTCACTGCAGGAAAGTCACTGATGCACACTCTGCCAGTGAATTCCCTGTTGTACAATCTCCTTTCTGATGGCTGTTTCTCCTCTTACTTCTCATGGCACCTATATTTTAATTGAACTGCTTTTTAAAAGCACTATTCTCTTTTTGGGGAAGAGTTGCTTTCAGTCCTTCATTTGTGAAGCTGAACTGGGGTGTGCCGTGATCTGGATATGGAGGTAGTTTCTTTTCCATTTTTTTTTTTTTTTTAAATTGTTTTGGGATGGGGTTGTTCTCCAAACGTTTTGATAATTACTATAGTTGAGGCCTGTTTTGTTAGTTTATTGTAAGGGTGTTTTCCCCTCCATTGTCTTTGGTCAGCTACCACTCTCACCCAAAATGCAGGCTCTTTTTGACAAAAATCCTCCTGTGGTGGGAAGTTATCCTGTTAAGACGAAATATCCTTGTATGGTGTCTTTTCGGCTCCCTCCTTTTTGGAAGCCTGCAAAGATATGTTATATGGAAATATGAGGAACCTAGTTGAGGGTTCACAAACAGATTAAAAATTGAGTATTCTGGCAGTAATCCGGCAAGTGATGCAACACCCTCCTCCCTCTTCTCTTTGGGCTTTGCGGAGATCCTCTTCGACACCTCTGGAAGTCCCGCAGAGAAGAAGAGCTCTTATTCTGACATTGAGGGGCTTATAGATTTCCTACATTTGGCTGAGAAAGCTATCCCCATCGCATACCTTGGGGTTTGAGGCATACACCACTGACATCCTCCACATCTTCGTAAACATTGAGGGTGTTGGCATTGTGATCAGATGTCTTTTAATGAAGCTTTAAGACCTCCCCTTGAGCCAGAGGATGCTCATGAGCAAATCTACCTGTTCAGTCTCTCTGTTTCCAACTGGCTCTACGCAGGGACCAGAGCATTCAGTGCCAACAGACTGATTAGCATATGGCTGGGTCCAAACTAAGGTGGCATTGTGGGTGAAAAACTATGGATTGGGATGCAGCCCGAGCGATTGCCAGTGGATGATATTAATTCAAACATTCCATCCATCACCTTGTTTTTGCATTTGACTCATGTGTGCTTGACATTAACTTGTGCTGGGCATGTGGATGGTAGGATTAAGTGCTGCTAGGCACGTGAATGGTGCCCATGCCTTTCACTGTAGATTAAAAGCAGGCAATGGCTTTCTATGCGTACGGAGATTGATGATACCTATTAGGCATGTGAAAGTATCTGCTTTAACTGCGAAATGTGTTCAAGTTTAATCACCATTGTACGTACAACACCCCTGAGCAACTATGCACACATACAAAGTAAATGATTACTGTATACATGGGTCAACAGACTGATTATTAAAAAGTCAGTTTACTTTATTAACAACATCTCTTTAAAACCATAATATACAGAATAATCTAGTCAAAATTTCAAACAAAATAGAAAACAACAATCACATCTGCATACAGTCACGCATTCACACAATACACCATCAATATGCAATGATTTTAATATCTTGATATATCTTTTCTTCTTCAGTCTGGGCTAAATTAGTCCAGAATTCTTTGTAAACAATTCATCTAATTGAATAATTTATAATGTCACAGAAACATGATCATTGTAAGGCAGAGGTCATGCCTTAAATTGTTGATGAGTCTTCATGAAATCAAATCTTTGCGCGTTTCAGCAGCCCAAGCTCCTTCATCAGTAAAGTTACAATTAAAACTGTAGGATACATGAAAATATATATCATCAGTCTAGGCCTGTCATTATTACAATGAGTCAATTATAAAGGTTAATATACAAATGATAAGGTTGGTTTACCCATAGGCAAGACCCTTCACCCAAAAAAAGAAAAGTTAAGGAATAAATCAAAAGGGAACAGGTAATTTTCAGTTTACTAGTGGGAGAAATTACAATAAAGGATTTTAGAGAGGAAAACATATCATTCAACATGTGATACTAGATACCAAAGTCCCGAGTATCCAGAAAAGGAAAGAAATATAATATCAAGTGCAAAAGAGTTTTATAAAATGGTGAAGAGAGGCACTCATTCAAGCAATGTGGTTGCAACTACCACAAGGAATAATGCAACTTTGGTATATAACTCTTACTAATCGTGAAGATGGAAATCGCTCTAATCACGCTAAAACAAAGAGATGCACAGGGACGATAACGCAAACTGGCCGCTACAAAGGAAACGATATGCAGGAATTTGAGATGTCTTGTATCAATATATGCAGCTCAGTGAGCTAAAAATAACTCAAACCTCAATAATGAAAGGGAGGGATAGAGGTGTACCTTTATTCTTGGAAAGCAGGTGTCAAAAGGTTTAATGTCAGAAGATTTGAATGGGACCAGTCACAACTTGCCCAGGATTGCAAGTTGACTATGCAATATTGTGGATATAGACGAACTCTTGTCCTAAAAGATTCTATATAAAAAGTGCACAGATATGGAAAGTCAGCAAGGACAGCGATATAGAGAAACTAAAATGGGTATATGGACAGATAACTGGTGGTGCGGTTACAAAATACCTAATAGTCCCATAACACGAAGTCCGAAGGATTTTATGGTGACCAACTAGACGGTACATAAAAAATAATTACCCCAAAGCGCTACTACATTTCTTTGTCGAAAATGTCTAATCACCTCCATCAAATTAGTCTTGACCAGTGCCATTGGCCCAAAATGTGGTAGAGTTGACGATTTTTCAGTTTTTCCTGAAAATACCAATGTACAGACAAACCTTAGGGGTCACCTGAGGGATGAAATCTGCTGAAAAGAGTAGTGCAGAAAGGGCCATTGCATCTGACGAGAATGCACCAAAGGAATTTTTTTTTTCAGAGGGACTGAAGGACAGGGACCTTAAATATTAAAAGGAGTAGCACTTTCTGATTATCCATATTGTCTCCTTTTTGTAGAGGGAGAGTGGTATACTTATTTTGCAGATGGATGAGGAGTTGGCAGGTGTACAAAGGGTTAGCCTATGGGTAAGGTTTACCACTCTATTAAGCTCCTCCTCGCCCCGACTGAAATGTAAATATTGATGATTTTATATATTTAATGCTGTCACATTGTATAGGGAGGAGGTTAAGGTCTGCAGTCTTTGGGTTAATATCTGTGTACTTGGTTGATTGTCAGTAAAAACATTTAAACCCTAAATTTGGCATTTGCTGACACCTTTCCAAATGTATCCTTGGTAGAGTATCCCCAGCCCACTTACCTCCCTCTAAAACTTTTTTAATCCTTGTATATGTTTTCAATGTTTGTAACCCACTGTGGTACTAATGGCACCATTTGTCATTATTTTCCTAACAAATACTTAAGGGCAACCTTGCATACAAAGGAAAATGGAAGCCTGGAGCCTACTAACATCAATATGTTGGAACTGGGTCTGTGGATCCTGGCCAAGCTCAAAATATGCTGGTGACTCCACCTAACCTCCTGTTTAGCTTCAAATTCAAAATGTGTGTCCACATTCATCACTGCAGATAAAAGGAAATGGGTCTATGCATCTGTCAATTTGCCACATTCCAAAAATGGCACTGGTATGGGAGACACTCTGAAATAGTCACCTTTTTTGTTGAGCAGTCCATCAATTTTAGTGTGGTAGCTGATAATCCTACCCCCCCTTTTAAGATAGCCTCTCAACCCAGACCACCCATGAAGTCCTCTGTCCCACACATATTAGATTTTAGTCACATTTTTATGCATCATTTAGAATGACAGATGTTTTGTGTGTGCTTTTGGCCAGGGGTGAGGCAGGGTGATTTTCGAACCTGTTCACTAAAAAAAGGCCCGGGCTATAAGTCACCAAAATGTGCTCTCATAATGGAAGTCTGATTTAAACTAATCTATGGAGTTTTCCTATGGATGGGATGCAAACATCCGTCTCTCCCCATCAAATTAAAAAAAATTACCTGCCATAATCATTCCATCATTAACAATGAGAGAAAGTACCTGACATGCTTACTTGTTAGTAAATCTCTAATGTGCTAATTAGAGTTGAATATCTAATCGCAGGAGCCTCAATTTGTACATGCTCATTTTATTCTACATTTGTTCTTACTGCAAATCCAGTGAATTGAAGATGCAATTTTCACAGCAGGGCAAGCTCATATGCATGTTCCTCAAGAGGAGCTTTTCTGCCGGCAGCAAGATAACCAGTATTATCCTTTAATCAGTGTTGTTTTTTATATTGGCTGTTTTTGTTGGGACAATTTTACTGTCCAGGTATTCAATTTCATTGCTGCAGTAAATATTGTTTGCTTGTTTACCATTGAAAAATGAGAATAACTTAAATTTCTTTCCTGGGTCATTCTAGTATGCAGATGATCCTAGAATGCAAACCTCTTGCTTAAGGAACTATTATATGTACTGGGACATTCTTTAATAAGCATTTATAAGAGCTTGCCATCACTTGCAGGTACAGCGAGGGCGAGATAAGGTTTAACCTGATGGCCATTGTGTCAGACCGAAAGCGGATTTATGAAGAGAAGATTGCTCTCTTGCAACAGCAGCTGTCAGAGGTGAGCATTGCATGAAAGCATTGCAAAATGATTTGTTGAATATCTTGCACTTTTAAAAAAATTTTTTTTATTGTTATTGAGTTTTACAAAGACCAAATAAAGAAGAGGAAACCATTCGCACATAATCCTAAACTTATTTTGCAGTCTCACTTCTGTTCACTCATTACACACTTAGCAGTATCATACATACATACCCGATTGTTCAGGAGGCGAAGGGAAAGCAGATATTTCACAATCAACTTAAATCCATGCTTTCAATTTTAATACACTTTTTCGGTGTCTACCCCCATTCGTGCTACACTACCATGGATTATGCATCTTCCAGTCTCATTGAAACTGAGTATTTCGCCATTTGGGTCCTAGGTTTTCTGAAACTTACCTGGCCAGTCCTTGCTTTTGTAACACACTATTATAACATGTATTTGTAAAGTGCATGTTCACCCAAGGATATCTTGGTGCTGAATAACAGATGTTTATTGTTAACCAACTCGGTGGTACTCATTTTATCGACCTCGGAAGGATGAAAGGCTTAGTGGGCACGTTGGGATTTTAATCTGTGACCTTGAAGTCACATGCAGGGCCCTACAGTGGACGCATTAGTTCACTAAGCCACCAGACCCGGGCTCTGGTCGATGCCCAGGACCATGCACCACTTTTCTTGAGTCGTACAGTGTGTGTTTCCCCGTTCATGCGCACTGTCTAGATTGGTCACCATAAGGCTGAAGGAGCAGAGAGCCAACTTTCTTTTGAGTATATCCACATCATTGGGGAAGCCCAGAACAACATATTGCAGTGTCTGCAGCACCTCATCCCCCAGCACTGTACTCAGTCCGGCACGTATCTTTGCCCAGAATGCTTGTATGACGCTGCAACTTCACAGGTGTAGATAAAGGTGCCCATAACCCTTCCACATTTTATGCAATATTCATCTGCTGCAAGTCCTATTGTGTGTAGCCTACTTCTTTGATTATATGCCCTTTGTAGGATCTTAAACTGTGTAAGTCTTAGGTTGGCTTTTAGTCCACACCTCTGGTGTGTGTAAAGGGTGCCTCTCAATCTGTCTTTTAGTCGGCCTATGTCCCTTTCCCGTTTTTCCCTTATGTTGCCCAAAGAGTCTGATGTGGTATTTAGTAGTGTTTTGTAGATAGATGATGAGGCTCCCTTCGTTAGTCACTCTGCTTGGACTCTTCTCTTCACGACAGTGATCTGGGGCAGGGCAGCCCAGTCTGTTGTGTTGAAGGGGAGGGCTTGTTGGAGCTTTGTGTAACCGTGTTCTTGTGTTTGTGATAGTTGGTATTCTTCTCCCAGGTGCAGGAATGTTTAGGCTCCCCTGGGCTGCCCTCCACATCGCCAAGCCTAGAGATACCGAGCACAGTTTCACTTCTTAGTGCATTTCTACCATGTCGCCACAATGGCTGTTTTTGTCATGCTTCAGTCACATCTATCATTGTTGTGTATAGGGCTTCCCTAACCCCACTCCTGTGAATGAAGTGCAGGTAAGACTTTTTACACATAGCCTGTCTGTCTCGTCTTACTGGGGTATCTGCTGTCTGCAGGTGGGCCCACTTGTTCAGCATGTGGAGCTGGGTTGCTAAGAAGTAGTTCCATCCGTTAGTAAGCACTATGCCTCCATTGTAGACTGATCAGTAAAATGCTAGTAGTGCAAACGTGGCGAGTCTCCATTCCACAACAACTTCCTCAGTTCTCCCTTCAGCTGCTTAAAATGGGTTTTGAGAACCACTCTGGTTATTATGGTGGGTGTGTGTGTGTGTGTGGGTGTGTGTGTAAAAACAGGGACGTTGTAGTTAGGTTTAGATTTTACGCACACAAACCCATAGAAACTCAGCAGTTATAGTTGGCTCAAATTACTAGAACTCGTGCCCTAAGGTAATTATAACTCGTGCCCCTGCCATTCACAGTTTTTTGATCAATAATTTTACAGCAATTGTACAGTGATCGCATCAATGATTGTAGGAAAGTGCCCCTTTTTGACAAGGTCCCCCAACTTTTTGCCTGATATCTGATGCAATTTTGACAGAAGTGCACTGGGTTCGTGCTATCCAGGTCCCTAGTACCAGATCTATTTCCCTAAATCTGTACAGTTGTTCCCCCCCCAATTGGCAATACCTTTATCTCCCCCCTCTAAGTACCTAGTAAATGGTACCCCTGGTACCTAAGACAGGGAAGCTAAAGAGGGTCTTGAAGGGTTTCAGAAAGTATTGTGCCACCCTAAGAGACCCCTCAGGACCAACATGCAAACTACCATTGCAAACTGCGTGCCATGGTGCAGATAAAAGTGAAGACACGACATGGCACACCTCCTGTGTGCCATACCTACAGACACAGCATGTAGTATCGGCCAGTCACCCTTACAGCAGGCCCTACAGCCCTAAGGCAGGGTGCACTATAGTACATGTGTGGACATATCTGGATGAGCAGGTATGCCTCTGTGATGTCTAAGTTGATTCTTAGATATTACAAGTGAACAGGGAAGCCATTTTGAGTACATGTGCTGGACACTGGTGTTTACGAGTTCCCCAGCTACTTGATGGATTCACTGAAACTAGAGATGTTTGGTATCAGACATCTCGTATTAATAGGCCCACAGTGATTCCAGTGATGGATTTATTAATATATGCACCCAGAGGGAACCTACCGACTACCTTTTTACTGGCTGACTGGTGCAGACCAGCCTGCCACCACAGACTGGTTTCTGACCCCCTGCAGGTGAGAGCCCACACTCTGAGGGCAAAAACTGCCTTTTCCGGCTGGAGGTGTTGTCACGTCCTCCAAGCAATCCAAAAGATGGGTCTGTAGATGGAGTGGTCTTATCAGACACCCTCACTGACCAATAGCAGGCTGATTGCAGGCAAGTGCTCGCTCCATTAGTATGCTGAGCTCTTATGTCTGACCCTTGGTCAGACTAGCTGATGTATCAATGATGTGGACACTAGCGACAGCCTACCTGTCAAAGACAAAATGTTCGAGGCATGTGTGCTGTAGATACACATGCTTTGCATACTCCTGCTATCTAGTGTTGGGTCAGGATGTTTGAAAGTTGTTTTTCTTCAAAGAAGTCTCTCCTGTCACAACGTAAGGTGACTCCTCCTTTCGGTGATAGTGCGCATGGGCATCGACTCCATTGTTAGATTTGTTTTTTTCCGCCATCTGGTTCGGACGTGTATTGCTGCGCCCCAGTTCAAAACCGTTGTTCGGGTTCCCCTCGGTGCGCAATCCACTGTACCCTCGACGGTATTGTTTCCGTATGCATTTCCTTGTTCTATGCATATCGAATCGGTCAACAATTTCTCATCTTCGATCGAAAACCTCGTGGGCGGCCGTCGGGCCAGCCTTCTGCCGATGGAACGGACTCCATTTCAATTCTGTCCTCGGTGCCACACCAAGTACCCTTGCACCGACCAAAATCAAGTTTGTAACTTGTGCCTCTCTCCGGAGCACAAGGAGGACGATTGCGATGCTTGTAAATCGTTTGTCCAAGAAGACAAAGAGAAATGCAATGTCAAAGCATTCAACACACTCCGAATATCTTCAGGAAAGAATCCGAGCAAGAGGAGTTCGAAGCGTCCGCCGCAGAAGAAGAAGAGGCCTTCTCCGTTTCAGAGTCCGATCCTGAGCTGGAGATCGATCTGGAGTATGAAGATGTGCCTCCGGGACAAGGTGCTGTGAGTACTGAAGACCCCTCGCTCCCTAAAACCTCTTCCAAAACACATAAGGCTTTGGCACCACTCTGCCTTCTGGCCAACGTCAGCACCGAGACATTGTTTGACGCCCCGCCTACCGGCTCAGCACCAAAACAGACCGTCAAGCCTTCCGGCTCAGGACTGAGTCAAACAAAATCATCTTCTGATCCAAAACCATTAGGATCGAAGGACAAATCTAGTTCGGAGCCGAAACCCTCCGCTTCGAAACAAAAACATGCTTCGGAACCGAAAACCTCCCCTCCGAAACAAAAACACACTTCGGAGCCGAAACCTTCTACTCCAAAGGACAAGTCAATTTCGACACCGAAATCCAAGGACAGCCTCCAGAACCAATTTTAGACCTTCTTAAGGCCAAATTAGATCCTAAACAGAAAAAGATCTATATGCATCCTGATACTGGATATATTTCTGCTAAAACACCATCAAAACGCAAACTTCCTTCAGAGGGCTCTGCCTACAAGATTCCTCTGAAAAAGGAGGACATGGCTACTAGCCCTGCTTATCTTGTCCCACAACCCTCTCCACCTCCATCTTCTCCACACTTAATAATTGAGGATCCCTTACACATAACACCTCAGGGATCTCCACATACAGATCCAGATGGGGATCATATTGATGAGGACACTCATTTACCTGTAGACCCATGGAATGTGACTACACCATTGACCTTCCAGTAGATTATGACCCAGACCTTTATCCTTCAAAGCCATCACTTCCAGACGATAATATGGCTTATCAACAACTCATTGCTAGGGCAACAGAGTATCATGGGGTGGCCGTACATAGAGTCCTTAGAAGAAGACTTTTTATTTGAAACACTTGAGTCCACACACAAACGTCTCCACATCAACTATAGAGCTCCTAGCAGTTTTTCTAGCACTGAAAGCTTCTCAGTCTCATCTCACAGGCAAAGTTGTCCTAGTCTGCACAGACATGACAGCGATGTACTATGTACAAAAACAGGGAGGGACACACTCTCCAACTGTCACGACTGTCTTAGACAATTTGGAAATGGGCAATCCATCACAAAATTCACCTTCTGGCAGAACACCTTCCAGGAGTGAACAATCAAATTGCCGACCTCTTCAGCAGACGGAGGCAGCAAATACACAAGTGGGAACTTCATCCCCAACTTCTCCTTCCATACTTTCAACAATGGGGATACCCGCAAATAGATCTATTCGCCACAGTGCACAATGCCCAAACTTCGCCTCCAGGTTCCCACAACCTCTCTCCAAAGGCTACCCTATGGATGAATTGGTCAGGGATATTTGCCTACGCTTTTCTGCCTCTCCCACTCCTTCCGTTTCTGGTTCGGAAACTCAGGCAAACCTCACTAACACAGATTTTGGTAGCTCTCACGTGGGCCAGTCAACCATGGTACACCACCCTGTTAGAGCTGTCAGTAGCTCCACATCAAAAGCTACATCTCACCTCCAGTCTTCTCACTCAGAACCATGGAGAAATCAAGCATCCAAATCCCAAGGAGCTCAACTTAGCGATTTGGCTCCTGAGGTCATGGAGTTTGGATATTTAAATTTGCCACCAGACTGTATGACTATTCTGAGAGAAGCAAGAAAACCTACGACTATGCAGCAAAGTGGAAACGATTTGTTGTCAACTGTAACAACATCATAATTACTCCTCTAGATGCTTCTGTTCAGAACATTATCTGTTACCTTCTGCACTTACAGCAATGTGTGCTAGCTTACACATCTATTCGATTGCACCTGGCAGCAGTAGCTGCATATTTGCAGAACATAGCATTTATCTTTATTTAAAGTTCCTGTCATTAAAGCCTTTATGGAAGGCTTAAAAAGAGTAATACCACCAAGAATCCCTCCGGAACCAGTATGGAATCTTAATGTTGTACTTACAAGACCTATGGGTCCACCCTTTGAACCATTACACAATTGTCCTTTACAGTTTCTTTCATGGAAGGTTGCCTTCCTCATTGCAATTACTTCATTAAGGAGAGTTGGTGAGCTACAGGCATTAACCTTAGAAGAACCCTTCTTTCAACTCCATAAAGATAAGGTAGTTCTTCGCACCAATCACAGATTCCTTCCCAAAGTAGTTTCTGCTTTCCATCTTAACCTATCAGTTGAGTTACCTGTGTTCTTTCCTCAACCTGACTCAGTAGCAGAACGGGCTCTTCACACACTTGACGTCAGAAGAGCTTTATTGTATTATATCGAAAGGACAAAAGATTTTCGTAAGACAAAGCAACTGTTAATTTCATTTGCACTACCTCACAAAGGCAATCCTATTTCTAAATCTACCATTTCAAGATGGATTAAGTGCATTTAAACTTGCTACGCAAAAGCTAAAAGAGCTTTATCTATACCCCCTAGAGCGCATTCCACTCCCAAAATAGGGGCATCTATGGCCTTTTTAGGTAACATTCCTATTGCTAACATTTGTAAAGCAGCAACATGGTCTATACCACACACATTTACCAAACACTATTGTGTGGATATACTAGCACGCCAACAAGCCAATGTAGGGCAAGCAGTGCTAAAGACACTTTTTCAGACAACTGCAACATCTACTGGTTAGCCACCGCTTTGGAACAATTCTGCTACATAGTCTATGCAAAGCATGTGTATCTACAGCACACATGCCTCTAACGGATTATGTTACTTACCCAGTAAGCATCTGTTCTTGGCATGTAGAGCTGTAGATTCACAGGCGCCCTCCCACCTCCCCGGGCACCTGTAGTTGTTGCAGTTCTCATTATTTACATTATCTACACATGGACATCTCTTTACTACACTCACTCCATTCTCACCCTCTTGCGGGAAAACAATCTAACAATGGAGTCATTGCACATGCGCACTATCACCGAAAGGAGGAGTCACCTTACCTCGTGACTGGAAAGACTTCTTCGAAGAAAAACAACTTGCAAACATCCGGACCCAACACTAGATGACAGGAGTATGCAAAGCATGTGAATCTACAGCTCTACATGCCAAGAACAGATGCTTACTGGGTAAGTAACATAATCCTTACAGGTAGTCTTATCATGTCGGAGAGAGAATCCTAGCTGAAGTAACTAAGATGCTGGAACTGTGTGTCTTTGAACCCTCAGAGAGCCCGTGGGCCAGCCTAGTTGTCTTAGTGACCAAACCTCACTCCAAGGGTGGAAATAAATAAATTAGGTTTTGCGTGGACTACAGGGGTCTCAACACTGTGACAAAGACTGATGCACATCCATTTCCTAGAGCATATGAATTGAATGACCGGTTAGGGGCAGCCAAGTATCTGAGTACCTTTGATCTCACATCAGGGTACTGGCAGATAGGTCTGACCCCTGGAGCCAAAGAAAAGTCTGCATTCTCCACTCCAGGTGGGCACTTCCAGTTTATTGTGATGCCCTTTGGATTAAAGAATGCCTTCCACCTCCAAGAGGTTGGTGAACAAAGGCATTGCTGGATTGGAATCCTATAGTGCAGCTTATCTAGATGATATTGCTGTCTATAGCTCCCCCTGGCAGGACTACTTGATCCACCTTGGGAAGGTCCTTGAGGCTCTGAGAAATGCAGGCCTAACTATCAAGGCAAGCAAGTGCCAGATAGGGCAGGGAAGGGTTGTATACTTGGGTCACCTGGTAGGTGGGGGCCATGTTCAGCCACTCAAACCCAAGATCCAGACAATTCTGGACTGGGAAGCTCCAAAAACCCAGACCCAAGTCGGGGCATTCCTTGGCTTGATTGAGTGTTACAGGAAGTTTGTGTAGGATTATGGGTCCATGGTGACCCCCAACCCCCACAGAACTCCCCTCCAAGAAGATGGCCAAGAAAGTGAACTGGATAGTGAGCTGTCTAAAGGCTTTTGACATTCTGAAGGATGCAATGTGCTCTGCCCCAGTCCGGAAAAGCTCCAGATTACTGCAAGCAGTTCATTGTGCAGACAGATGCCTCTGAGCATGGGATAGGTGCAGTCCTAGCCCAAACAATTGATGAGGGGCATGATCAATTTTTCATAAGCAGGAGCCTATTCCCCAGAGAGCAGCGTTGGAGTGCCATAGAGAGGGAAGCCTTTGCTGTGGTCTGGGCCCTGAAGAAGTTGAGGCTATACCTTTTTGGCATTCATTTTCTAGTTCAGACAGACCACAGGCCTCTCTGATGGTTACAACAGATGAAAGGTGAAAACTCCAAACTGCTAAGGTGGTCCATCTCCCTACAGGAAATGGACTTTACAGTGGAACACAGACCTGGGATTGCCCATGCCAGTGCAGATGGCCTTTCCAGGTTCTTCCACTTCGAAGATGAAGACTCTGCAGGGAAAGGTTAATTTCCCATGTGAGAAAGTGCCTTTTTTACATGGTTAGCCCCCCACTATTTGCCTGGAAAAAGATGTGGCTTCGATTGTAGTGCACAGGGTCCCTGCCAACCAGGTCCCCTGTACCAGTGCTTCTTCCCTAAAACTATTTCACAATTGGCCCTTCAGGCCCCCTGTAAGTCCCTAGTAAAGGGTACCTAGGGCATTGGGACTGAAGAGGGCCCCCTAGGCCATGCAGACTGCCACTGCAGCATGCATGGCCTGGTGCAAACAAAACGACAGTCGACATGGCACACTACCTGTGTGCCATGCCAACTAGCACTGCCTAAGGTATAGATAGGTAAGTCACCCCTTTAGCAGGCCTTCAGCCCTAAGGCAGGGTGCACTATACCACAGGTGTGGCATATCCACTTGAGCAGATATGCCCTACAATATTTAAGTCCATTATTTGATATTGTAAGTGCCAGGGAAGCCATAGAGAGTACATGGGCTGGAAACTCGACAACTCGCATTCCCAAAAACCAGATGGCTTCTCTGAACCCAGGAGTGTTTGGTACCAAACTGCTCCTCTCAATAAACCCACACTGATGCCAATGTGGGATTTATTGAAACATGTACTCAGAGGGCACCTCAGAGGTGCCCCCTGAAAACCTAACAACCCTGATGTGGCCACAGACTGGCTCTAGGCAGCCTGCCACCACCAGACATGTTTCTGAACCCCTTGGTCAAGAGCCTCTGCTCTCTGGGACCTGAAACAAAGCACATCCTGGGCGGAGGTGTCACACCTCCTCCCCCAGGATGGGCATAGTGCTCGAGAGAGAAGCTTCAAAGGCCTGCTGCCTTTGCAATGCGACCCCCAGCCTCTGCTGCTAGCAGCAGATGGCAGCCCCCGTTTTACACTCCCACTTTGGGCAGGAAAACCTAAGAAGAATAGGGGGTGTGCCCACCTCTGCCAACTCCACCCCTAGTGTGAAGGAGGCGAGGTGAAGTACGCCTTTCAGTCCCTGCCATCTTGAAGATGGAGGGAGTCCTCCAATCAGGGCTAGGACTGTGCCCCCTCCCAACGGAGGGTGGCATAATTGAGGGTGTAGACACCCCAGGTAAGGTGCCCATTGGCCCTACCTGCCACTCCCTTAAAACACAGCTAAATTTAGTATTTAGGTGGCTCCCCCATACCCTGAAACTAGTTCTTGCTGACCAAAGAAGAAAAAGAACGAAGACTACGCTGTGCAGAAGAAAACAGAAGAAGCTTACTGACTTGGCCCCAGCCCTACTTACCTGTCTGTAGCCCTCAAAGATCCTGCAAAGAAACTGCGCCTGTCCAGCAGTCGGTGACCTCCACAACCCTAGGAGGACTGCCTGACTTTGAAGAAGACCAGAACTCTTGAGGACAGTGGCTCTGTCCAAAAGAAGACAACACCAAGGACTCTGGTGCCCTCCGTATCCACGATCCTTGACCACTCTGCACCCGACACCTCCAGCCTGTATCCTGGTGGCCTACTGATCCAAAAGGTTCCCTAGCAATCCTGAGTCAAAGCCCAGCGTTGGTTGACCACTCCTGGACTCCACGACGACGCCTGCAGTGCGAATCCAAAGGCACACTGCGACTGGCTCCGGTAAGAAAACCAGACGTCAAAGGACACCTCTGCACCTGAAGCCCCTGGGCCATGGGGAGTTCAAACGACTGTATCCGTACGACCTACAGCATCTCCCCTTACCTCTGCTGTCGCTGATTTCCTGGTGTAGCCTCCAGTTCGTCGCATGCAGCCTGTTTTCAAATCCAAGTTCCTCCATTGATTTGCATTGGACACCCAACGATATGTTTGCACCCGGCTCCCACTGTGCCGCTGGTGGTGTATGTTTGGTGCTGCCTTGTGGTCCCCCCTGTGCTTGTCTAAAGCCTCAAAGCTTGAGCCCTGCAACCATTTTACTTACCTGCAAGCAGTGTGACTTCAAGCGCCCCCCAGTCTCCATTGGGTAACATTGGGCAACATTGGGCCTGATCCTCAACTTTGACCTCTGCACCCAGATGGCCCTGTGCCGCTGGTGGTGCAGTGTTTATGCTTACCTGAACCTTGCCCTCTGCTGACTCTGCAACCCGAAGACTGGAACAGTAAGTGCTATACTTACCCGTAAAACTGTATTATTGTTTTTCTCCATAGGTTAGCATTGCAAAGATTGAAAATTGCATGGTGTCCACTTTTGAAACTGAAAAGTATTTCTATTTAAAAACGTACTTACCTTTTTGCAAGGATCTTGGTCTTCTAAACAAAACTTGAGCATAGCTTATTTTTATAAAAATTGATGTGGATCTCCTTTTTGAATCATGTCATTTATTGGTCACTGTGTGCACAACAAATGTCTTGCACTCCTCTGTGTTAGGTCGAAGGCTGCCCGCCCACACTACCACAAATGGAGCACTTTGGGTTTACATTGAGCCCTGTACACTTCTGTGGGAATCTGCACGGTATAACCACCTAGTGGTATACCACATACAGAGCCAACTTTCTCCAGAAAGCATGTAACCCTCTCAAGCCTCTCATTAATCTGACCCTCTACCATTGCTGTTACTCACTGTCAATGGGTTATTGGTCTTCGTAGCACCTAGAAGTGCTATGTTCCACTCCCTGCACACGTTATAAGTGACTTGCTATTCTGATATCGGTGTTTAGTTACGGTTGATTGAAAAATGGGTGAATGTACAGCTTTTTGTTGGATTTTTTGGTTGAAATAACCGTGCTGGAGTTGAGAAGTTATGACCAATAAAAAGGGCTTTACATTTTTGTTTTTATCTTGTCCTATTTGCTGTGTTCAAAGACCAAGGTCAAATGTCAGGCTCTGTTTTCTGACAAATTGTTTATTCTTTTAAAGGGAGGTTGGTGGTTACCTTTCTCTTACTGTAAAGTCAGAGGACTTATGTGACATTCTTGCTGGGTACTGAGAGTGTAAAAGAAAGGCTGTAGGGTGTCCTTTTTTCTAGCACACAAAATTGAAATGCCTGTAAATTAACTGTACAAATATTTCGGAATCGATCAGCAATTAGGAAAGCACAAATAAAGCTAATTTTTTGTAATTTTTAGTGTGGTGAAACAAAAGATTTTCATACGAACAAAACAATACTCTTGGTAATGCCGATTTTTGTGCATTATTGTCCGTTCGCTGTATAGCTTTATCAGTAAAACAGTATGTCTGTGTAACTTTAGTGATCATTTCAATGGAATAGAAAGTGTGCTCCAAAATGTACCCCGAGCTGCATACTACATCCTTACCACTCTCCAGCTGAATACATTTACTACTCTTGTTTTTGTGTAACAAGTGGATTTTTCGCAATCCCTATGACTTCAGTGATGTAATATTCTTAATGGCAGCACCTCCACTGTGAAAATTGTTCTAGCGCGACTGGCACCAACCAATCACGGACTTCATTCATGCATGAACTCTTGTTGGTACACTTCTTTTCATGTACCCTGTGTGAGAAGTTGGCCTGGTATATGCTGTTCACTAATTAAAGTGGACACCTTGCACCAGGGCAAATCGACTCTTATGGTAGATAGGTTTAAGACAACCTTTTAAAGAAAGCTATCCTAGTGGTAGCTGTGGAGAGCAGCCTTCAGGCTAAGTCTCGGAGGAATGTAAAGCAGCTTGTTTTACCATATAATCTCTTGAATCACCAAATGAAAAGACACCACACAGGTATATATATCAAATATATATGTATTTATTTCTAAATAACTCTCTACTAATCTCTTTATGAGATTAGAAGACAAACATATGCACAAATCAACGTTTCACAATAAGTTAAGCACAAAATATGGCTGGGGCCCTAGGGGCGTACCAGACCATATACTAAGTAAGAGACTTAGAAACAACGACTTGCAGGGAGACAAGGCCTAGGGCCTTCAGAAGTGCTGGGGCCTCACGAAACCACCCAAGGCAGGTAAGTAAAGGACCCACGGGGGACGCGTGCAGTGTGGATACACAGGCGCGGATCGCCGTTAACTTCAATGGGGCAAGTCGCGGTTGGAAATAAAGAGTTTTAGGATACTTCGGGAGAACCTACAAGCAAGTCACTTACAGGGTAAGTAGTTCTAGGGCCCACACCCACAGGAGCACCGTAGTGCTGGAGTTACCTCACCCAGGGAAGCCGGGTGCACAGGTGTCCTTTGGTGTCGGGTCGCGGCGTCGTTTTCAATGGCGAACAAAGAAGACTTGCTGCTTGCGGGAGCTGAAGAAGTGTCCGGTGGAATCCAAGCCTGGATTCTGAAGAAGGATGACCTGAAAGCAGAGGGGACAGTGTTCAAAGTCACTTGGCAGTGACCCGGGGCAAGGAAGATGGATGCCCACCGTCGTCGGTCGCTTCAGGTCGGTTGCAGGTGCCTTGACTCTTCAGCCACGTGGTCCAGGAGGCGTCGACGACGACCAGGAGCTGGATTCTGTGTGTCCCTCGACGTCTGCAGCTGACTGCGGTGTCGGCAACTCGATCGGAGCCAACAAGCCTTGGCAGCCGCAAGTCTCGGGGAGATGAAGAAAAGTCGATGGCGCAGACCAGCAAGGTCTGTGGAACTCACCCAGCGAGGGTAAGTCAGGGCAGGCCTGGAGCAACCAGGGGAGCCCTTTGGTTTCTTTAGGAAGTCTTCTGGGGACCCACAAGCCAGCAGGCAAGGGATCGCAAAGACACCTCGGGCGGAATCACTCAACAGGAGCCCACGGTCACTCGGGACGGTGTAGGCCTCTGATCTTCGGAGGGATTCCTACTGGAGGTCGGGACCACACGTGGTCCAAAGCACAAGTTCGTAGAACGTTGTGAAGGGGTTGCACTCGACAATAGTGCACGGTACCCAGGGGTCGCGGTTCCTCGTTACTCGTGGGGTCCACTTGCCTCAGCTTCGCTGGGGACTCACGATGGCCTGGGAGAGGTCAGGAAATCCACTTCTTGGGCTGCAGGGACTTCGGACTCCGGCGGGAGCGGCGTAGTTTGCGACCGTCGTTGTCATTTTTGGTGCCTGCCAAGCAGGGGAGTCACTCCTTGACTCCAAGGGAGATTCTTCTGTCTTCCAAAGGTAGTGGAACGTCGAAGGGCCAGGATTCTTCTGTAGAGCGTCGTCCAGGGGTTATCTAATTTGCAATGGCAAGGTTCCCCCTCTTATACTAAAAGAGGGGATGGACTAGCTCTATGACCCCACCTATGGGAGGGTCAAGGGAGGGGTGGCTACACCCACTTCCCTTTGTCCAGTTTCGCGCCAGAGCAGGGGCAGGTAGCCCCTGAGCTGGTTTGAACTGGCATATGCACAGAGGAGCCTTCTGCTCCCCCAGTGCAGGACTTCAAAGCACTCTAAGAGTGCACCCACCCAGCCCCAATACACTAAACCCTGTCTGGGAGGTGGTTACACCTCCCTGTGACAGGATGCCTATTGTTGGGCTTCCTCCACTGTGAGTTTCGGTCATCAGCAGGAGGGCAGCCCAGTGTCTGTGACTGGTGGCATCCATTTTGTGATGCCAGGGCTCTTTAGGATTCTACCGCGTTTCCACAGCAGGTACATGTCTTATCCCTCTAGAAGGGTGGAATGCTACCCCCGCCGCCAAGATTGGCGGGGGGTAGTATTCAAGATGTTTGACACCAAACACGACATGTTTTGATGCAGCCATTCCAAAGTTAGCATTTACCGCGAGGATATAATGCACTTAAATAGTATATGGTTTAACCGCATCCACAAACAGCACCAGAGAATAGACTCTGAGAGCTGCAGAGGGGCCCTGCTCAGGCAGAGGCACCCCCTCACATAGAAGCCAAGCACCCTGCCCTCAGGATTGATAGGGCCTGCCTTAGGGGTGACTGATAGGTTTATATGTGTGTGCAGGAGAGATATAGGAAACCTATATCTCAGTGAGGAGTGCTAACACCACCTCACCCAGGCTGCAGTAGCAGGCCTGTGGTGTCAGATTTAGACTGCTTCCCAGGGGTGGCATAATATATGCTGCAGCCCCTGGTAGGCCTGTGAAGTACCTATGCCCTTGGCACCTAAGGTACCATATACTAGGGACTCATAAGGCACCACAGTATCCAATCACTAGTGCACCTAGAGTGCACTCCATGTCGTTAGAGAGAGCAGATAGACTGGGGCCCTGAATAGCAGGGTCCCAGTCCAACTAAGTCATAAACCAGCAAAACACCAGGAAAAAAGTGGGGGCAACCATATAGTCAGATTCCACCTTCCTACATAACCCCCCAAACGAAAGGAGATAAGGCTAACCTTGGCCAGTTGAGCCTTTATTGACTAAGTGGCCATATAAGGAAGCACCTGCACTAGCATGGTTGCCCCCTGTCTTATGGTCCACTAAGCAATCCCTCACCCTAAGGGTATGAGAGGGTCTCCACCATGGGGAATCACTACCTGTGGTGTGCTTTGGTAAAGTACCAGGCTGGTGAGGTGTCTGAGTAGGGAAGTGAGGCCCTAGGAATGTTGGCCTCAGCTTTCTCAGCTCACTGGTCACCATGTATGCCTGTCTTTCCATGACTGAGTGGTACTTTGCTCTAAGGGTCAACCTTTGACTGCCTACAGCCGTGGGTTGGGTCCCTTTGGGTGGAACACTGGAGGGACATGGCATGTTTGGAACCTTTTGGTCCCAGGTTTGCCCTTGCCTAACAGAGTCCTTCTGGGGGAGGTCCCTACATAAAGGTATGGGGGATCCCTCAGTGGGTTGAGGAATTTCCACCTGGCTAGGGCTACTGGCCGGGGTGCCCCTAATCTGCTGATGGGGGGTTCCTCTGGACAGGGGGCCCTGGGGGTCCACTGACCTCCCTGACCTCTGCAGCCCTGGGCTGACTGAGGCAGGGTAGAGAGGGGCAGGTTACCTGCTCCAGACTGGAGTACCACCTTGTAAGGGTCCTCTGCCATCAGGGGGTGGCCAGGCCAGGCCTGACTACCTCTGTGGCAGTTCCTTCACTAGGGGTAGGGTCAGTTCCCTGAGGAGGCTGACCCTTACCTACTGTCTGGAGGGAAGAAGACTTTTCTTCAACCCTTGTGCTCTCTTCTGGGGGAGAGTGGGCCATTCTTCCAGGCTCCATCTCTCCAAAATCTTGGGCTGGGGCTGTGGCCATCACAGCCCCACTAACCTTTACAGGGACACCCAACATCTTCAGATGGGTTTGGTGTTCAATTTCAGCCCAGGCTGAAATTTCCAGATCATTGCCCATCAGGCAATCTACAGGTAAGGTTGGGGACACTGCCACTCTCTTTGGGCCTGTGACCCCCTCCCAGCTGAGATTGACTATGGCCATGGGGTGATCTGTTCTGACACCATCAATGTTGGTCACCTGGTATTTAAACTCAGGTAAAAGCTGGTGAGGGGGACTAGTTTCCCTGCCACCATGGTGACACTAGCCCCTGTGTCCCTAAATGCCACAGCTTTCTGACCATTAATTATTGGCTCCAGTCTGTACCTGCCCAATGCTATGGGACCCATGGTAAAGGTGGCATATCCTACACCACCATCAGAATCTGAGGAGTCTGTTGAGGGGGTCCTGTCTAAACTAGGGCCCACCTCTGTTCCTCTTGCAAAAGCACCTAACTTTTTGGGTGCACTACTCCCAACTGGAGGATTACTACTGGTAGTACCAGGAGGGGTGGTAGTAGTTGTTGGAGGAACATTTTCTTTATTGCCATTCCTGGGACAACTGGGATCAGATTTCCAGTGCCCAGGCTTTTTACAGACATGGCAATAGGGTTTCTTTTCAGGAGAGGAAGGAGTTTGGGACCCACCCCCAGAAGAGGAATTTTGGGGCCCTGTAGTGGACTTATCCTTGGATTTATCCCCACCTTTCTCTTGGGACTTGGTAGAATCTTTCTTGTGGTCACCACCCTGATTCTTAGGCCTTACTCTGGTTCTGACCCATTTGTCTGCCTTCTTTCCCAATTCTTGGGGAGAGGTCAGATCAGAGTCCACCAGGTACTGGTGTAAAAGCTGGTTTTGACAATTATTAAGGATCTGTTCTCTCATCATTAGATTATAAAATCCTTTGAAATCAGTAACCCTACTGCCAACCAGCCAACCCTCCAGAGCCTTGGATGCACAATCTACAAAGTCTGTCCAGTCCTGAGTCTGTGCCTTCTGGGTATCTCTGAACTTCAACCTGTACTCTTCAGTGGTTAAGCCAAACCCATCTATCAGTGCACTCTTCAGGACCTCATAATTATCAGCATCCTCTTCTCTAACAGTGAGGAGCTTGTCTCTACCTTTATCTGAAAAGGAGAGCCACAAGATTGCTGCCCACTGCTTTTGGGGGACCTGCTGTACTCTACAGGCCCTCTCCATAGCAGTTATCCACTTGTGGATATCATCCCCACTCTGGTAGGGAGGAACAACCTTGCTCAGGTTCCTATGGTCAGGGACATATTCTCTGCCTCTAGGGACACTGTTGCTGCCACCAGGGGTTCTAAACCCTCCCTTCTGGAAGCTCTCTGGATCTCCAGGGCTTCTCTATCCAGTGCCAACTGCTTGGTTCTGAGGGCCACTTTGGCTTCCTCATACTGGAGCAGTTTGCACCTTCTCTCAGAGGAGGTCTCTCTTAAGTTAAAGTATGAGCTCCTCTCTTGGACAAATTCTCTGCCAGAGTGATAAGAGTGCTCAGATTCCCTGGAAGGGGATCTGTGCCTCTCATCCACTCTGCCAGTTCTCTTAGGGAGAACTCCTCTGTCCTGTTCAGGCTCCTTGAAGCCTGGCCCTTCAACCACAGAGTCTTGGTCATTCGGATTGTCCTCATCTGACCCAGATACTATGATTGACCCACCCACTGATTCAGACCCCTTAGCTCCTAGAGCCAATCTAAGGTCATCTGCTGTCAGCAGATCTATCAGGTGTAGTGTTGAGGGACTCTGTCCTAGTCTCAGGTGTCTGTCAACACACATGGCTCTCAAGTCAGAGAAAGCCATGTCCTTATACTGAGGCTGAGTGGATCCACTGGGTCCACCCTTTAAGGACATTCTAGTGTTGTGCAGTGTTGTACTACCTACACTAGTTTGTGGCCTACTGATCCTAGCTTGAGCTGTGGAAAGGGTGTGCTATCCCTTGGCACACAGCTCTAAGTTCAGTAGAACTTATTGATACTAAGCTTGACTTTATATGTACCTTGAGTACCTATAATGGTTTTCAGTTAGTAATTCAAATAGAGATTTTCTGGTAAAACAATGGCAAGCTGGAATCCCACACGCTGCCCACCAATGTGAGAAGTTGGCCTGGTATATGCTGTTCACTAATTAAAGTGGACACCTTGCACCAGGGCAAATCGACTCTTATGGTAGATAGGTTTAAGACAACCTTTTAAAGAAAGCTATCCTAGTGGTAGCTGTGGAGAGCAGCCTTCAGGCTAAGTCTCGGAGGAATGTAAAGCAGCTTGTTTTACCATATAATCTCTTGAATCACCAAATGAAAAGACACCACACAGGTATATATATCAAATATATATGTATTTATTTCTAAATAACTCTCTACTAATCTCTTTATGAGATTAGAAGACAAACATATGCACAAATCAACGTTTCACAATAAGTTAAGCACAAAATATGGCTGGGGCCCTAGGGGCGTACCAGACCATATACTAAGTAAGAGACTTAGAAACAACGACTTGCAGGGAGACAAGGCCTAGGGCCTTCAGAAGTGCTGGGGCCTCACGAAACCACCCAAGGCAGGTAAGTAAAGGACCCACGGGGGACGCGTGCAGTGTGGATACACAGGCGCGGATCGCCGTTAACTTCAATGGGGCAAGTCGCGGTTGGAAATAAAGAGTTTTAGGATACTTCGGGAGAACCTACAAGCAAGTCACTTACAGGGTAAGTAGTTCTAGGGCCCACACCCACAGGAGCACCGTAGTGCTGGAGTTACCTCACCCAGGGAAGCCGGGTGCACAGGTGTCCTTTGGTGTCGGGTCGCGGCGTCGTTTTCAATGGCGAACAAAGAAGACTTGCTGCTTGCGGGAGCTGAAGAAGTGTCCGGTGGAATCCAAGCCTGGATTCTGAAGAAGGATGACCTGAAAGCAGAGGGGACAGTGTTCAAAGTCACTTGGCAGTGACCCGGGGCAAGGAAGATGGATGCCCACCGTCGTCGGTCGCTTCAGGTCGGTTGCAGGTGCCTTGACTCTTCAGCCACGTGGTCCAGGAGGCGTCGACGACGACCAGGAGCTGGATTCTGTGTGTCCCTCGACGTCTGCAGCTGACTGCGGTGTCGGCAACTCGATCGGAGCCAACAAGCCTTGGCAGCCGCAAGTCTCGGGGAGATGAAGAAAAGTCGATGGCGCAGACCAGCAAGGTCTGTGGAACTCACCCAGCGAGGGTAAGTCAGGGCAGGCCTGGAGCAACCAGGGAGCCCTTTGGTTTCTTTAGGAAGTCTTCTGGGGACCCACAAGCCAGCAGGCAAGGGATCGCAAAGACACCTCGGGCGGAATCACTCAACAGGGGCCCACGGTCACTCGGGACGGTGTAGGCCTCTGATCTTCGGAGGGATTCCTACTGGAGGTCGGGACCACACGTGGTCCAAAGCACAAGTTCGTAGAACGTTGTGAAGGGGTTGCACTCGACAATAGTGCACGGTACCCAGGGGTCGCGGTTCCTCGTTACTCGTGGGGTCCACTTGCCTCAGCTTCGCTGGGGACTCACGATGGCCTGGGAGAGGTCAGGAAATCCACTTCTTGGGCTGCAGGGACTTCGGACTCCGGCGGGAGCGGCGTAGTTTGCGACCGTCGTTGTCATTTTTGGTGCCTGCCAAGCAGGGGAGTCACTCCTTGACTCCAAGGGAGATTCTTCTGTCTTCCAAAGGTAGTGGAACGTCGAAGGGCCAGGATTCTTCTGTAGAGCGTCGTCCAGGGGTTATCTAATTTGCAATGGCAAGGTTCCCCCTCTTATACTAAAAGAGGGGATGGACTAGCTCTATGACCCCACCTATGGGAGGGTCAAGGGAGGGGGTGGCTACACCCACTTCCCTTTGTCCAGTTTCGCGCCAGAGCAGGGGCAGGTAGCCCCTGAGCTGGTTTGAACTGGCATATGCACAGAGGAGCCTTCTGCTCCCCCAGTGCAGGACTTCAAAGCACTCTAAGAGTGCACCCACCCAGCCCCAATACACTAAACCCTGTCTGGGAGGTGGTTACACCTCCCTGTGACAGGATGCCTATTGTTGGGCTTCCTCCACTGTGAGTTTCGGTCATCAGCAGGAGGGCAGCCCAGTGTCTGTGACTGGTGGCATCCATTTTGTGATGCCAGGGCTCTTTAGGATTCTACCGCGTTTCCACAGCAGGTACATGTCTTATCCCTCTAGAAGGGTGGAATGCTACCCCCGCCGCCAAGATTGGCGGGGGGTAGTATTCCAAGATGTTTGACACCAAACACGACATGTTTTGATGCAGCCATTCCAAAGTTAGCATTTACCGCGAGGATATAATGCACTTAAATAGTATATGGTTTAACCGCATCCACAAACAGCACCAGAGAATAGACTCTGAGAGCTGCAGAGGGGCCCTGCTCAGGCAGAGGCACCCCCTCACATAGAAGCCAAGCACCCTGCCCTCAGGATTGATAGGGCCTGCCTTAGGGGTGACTGATAGGTTTATATGTGTGTGCAGGAGAGATATAGGAAACCTATATCTCAGTGAGGGGTGCTAACACCACCTCACCCAGGCTGCAGTAGCAGGCCTGTGGTGTCAGATTTAGACTGCTTCCCAGGGGTGGCATAATATATGCTGCAGCCCCTGGTAGGCCTGTGAAGTACCTATGCCCTTGGCACCTAAGGTACCATATACTAGGGACTCATAAGGCACCACAGTATCCAATCACTAGTGCACCTAGAGTGCACTCCATGTCGTTTAGAGAGAGCAGATAGACTGGGGCCCTGAATAGCAGGGTCCCAGTCCAACTAAGTCATAAACCAGCAAAACACCAGGAAAAAAGTGGGGGCAACCATATAGTCAGATTCCACCTTCCTACACCCTGTTTCCACACAGGTCTTAAACGAAGCAGCTTACTGCAATTTAAATAGCATTTACTCCAGTATCCTGCAGCCACTTCTCAGCTTTTACTTGTCTATTGAGTGTTCACACAAGTGCTGAAAATAGAATAGTCTTAATCAATAAAGCATATATACACATTTTATTATTTGTAACTTACAAATCGACAACACGTTATAACCGATTTTAATAGGATCTGCTGAAAGCCGTGCAGGGACGCATTCAAAGGACTTTTCACAAGAATCGAAAACTACACAGTGATATAATCAAAAGCCATAAAGGAAGTGTGTGCTTGGACATTACAAACGATAGTTAGAAGAACCAGCCAGCGTGCCCCTTTTACCAGCATCACTTTTAATGTAAGTCTCAACAAAGCTGGGGGGTTTTATAGCACTTGCTACCTTAAATGAGCATTTTTGTGTGCATTCCTAATAGACTAAAGGAATAAGTAGATTGTGAGGCCTAAGATTGTTAGATTCCAATTCAGTAATCCAGTTTCTTTCTTTGCGCACTTGACTTGCTAAACATAGCGATAGCAAGCAGAGAAGGCTTACCAGAGGGTGTGGTAGAGGAACAGCGACTCTGATGCAGCATAGCACAGTATTGTCAAATCTGTCTCTTTTTAGAGACTAGGGGCATAACTTAGAGGGCAGAATGGGATGAAATCCTCAAAATTACTCCATGGCTCACAGTCCACAACATGTACACCTTTCACCCCGCCTACACCCACCTTGCGTCCGCCGACCGCCACCCTGCTGACAATCATTAATGCAGCCCTCCGCTGCACCACAGACCATACTTTTTGTCCCATTGTGTACAGCCTTACTTAAAACCATTGGCAAAGGAAATGGGTCCCAAAGGTGAAACCCGTTGGCTTTGCCAATGTTTGTTCAGTCTTGTCATTGTAGAACTGACGTGAAAATATCAGAAATTATTGAAATTAAGAAATCTCACTTGTTTCTGCTGCGGATGTCCTGAAGTTTATTTATGGCTATGGGGCAGAAATACTCCAAGCTGGTGCACCAACACCACAGGGACCAGGGTTGCATACTCCATCACCAAGATCTTGGTAAACTGACAGTGGGTCTTTTCCAACCAGCTAATTTAGATAAATTGGTTCAAAGTATTTCTTTCCACTTACTTTCTCATGCCCTCATTTCCAAGAGTGATTACCTACTGAATCGGGAAGGAGCTAACATTATCCTTATAGGTGCTCTATTTGGCAGTGGGAGTTCACAGATCAGCTTTACCTTTTTGGCTCAGTCGACAATCTTTTTTGAACTGAAGACCCATGCAATTTTTCAAAGACAAGATCCTGCACCACAATCTGACATAACTAAAGTTTAACTGCTGGGATCCTTACTGCATCTAGTATAGACATTTAAAAAAATTCCTGACTGCATGATGATTTTGAAGGAACTTAAGAAACTCACTGAGATATTCTATGCCTTTAAATGGAAAAGGTTTTGCCTGTGGTGTATCAAGATGGCGATTTTTGAAGCAATGTGCAAGGAAAATACAGACGTGCCTTAGCTCTGATAGTTGGCTAAATCAGGTCTTCAATTTGCTCTGTCAAAAGTGCATTTGGCAGCCATTACTGCCTATAGAAAACCTTCATAAGACGTTTTAGAAATTACAAAGAAAGTGAAGCCTCTTTCACGAATAACTTATGGAGGCTCCACTTAAGCCCATGCACAAGTCGATTTTGCAGCATTTATCATGGAAGCTGTGTTTTTAGTAGCAGTTACTTCTGACCTGAGAATAAGTAACATTCAGTCGTTGTGCAGTGTAGAATATTTACTTGTATTTTAGGTCGAGCCTACCAGGCAGTGCAATCTGTCTGGTTGTGAATGTCACATTTTGGCTTACCAACAACATACAGGGACGTGCAGTGTGCCCATTGCTTACCATTGATTGGCTTTGCTGTCCCTCATCTGCCTGCTTCTTATTCGTGTCCCAGCTTGTCAATATTGTGTTTGCCCCTTTCCCCTCTTTACCTGTCCTTTGGTTGGCTTGCTTCTATGTTTCCACTTCTTGCTTTTAGGGAACACGTTTTTTCTTTTTGTTTAAGTACTTCATGAAAGTATATGTGTTTACCAGCTATATCTCTAGTGTCTTCAACCGGCTTTGTAAAACTTGTAGTGGTGTTGCTTAACCTGTTTACTTTTATATAATGCTTCACCAGATGCTGGGAACGTGCACTCATTTGATGATGCTTTAGTTTAGCATGTGTTGTTTTTAACTTACAGCACCGTCATTTAATCTTTTTTCGGTCTGGCGTTAGCAATGACCTTTTGATTTTACTCAAATATGGATTATATACTAACATTTAGGAGCTTTCAGCCACCTCGCTTAACCCCTTCGCTGCTAGGCCTTTCCCCCCCCCTGTGCTAAGCCTTTTTTTGGCTATTTGGGGTAGTGCGCGCTTAGGCCCCTGTAACTTTTTGACCACATAAGGTATCCACGCCAAATTTGCGTCCTTTTTTTCTAACATCATGGGGATTGTAAAGGTACCCAGGGTTTGTGGATTCCCCTGGAGGGGACCCAGAAATTAGCCAAAATACAGCAACATTTTGTATTTTTGGGGAAAAATGCGAAAAAGGGCTACAGATGAAAGCGTCTTGTTTTTCCCTGCAAATGGCATCAAAAAGGGGTTGTGGTGCTGAAATCACCATCTTCCCAGCTTTCAGGGACAAGCAGACTTTTGTCAGAAAACCAACTTTTTTTACAGTTTTGGCATTTTTCTGGGACATAGCCTATTTTTGCTATTTTTGTGCTTTCAACCTCCTTCCAGTTAATGGTAGAAATGGGTATGAAACCAATAATGGATCCTGAAAAGCCATACATTTCTGTAAAGTAGACAAAATTCTGAATTCAGCAAGGGGTCATTTGTGTAGATCCTTAAAGTTTTCCTTATAGAAACTAACAGTTAAATGAAGGAAAAATTGAAAATTAGTTGAAAAAAACAGCCATTTGTGTCAACGTTTTCACCTGTAACTTCTTCTAATTATGACAGCTATTTGAAAGCAATATACCGTTACATCCGCTGGACCTTTCTGGTTGTGGGGATATATAGGACTTGTAGGTTCACCAAGAACCCGACGAACCCAGAGCCAATAACTGAGCAGCATCTTGCAATGGTTTTTTATTATGTACCGGGTATATAGCAATTATTTTGGGAAAATGTATACATGGAAAAATTGTTATGAAAGACACCTATGTATTTCTGAAATGGGAACAAAATGTAGATTTTAGAAACAGTAGATATTTGCACATTTCCGAAATTGGGAGTACCCATACTAGCATGAGAAATATAGGTCATTTTTCAAAATGACTTATTTTTTACACATTGTCTTTCATTTGGAAGGCTCAGAAATGCATCGAAAGTCAATAGGTAATAACAGTTGCTCTACAATTCTGTGTTACCCTAAGTCTCCCGATAAAAATGGTACCTCACTTGTGTGGGTAGGCCTTGTGCCCACAAAAGGAAATGGCTCAAAATGCAACGTGGACGTACCACATTTTCACAATGAAAAATTACCCTTTTTTTGCAAAGTGCCTAGCTGTAGTTTTTGAACCCTAGCTCTGCGGGCACTTAGGGAAACCTAGCAACCCTATACATTTTTGAAAACTAGACACCCAGGGGAATTCAGGACGGGGTGACTTAACTGGCTCTCACCAGGTTCTGTTACCCAGAATCCCTTGCAAACCTAAACAATTGGTAAAAAAACACATTTTCCTCACTTTTCTGTGGTGGAAAGTTCTGGAATCTGCGCGGATCCACAAAATTCTACCCACCCCGCGTTCCCCAAGGTCTTCCGAAAACAATGGTACCTCACTTGTGTGGGTCGGCCTAGTGCCTGTGACAGGAAACGGCGCAAAACGCAACGTGGTCACACCTCAATTTCGCAGTGAAAAATGACCCTTTTTTGGCAAAGTGCCTAGCTGTAGTTTTTGAACCCTAGCTCTGCCGGCACCTAGGGAAACCTAGCAAACCTATACATTTTTGAAAACTAGACACCCAGGGGAATCCAGGATGGGGTGACTTGACTGCCTCCCATCAGGTTCTGTTACCCAGAATCCCTTGCAAACCTAAAGAATTGTCAAAAAAACCACATTTTCCCCACATTTCTGTGGTGGAAAGTTCTGGAATCTGCGTGGATCCACAAATTTCCACCCACCCCGCGTTCCCCAAAGTCTTACGAGAAAAATGGTACCTCACTTGTGTGGGTCGGCCTAGTGCCTGCGACAGGAAACGGCGCAAAACGCAACATGGTCACACCTCAATTTTGCAGTGAAAAATGACCCTTTTTTGGCAAAGTGCCTAGCTGTAGTTTTTGAACCCTAGCTCTGCCGGCACCTAGGGAAACCTACCAAACACACACATTTCTGAAAAGTAGACACCCGGGGGCTTCCAGGGAGGTATGGCTTGCGTGGATCCCCCAACGTTTCCTTACCCAGAATCCCTTGCAAACCTCAATTTTAGCTGAAAAAAATCACTTTTTTCACACATTTGTGTGGGAAAGTGTGGCATCACCGGGCTCACACAAATTTCCTACCACCCAGCGTTCCCCCAGGTCTCCCGATAAAAATGGTGCCTCACTTGTGTGGGAGGCCCAAGTACCCGCGACAGGCAAGGGCCCAAAACGTAGTGAGGCGACATCAAAATTGCCTATCTCAAAACCACCTGGTTTTGCAAGGGGGGGTCACCTGGGTTTTTGAGGCAACATCAACATTGCCTATCAAAAAAAAAATTCTGCTAAAATTGAGGTTTGCAAGGGATTCTGGGTAAGGAAACGTTGGGGGATCCACGCAAGCCATACCTCCTTGGAAGCCCCCGGGTGTCTAGTTTTCAGAAATGTGTGGGTTTGGTAGGTTTCCCTATGTGGCCGCCGAGCCCCGGGCCAAAAACCCAGGTGACCCCCCCCTTGCAAAACCAGGTCATCTTGAGATAATGTGTTTATTTCTGCAGCGTGAAAATTTTGGCACAATATTGCAAGGAAAATGTGACAGACATTTTGAGGTTTGCAGGACATTTTGGGTTACATAACTTGTTATGATCCACAAGAGATATCACCATGTACTCCCATGGGTGTTACGACAATATCTACAGTTGGTAGGTTATTCTTAGACGGAATGTACACCTTTGCAGACAGACTAAAAAGACAAAGATTACTGCAAAGCCATCTATTCCTCAAGCACACACACATACTGGTTGGATTTGGCACGAGGGCAAGTGATGGTTCAGTATATACAATTTTATTAACAAGAGATTTCACAAAAATGAAATGCACTGTCAATAATTGAGAGGACAAAAAACTGAACCAGTGACTTGCAGCTCGTGAGCTGTAAAGCCACGTCAAGGCCCCAACCGCTTTACAGGCCATTCACACACCTTTCATACGTGATACACACAAGACCATTCACACCACCAGCCACGAAACAAACACATTACAACATTCACAAAAAGGGACAAGGTACACCCTGCTTGAGAAAGACAACAAAAAATATTACTGCACAGCCATCTAATCCTCAAGCACACACACATACTGGTTGGATTTGGCACGAGGGTGAGTGATGGTTCAGTATATACAATTGTATTAACAAGTGATTTCACAAAAATGAAATGCACTGTTAATAATTGAAAGGACGAGAAACTGAACCATTGACTCGCAGCTCGTGAGCTGTAAAGCCACGACAAGGCACCAACCTCTTTACAGGCCATTCATACACCTTTCATACGTGTGACACATACAAAACCATTCACACCACCAGCCGCGGGCCCATCACATTGCAACACTCACACCAGCAGACAGCGCCATTCAAGGGCCCATCACTTTCACACGCCCACAATCCTAACACAGCAACCACACAAGCTGATGGGTTGCGTGGTGTCGCTCGGCTAGCAGTGTGTGTAGTGACCAGCAGCAAGTCACTACTCACACACCGCCAGCCGAGCGCCAGTCCACGCACACCGCCAGCCAAGCGCCACTCCATGCACACCGCCAGCCAAGCGCCACTCCATGCACACCGCCAGCCAAGCGCCACTCCACGCACACCGCCAGCCAAGCGCCACTCCACGCACACCGCCAGCCAAGCGCCACTCCACGCACACCGCCAGCCAAGCGCCACTCCACGCACACCGCCAGCCAAGCGCCACTCCACGCACACCGCCAGCCAAGCGCCACTCCACGCACACCGCCAGCCAAGCGCCACTCCACGCACACCGCCAGCCAAGCGCCACTCCACGCACACCGCCAGCCAAGCGCCACTCCACGCACACCGCCAGCCAAGCGCCACTCCACGCACACCGCCAGCCAAGCGCCACTCCACGCACACCGCCAGCCAAGCACCAGCCTACACACACCACCATCACATTTAGGATTTTTTTATACAAAAAGAAAACACAAACAAATTGCAAATAGATACAAATCTACTAACACAAAATCAGAAACGAAATACATTGCACTAATGCCAACCTTGAAACAGAACAACAATTCTTAAACATTACAGACCAGGCAGTTCACTTTACCACTCATGGTTGCTCCCAATAATTCTTTTGCTTGTGGTACGCTCTATAACAAGCAGGCACACACAGCCCAGGGTTAGAAGGACACTCAGGGCAGTACATACGAGTCTCCTTCCGCGTACCTCTTTGCCAACAGACTCTACATCTCCTAGTGGGAAAGTCTTTTGAGGGTGTAGGAGGAAAGTGGCGATCTTTCAATCGAGCCACATCCTCCACCACTCCAACTCTGGGAACACTTGCCTGTTCCACAACAACAAGGCTGCCTATGACAGACTGCTGAAACTGAACAAAAGTCAACTTTGACGCAGGAGAACACTCCTTGAACACAACAAAAGCATTGAAAGTTGCTAAATTGAAGAGATGGATGGCCAACTTCTTATACCAAATGTAAGCCTTACGAATAGCAGTGTAAGGTTCCAACCTCTGATCTACTCTATCAACACCACCCATGTGCTTATTGTAGTCTAAAATGCACACAGGTTTGCGCACTTCAGCAATCTGACCCCAAACAGCCACAGGTGAAGTACTCTCATCATGGATGGTAGTCAGCATGTACACATCCCTCCTGTCCACAAATTTCACAGCTAGTAGTTCATCACTACGCAAGGAACTGCACTGTCCCCTCTGAAGTTTTTTGCAAACAAGCTCTTTTGGATAACCTTTACGGTTAGAGCGGATTGTGCCACAAGCAAAAGTGTCCACTTTGAACAATTCCTTAAACAATTGCACAGCAGTGTAGAAGTTATCAAGGTACAAATGGTGGCCTCTGTTAAACAGTCCTCTAGCAAGATCCCACACAATTTTCTCTGAAACTCCAAAAGTGGACGGACAACCAGGGGGTCAATAGTGGAATCCCTACCAGTGTACACACGCAAATTAAAAACATATCCTGTCCTACTCTCAGACAACATATACAGCTTAATTCCATAGCGTGCCCTCTTGCTAGGAATGTACTGCCTAAAACCAAACGGCCCTTGAACAGGACCAAAGACTCATCAATAGATATTTCTTTCCCTGGAGTATAGATCTCTGAAAATCGATCTACAAAGTGATCAAGAACAGGCCGAATCTTAAAAAGACGGTCACATTCAGGGTGATCTCGTGGCAACGCCAAACCATGGTCAACAAAATGCAGCATCCGAAGCAAAAGTAAATACCGATCACGAGTCATAACTGCAGGAAATATGGCCGTTGCCATCAAGGGACTGGTAGACCAATATGAACCCATGGACGGCTTCCTTATCAAACCCATCAAAAAAGTCAAACCCAAAAACTTCTTCATCTCTTCCAGATTTGTGGGACTCCACCGGGTAGCTCTAGAATGGGGCCGAAGTCTGGCACTGTTGTCCCTCAAAAACTGTTCAGCATACAAATTAGTCTGCTCAACAATATCACCCAAAAATACATCATCCATAAACAACTGAAAATACTGTATAGGCAAATAATGTTCACAATCCACTCTACACCCTGCATAACCACTAAAGGCAGGCAACACTGGCTGCACCATGTTTGGATCAACCCAGAGTCCAGCACTTCCAGTAGGAAGCCTAGCAGCCCCACGCTGCAATCCAGATGCCTCTTGCACCATCAGCACAGTAGTATCCTCCTCTAAAACAGGCACTTCATCTGCACTGAGAGTACCTTCATCATCCGATGATTCCATGTGGAGAGAAAACTCACTGCCTGAATCTTCCCCTCCCTCCTCTCCCTCAGACGCACTGTCAGTCTCATAATCCTGCTCGGAGGAAGATTCAAGAAGCAAACCAACCACCTGCTGAGCAGTCATTCTACGGCTAGCCATAATGCTTACTAATAAAGGTTACTTGTCAAACAAGTCAACAACAACAAACCCTTTGTAAAAAAAAGAAATAAACAAAATGTAGCTTTATCACAAAGACCTATATACTCCAACACTATACCACTCACGTGACAGAAGCAGCTAGACTCACCACCACCTACTCTGCACAGACACAGTGAAGATCAACAATATCCCACTAAAAAAGAAGAAAAAAATTACACATAAGACGATGCAAAACATCGCAAAGAATTTCATGCTCTGAACACTAACAAATATGCTGCCATTATGACACCACTTACAAAAAAATTCATTCATGCATGACAATAATACTCATTTGGAGTACACACAACAAAAATATTTTTCTTACCAAATAAATGCAATTACGCAAAACTGCAGAACAACCACTGCCGAAACCGCAAACAGGAATCAAAAGCTTTACACTAGAATAAAAAGGAGAAAAAAAACATTACAATCATAAAATGCAAATAATGCACCAGTCCACACACAATCCACCAGCCAAGCTAAGGGGTAGGTGGGCCAAAGATATAAATACAATATTCACCCCCGTAAAAGGGAGCAACCCTTGCCATTTTGGCCACTCCCCAACACAAAAATTAAAAAAACCTGGTGACTACTGGCTTCTGCCCTCCATGGGGGCAGATGGGCCTAAAAACATACTGCTATTCTGCCACCCAAAGAGGGCAGAAATGGCCACAATCATCCTCCCATAAAGGGGAGCGACCCTTGCCCGCTCCCCCACATAAAAAAACCCCGGTGGCCTAGTGGACCTACAAAAAAACTAATCAGCCAATCTGCTCCTCAGGATGGCAGAAACGGCCAAATTAATGCTCCCCAAAGGGGAGCAACCCCTGCCCAAGGGGCCACTCCCCTCAAACAAATCCATGGTGGTCTAGTGGGCCCAATTTAAAAAAACATGGCGATCTGCCCTCCTGGGGGCAGACACAGCCACAAATATTGCCCCCAAAGGAGAGTGACCCTTGCCCAAGGGGTCACTCTCCACAAATAAATGCCTAGTGGACTAGTGGGAAGATACCTTAAGGTATCTTCTGCACACGATCTCCAACTACTCAACTCTGCTCTCAACTCTATTCACAACTGGATGTTAGATCACCAACTCATTCTGAATCCCGCCAAAACTGAATTCCTCCTCCTCTCTACCTCTCTCTCACCTCCTCCTGTTCAATCTTGGATGGATCAGCTGAACCTACTCAACAACAAACCCATCATTGTCGACAGCGCTAAATCCCTAGGTGTCATTCTTGACAAAAGACTCAACCTAATCTCCCACATCAACTCTATTGCTAAGAACGCACGTTACCAGTTGCGCCTTCTACGGGGGATCCGTCGGTTATTCCCGGAGAAAGACTTAAAAACCTTGGTACAATCTCTGGTTCTCTCAAGACTGGATTATTGCAATTCTCTTCAGACGGGCCTACCCAAATCCCACCTCTCCCCTCTCAAATCCATCCTCCATTCAGCAGCTCGCCTCATTTCAGGGTCTAAACGAAGCGACCACGTCACTCCTATCCTCTCTTCGATGGCTTCCGATCGAGGCAAGATCACACACAAAGCCTTACACACCTCCTCCCCTCGTTACCTGGCAAATAAATTGAAATTGTCCGGTGGCTCTCGCCCTTCTCGCAATGCGGAAAAGCTTCTGCTTGAGCCCCCCCCCCCGTCTTCAAAAAGGGAAAGATCGATGGCGCAATCCTTCTCAAGAAATGCGGTGAGAATATGGAACTCGCTTCCCCCATTGCTCCATGCCACCTCCTCTACCCGGATCTTCAAAGCTGACCTCAAATCTATTCTCTTCCAAAGACACTTTCAGAACTAATACTTTCACTCTCAGCCCCCTCTAGGAAGTTCGCTCTTCATTGTAAATTTGTACTTTTTCCTGTACATTCCTCACCCTTGCGTGCTGTGTTGGATTTTATGTTTGTGTACCCTTCATTTTAAGTCTCCTGTTTAATTCACGTCCTCTCTACTCCCTCAAAGAAGTTCTTCCACTATAGGAAAATCTGTACTCCATGCCTATAGAAGTGCCTTCCCAGTGTGTTCTGAGTGACTGACACTTATTGCAGTATTATACCTCTATTTGTATTTTCTATCATGTATGCACACGTGTCACTCTTTTTTTTTTTTTAAATTCTTTTTATTAACATTGCTCATGTTCAAGCGGGTTACACAGCGGTAGTTCGCAATATATTCACAGGGATCACAGTTCATCACATTTTTTTTTTTTTAACATGCATGGAAATGCCGAGAAGGGATTGCAACAGTCCTCTATCCCATCCCCTCCTGTACGGCTCGAAACCGTTGCCAGGGACCCCACACCTTCCTCCATTTATTCACAGATCCCCGGGACCTGTAGACCGTTTCCTCCGCCCTCTGGCACCAATCCAGGTCACAGAGCCACTGATCCCACGAGGGGGGCGCCTGCGCACCCCAGTACCTGGCAATATTGCGTTTAGCCACCCCTGCTGCCAGCCCCAACCAAATCTCATTATGACGTGTCCAGTCCGTGGCACCTTTGATCATGAGCAAGAGCCACTTGGGCTCCAGTGGGACCGGGGCCCGCACTACCCCCTCCATCGTTTGCGTCACCCTGGTCCAAAACGGAATTATGAATGGGCAATCCCATAGAATGTGGTAAAAGGAGCCCTCCCCTTGACAGCCCCTCACACACAAGGGTGACAGAGTCCTACCCCAGGAGAACAGGTGGGTGCGGGGATAGTAGACCCTGTGGAGTATTTTTAGCTGCACAAGGCGGAATCGTGGCCGGATCGCTACCTCGCGGGGGCTCTGCAGGGCGTCTTGCCAGTCATCGTCATCTAGTGCTCCAATGTCTCCCTCCCATCTCGCCCGCAGGGGTCCCAAGGGGTCCGGCATGTTATTAATAAGTTTTCGGTAAATCGTTGACGTGGGCTTCGTTAGAATGGGGTCGAGAAGGAGCCTGTCCTCCATAGGGGAGTATTCCGGGATGGAAGTGCCAGCACGGATGTGGGCCCGCAAGGCATGTATGAGGCGCAGGTAATGGTAGTGCTGGGAATCATGGAGTTGATACTCTTTTTTCAGAGCCGCAAAGGGAACCGGGGCCCCCCTTCCACACATCCCCGAGATGCTCAATGCCGATCAGTTTCCACCCCCTGTAGCCGGATAGTCCCGTCACCTCCTTTAGCCGATCGCCCGTCCAAAGCGGGGTCTGTCCCGTTAGGGTGTTCGTCCAGCCCAAGAACTTGTTGGCCTCCCTCCAACAGTGGAATACCACCCCAGTATGCGCGGGTAGATTACGACCCCGCCCGCGGGAGTAGAGATACGGCTCACAGGTTCCTCCAACCATCGCGTGCCTATCCATTCTGTAAGCTGGCTCCGAGGCCGGCGTATAGATCCAGTCATTGACCACCTGCAACTGAGCTGCCCAATAATAGAGTCGCACGTCCGGGAGGGCCAGCCCCCGTCGTACACCCCCGCGTAAGCTTCTGCAACGCAATTCTCGGGTTGCCGCCGTCCCAAAGTAACGTCCGCAGCTCCCGGGAGATACGCTTAAATGTCGCCGTCGGGACCAGGTACGGTGTGTTTTGGAGGATATATAAGAGTCGTGGCAGCGCCAGCATTTTAAAGAGCGCCGCGCGCCCCATCAAGGACAAGGGCAAGGACCTCCAGTGTCCAATGTCCACCCCCAGCCTCATCAGTTGAGGCTCCAAATTTCGGGCGAAGAACTCCCCGCGTCCCTGGTGACGTACACTCCCAAATACCTGAATCCAGCAGTCTCCAGCGATGCCGGGCAATCCCGCGGTATGCGAGGAGGTGGACCCGACAGAGGGTAAACCACCGATTTGGTCCAATTAATCGAGTAGCCAGAGTAGCTACCGAAAAGGGCGAAAAGGTGGAGGGCCCGCGCCATGGACTGGTAGGGTCGGGCCATGTACAGGACAATATCGTCAGCGTATAGAGAAATACGCTCCTCCCATTCATCCGTGAGTGCCAGGCCCCAAAAGGCCCTATCTCTTCTGATCCAATGCGCGAGCGGCTCCAGGGCGAGGGCAAACAGGAGCGGTGACAGGGGGCAGCCCTGCCTAGTGCCCCTATACAGGGCAAAAGCACGGGACGTAGCCCCATTGACCCTCACCCTTGCCATCGGCTGCGTGTACAGGAGTCTCACCCAGCTACTGAACACGGGGCCCAATCCCAGTCTATTCAGTACCATAAATAGGTATGGCCATTCGATGCTATCAAAGGCCATTGAGGCGTCCAGCGCCATCAATGCCGTCTGCGTATGTCCCACGTCTTTAGTCATGTGCAGAATACCATAGAGCCTCCGCAGGTTGTGCCTAGTGCTCCTGTGGGGCATAAAACCCGACTGGTCTACATGCACGAGGTCGGGCAGTACAGATAGCAGTCTTGTCGCCAAGACCTTGGCCAAGACCTTCGCCTCCACGTTCAGGAGGGAGATAGGCCGATAGGATGAGCAGCAGTCCGCCGGTTTCCCGGCTTTATGAATAACCACAATTGTGGCCTCTCTCTGGTCAGGCGGAAGCACGCCTACCTCCCGTGCCTCAAGGAACATACGTCGCATGGGCTCCAGTACCACACTCGCCTGTTTCTTATAGATTTCGACCGGGAGTCCGTTGGGTCCCTGCGCCTTGCCGGACTGAAGGGCATTAAGGGCTTCTCCCAGCTCTGCTCTTGTGAGGTCTGCATCCAGACACTCCGTTTGTTCCTGAGATAGCATAGGCAACGCAAAGTCTTGCAGGAATTCTTCACAGTCCCTCTCGGTTCTGGTACACACTGGGGTATACACTCCTTCATAGTAGGACGCAAAAGCCTCCGCTATAGCCGCACTCGTGGAGGCCAGGGCCCCGGAACCATCCCGCACCTCCGTAACCCAGGAACGTTCCCTGTCCCGGCGCTCCAGCCACGCGAGAAGCTTCATACTCTTGTCACCTGCATCATATATCCGATGCTGCGTGGCAAGGGAGTAGGCACGTGCCTCACCCTCCGCTAGCGAGCGAAGTTCCCTGTGCTTCAGGGCCAAAGCATGATTGCGCTCCGGCGAGGGCGATGCACTTGCCTCTCGCTCCAGAGACTCGATTTCGCGCTCCAGCTGCTGAATCTGCAGCGATTCCTCTTTTTTTTGGGCACCGATCAAGGCCTGGGCCTGTCCCCTCAGGACCGTCTTGTATGCCTCCCACAACGTTAGCTGGGAGGTAACCGACCCCTGATTGTCGGAGAAATAGTTCGCAGAGCCTTCCCGAAGCTTATCCGTGATCGACGTGTCAGTTAACCGCCACGGATCTATTCGCGGGAATGCGGCCCTGTCCACCACCGTCCCCCGAAGGGTAACACCCACCGGAGAGTGGTCCGATATGCCGCGCGCCATAATACTCGGGTCTACAAAATCTCCCAGCTGATCCCCCCGCGTGAAAATATAGTCCAACCTCGAAAAGGAGCCATGTCTGGCCGAATAAAAGGTGTAGAGTCTGCGGGCTGGGAACCGAGTTCGCCATATGTCGCATAGGCCCATGGCAGCCGTGAAGCCCCGCAGGCCCGCCTCCCCTCCACTGGCTCGTCTGTCGCCTGACCGGTCTAGTTCGACGTCCATTACCGCGTTGGTGTCGCCCCCAGGATCAGAGTGCCGTTGGGGAGGTTCGCCAAATGTGTCCCCAGTTTCTTGTAGAGTGTAGCATGCAGGCCGGGCGGGATGTAACAGGAGCACAGGAGCACCGTACGCCCTTCCCATCTCACCGCCACCGCCACGAAGCACCCAGCGTCTTCCACCCAGGAATTTAAGACAGTTATTGGCAAACTCCTACGGACCAGTATCCCCACCCCCTCGAGCCGGACGTGAATCCGGAGTGGGCTACCATCTTATACCCGAATCTATCTAAGGCCCTGCAATTATTACCCCGGAGGTGGGTTTCCTGCAGGAGCACCACATCTGGAGAGTGGCGTTTCAGGTGCTGCAGTACTAGAGTTCTCTTGATCTTGTTGCCCATCCCATTGACATTCCATGTCCATATTTTAATCTTAGCCTGATCCCCCATCCCCACTGTGAATCCACATCCTCAACGGATTTCCACCCCGCCACTGCGCAGCGCCCCCACAGTACCACAACATTAACATAAATATATTGACATGAGCTAAACTGAAACTTCCCATCAACCCCATCCCACCCCCCAGTCTGTCCCCCCTCCCTGCCTCCCTGCTAAGTGGGCCCCCAACCCCCCACCTTAAAAACTTGCAGAGTGCCTGTCGCCCAAATAATCCCATTTCAACTAACTGAGGGAACGTAAGCCCACAACTCGCAGAAACTGGCACAACTGACTGTCGGATTTCCACCCCTTTAAACAAGAAATTAGCCCCCACCCTCCCCCCTCTCCCAAACCCCAGCGGGCCAATGCCTAGAGCCCTTTGAGCGAGCAATCCACGTCGGCCAGCGCGGTCACTCACAGTCACGGAGACGTTCAAAATCTTTATGCAGCCTGACTAGTGGCCCCCCGCCCATCAGGGCCCAAGAGACGTGCGCCATTGCCCGCCTCCCCCATGTAGAGCCCTCAGTGCGGCTTGTGTCCCCATCAGTCCTCCGGTGGCGGACGTTCACGCTCCTGACTCCCTCGGGCCGGTGCTGCAGCTCTCTCAGCCTCACGAGAGTTGTCGTTGGAGGTCCGGCGCCGTGCCGCACCCTGGCGGCCCACGGTCCGCCATCCCTCCATCCAGTCGCTCGCCTCCGTCGGAGAATCAAAAAGTACACCTTTTCCCCATCCAGGATCTTGAGCCGTGCTGGAAAGAGCATCATGTACCGCACCCCCTGGTCCCTAAGGGCTCGCTTGACGCCTTCAAAGGACCTGCGCTGGCGCTGGACCTGCAGAGTGAAGTCCGGGAAAAACCGGATCGTTGCGTTCTCCAGTCGTAGGTCCCCGGTGGTACGTGAAGCCTGCAGGATGGCATCCCGGTCCCGGTAGTTCAGGAACCGGGCAATGATGGTGCGCGGAGGGGCCCCAGGCTTAGGCCTCCCCCCATTGCGCGATGGGCCCTTTCGACAGAGAAGAATTTTGAGAGACGCTTGGGCTTAAGGTGTTGCAGTATCAGATCCTCAACAAAACAATCCATGGACGGCCCTTCCAGTCCCTCCGGCACCCCTACGATGCGGACGTTGTTGCGTCGCGCCCGGCCTTCCTGATCCTCCAGGCGGGCTACGACGTCACCCTGGGCCTTCACCAGCGTTGCGACCTGCTCCTCCAGCTTCTTCGTTCTGCCCTGTAAATTTCCAATGCCACTCTCCGTCTCGGCCACCCTGCCCGACATAGACCGAAAGTCGGCCCGGAGGAGGTTAACCTCCTCCGTGACCGAGTCCAGTTTGGGCTCCATTGTGCCACGCATGTCTCTGATGGCCTGCATTATGTCTCTGAGTGACGGGTCCGATCCTCCGTCCGCGTCGTCACCCTGTTGTCCCCCATCGCGGAGGCCCTCTCCCTTCCCCATAGCCACTGTGTATTTATCGATCTGGTTGGCTTGGTTCGGAAGGGGCGGCTTATGCCGACCCATTGCCGTAGATGAAGCCGTGGCGGGAGGGCTCACACGTCTGGCCCCTTGTCCCTGTCGCAGTCGTCCAACCGCAGGCCGGAGGGACCGTCCAGTCCACCCCCGGTCCTCCGCCACTTCAGCCGTGAGGGACACCAACGCTCACCCCCGCTCAGGCCGCACGCCGACCGGTTTAGCAGGCCGCCCCGCCAACGGTCACCCAGCAGGCTTCCAGGGGCAGGCAGACGAGTTTTCACCCCCAGCGCCTCTCAGGCCACTCAGTACTGGTCCAGGCCTCCCACTACCATGGATGAGCCTCAGAGCGCTCGGGCCCCAGACCCCGGAGTTGTTCAGACGCGGCGCTCCGGTGGGAGACAGCAACGCTCAGCAGGCCCAGCTCGCTTCCGCGGGCCCCACCAGTGCGGCCAAGTCCCCCGATCTCGGGCTCACTGCGCCGCCTCCCTGGGCTCCGGGGCTCCGCGCTGTCAGTAGCGCACACCCAACGCAGCTATCCGCCGCGACAGCGGTTCCACTCGTGGCTTCTGCGTGCCTGCGCTGCAAGCTCACCTCCGGGCCCCCAGCCGGCCGAGCGACGCTCCCAGGGCACCTCCGCACCCACCTCTGTGTCGGCCGTCGGTCTCCTCAGGCCGCCTCGCAGCCGCTGTGTGCGCTCCTCTCCCGGGCTCCGCTGCAGTCCGAGCACCCCTCGCTCTCAGGTCCGGCTCCTGGACGTGTCTCGGGACTGTCCGCTCTAGGCCGAGCGCTCGCCCTCCATCGGCGCCATTTTCGCCCGCACGGGCGCTGAGTTCCGCGTTTTCGCCCCTCCGGGCTGGAAGCCTTCCTCGTCCCTGCTGCCGCCGCGATTTCACCCGCGAGCGGCTCGCCGCCGGTCAGCTCCGCTGGTCGCGTTCCCCAATGGCCGGATTATGACGGATTTAGGGGTGATGTTACCCTATCTGCTGTCGCAGCTCCCCTAGTATGCGGCCATTTTCCTCGGCTGCAGGCCACGCCCCACACGTGTCACTCTTGTAACGCAGGCATTAATTAGGGTGACCAGACGTCCCCGATTTGCCCGGACAGCCCCGGTTTTTCACCAGCTGTCCGGGCAGATTTCGGCAATTTTGTCTCATGTCCCGGTTTTTAGAAGGGGTCGACTGAAAACAGTGAGAGGCACTTTTTTGGGTGTTCTAAAGCTTTGCTAGTTAGCAACTGTTATAAGTAAGCAGTTTAATTAATGGGTATAATTTTGATTGTAGAAATTACATTATATTTACTTTTAAATAAAAATAAAAATAAAGGGCACTATCCTTTGGCCGATCGGCCACCAACAAAGCCCCAAAGGGAGTGACCCTTGCCCAAGGGGCCACTCCCCACCGTTTCTCCCTGGTGGGCACAATACTGAAAAACTGCCCCCCCAGAGGGCAACGCACAAAACATATGGCCCCCAAAGGGGAGCGACCCTTGCCCAAGGGGCCGCTCCCCAAACAGTATTTCGATGTGCTTTTAAAAAAAAAAAAAACATCCCTGGTGCCTAGTGGGCATTCCTGCTGCATGATCGTGCAGCAGGAATGCACAAAAGAGCCATCGGGGAAAGGAAAACCCTTTCCTTTCCCTCGATGCCTCTTTTGATTCAAACCCCCCTCCCGAGCCAAAACTCACCTGATTTCCCCGACGCGCTGGAAGCAAATGGCTTCCAGCGCGTCGCAAGAAAGGAAACCCTCAATGACGTCAGCGCGCCTCGCGGCGCTGGCGTCATTGATGGGGAGGGCGGGGAGGCAGGGAAGCCCTTCCCCTGCCTCCCCCAAAAAACCTACGATCGGATTCCCACGGGGGAGCGCCAGCGCTTCCCCGTGGGTGGTCTTATGACGAGCTGGACTCGTCATGAGCACACGACCACTGTGTGCCATGACGAGTCCAGCTCGTCATAAGCATCGAAGGGGTTAATCCATTGGTCTGTTGTCATACACATTCTGTTTCCACCCACTAGGGCATATAGCATGGGGTGATGGGTAAGCCTAATTAAGCCCCTGGTTAACTTCAATTTAAGTGGCTGCATTTTACTCTCTCACAAGGAGCACATTCACATACAAGTTAGTTCCTTTCAGTGCCAGTGTTTTTGTTTTTACTTTATAATTACTTTAGTGTTTTCTTTGTGATTAGAGCCTGATGTGATAGCAGGAGGCTTCTGACGCACATTCCATCTTTATCAGATCCCCACCTCTGCCAATGCTGTTGTAAATTCCTTTTGGAGTGTTTTGCTTTTCTGACTGCTGCTATTTCACAGCATACCAGATTGTGTGCATTTGAAACTCTTATGTCTTATGTTATCCTCTTTTTACTTTCTCTCCTTCGTTCTTTCCTAATTTCATTACTACTTTCCTTCCTTCTTTCTTTATGGCCTTCTTTCTTGTATTTCGTTCTTTTTCTTTCTCATTCCTTCTTTGTCTTTCATTCTCTTTCGTTCTTTCTATTTCCTGTCTCTTTCCTTCTTTCTATGCTTGTCTATCCTATCCTATCCTTCTTTCCTTCTCTCCTCTTTTTTTTCTTTCCTTCGGTCTTCTTTCTTTCTGTCTTTCTCATAGGCAAGGGGCTTGCTGCCACTGCCAGACTGATTGACCTTTTTAGGTCTTGCCTACGCAGCGCGCATGCGCTGCATAGGAGGACCTTTAGCCGTTGTTCTGGTCATTTTCAAGCACTGCACTCGTGCTTGTGGCGGCATCCACCTTGCGGGAGCGAGCAGGGGCGCGCCACAAGCACAAGTGCAGTGCTTGAAAATGAGCAGACTGCGTGCACACGCACCACTCCCGGGCTCGCTCTCGCTCTCTCTCTCCTCTCGCTTTCTCTCTCTGTCTCTCAAGCTCTTTCTCTTTCAAGCTCTCTCTCTCTCTCCCCTTCTCTTTCTTTCTCACTTTCCCTTTTTTCTACTTCAAGGTGCTTTACAAAAACACAGGACTTTTCGGTTTACACTACAGAATAATAGCAACCGCACATGCAACAAGCCAACATAATGCTCGGCACAGAAATAAATCAAATTACCCAATTTGTGACCCCCTCGCTCATCTTTAAGCACCAGAGTAGATGTTTGTGGGGTGCTCCCAACACGTGGTAGAAAGGGGATGTGTAGGAATGAATTGTTGATTCTGAACCTATAATCTCCGTTTCACACTTGAACAAGTTCGTGTGATACTGCGCACACCGTTGATCTGCCGTCTTCGTGGCACTCAGACATTAGGCGTATACTATGCAGCCTACTGGCGCCTAGAGAGGGCTCCGTTTAAGGTGTTGCACTATGCGAGTGTCCATGGGTGGGTACGGAGCGCTGTTATTCCTCCTGAATCGCTCGTAGGTTTACACGGCGTCCTTTTAATAACCGCGTCAGTGTGACGTCACCCGGCTGCGCACAGGGCGCGTTGACTTGGTACTGGGCAAGGGTTCTGCGTTAAAAAAAAAAAAATCCATTTACATCCATACCTCCTCAAAAAGCCACCTTTTATTGTAGTTCAAAGCATTTAATGTTGTTATAACTTCATCTTTAAAGTCGATTAGTTTACAAAAATGTGAGTACGGCCTGTATCCGAATGTACATATTGATGTAAACATTTTGAGCTGAGTTGTGTGAACGTATGCTTCGATGCAAATGTGTGCACATATCGCATAATGTAACTATGACCATGTGTGTGTTTATTGCACATTGACTATATGTATATCCAGATGTATAAAGTGACATATATACGGAGGGTGTACAGCAGGCCGCTGTGTTATTTCCATAGGTTCCATCAAAGGCGTCTGGTGCCACAACACCCCACCGCACTGAAGCCCAGCGCTTTGTCAATGTCACAATGCTTCTTTTGGTGCAGTAAAGCAGAAATCCTCTTTCACCTCACGGCTATATGGTGCTCTATCTCGGCGGCGCTTTCTTTTTCTCTTCCGTTCTACTTTCTCTGTCTTTCTTTCTCCCCCCTCGCTTCTTCTTTACATCCTGACTGTCTCTTTCTCACTCCACGTGACTCTGCGAGAATCTCCTTTCTCTACATCTCTCCCGTTGCCTCTCTTTCTGTGTGGCTGACTGTCACACTTGCTCTCTCACTGTCCCGTACCTGCCTTTGTGTCCCCCTCACTGTCTCTTCTCTGACCTGCTCTCCTTTCTCCGTCGGTTGATCTTTTTTGCTTCTCTAGGAATGTGGCCATTCTTGTTTATTATAACTTTTCAACATGCTGCACAGCAGCCACACTGCTCTACTACATAGCTTAAAAACAAAGGCCAAGCCCTCTGGCTAAGCACTTATAAGGTCCCAAAGGCGAGACCTATTGGCTATGCCAATGCTTGTTAGGTCTGTGTTAGTCAAGACCTTTTGATGTTACTTAAATTATGTGTATAATATAGTTGTTTATGGGAGCTTCAGGTAGTCTTCAACCATTAGTCTGTGGTTGGCGTCCTTCACATTTTTCTTCCACCCACTCCTGCATGCATTAAGGGGCAGTGTATCAGCCCACTTCAGTCATTGGCGAAATTCACTAAGAGTTGCGTCGTGCTGCCCTTTCACAAGGAACACATCCACACACAGTCGTTCCCTTCTGTGGCATAAAGTACTATGGTAATGTGAGTGTGAGGTTTTTTTTGTTGGTTTTTTTAGACCAGTAAAAACGTATTGCTTTTTAGCAAACTTTTTTTTTTTTTTTTGATTGAGATCCCGGCAAATTCCAAAAGAATAACGTTTTACAAAAACCATGACAAAACAAAAAAATAATTGCCAGAAGGCTGGCGGCCATCGCCAAGCCTATTGCCTGTGCTTTTTTAGTGGAGGCATTATGGCCCTTTCTTTAGCGTTAATGTTGCACACCTTAATGCCAGTGAAGCAGTGCTCCTCAGTACTTTCATTGTTACAGTTCTTCTTACAGCACTACTTAGTACCATCTTTGTGTGTTGAATAAATGCTTTTTTTGGATGCCTTTCATGCAGATTGACGTTTCTCCCAGCATCAGACATGAGCTCCATCCTTTACTAGGACCCCATGGCACTCATGCTTCTATTTCTCACCCCTGAATTAATTTTGACAGCGCTAGTTTTCGTCCCTAAAGTATATTATTTATTCTAACATGTTAGTATTGTTTTAGACACGCAAGACAAGTTTTTAATGCTGCATTGAAAAATGCTGTTCAATCACCTTGAATGGCAATATTTATATTTACACCTTTCACTTTTACTCATTGCAAATCAGTGCTGTTCATTGATTTATACCCGAGGCCATTAACACTGATTCTGAATGAAATGTATTAGAAGCCCACGTTTCTGGGAGTTTTGTTTATTATCTTTTATTTTTAAGGCCTCAACCCTATAGCACTGTGACAGGGACTTATCCACACAGATGTACAAGTATTACAAGGGCCTTTTAGGTCCCTGCCATTTTAAACCATTCCAAACAATAACTGTAGAAGGTAGGTAGGATCAAATATTTGACTTGCACACAACAACAACTATTTTACTGACATTGGTGCAAAGTTTTCAGCTTCCTTTTAATTAAATAACGTTCATACTGCTTTCTTCCTTGTATATGCTGTATTTAGACGTTCACCCACATGGCACTAAAATCAGTTTGGCATTTTACTGAAATGCAAATAAAACAGTTGCACACAGTGCCATCTAGAACAGTGTGAGGGGAAGGGAATGGTGCATAGTCCTTACCAAGCAAGGTGAGAGTGGTCTTTGAAGTACGACTTTAAAATAGATTGCGGCCGACCCCTCTAGCAACAACAGGGTTTTCTTTGACGTGCGTCAGTGTGTCTTAAGCTACACCAATCTACCAGTAAAAGGTATATACCTGGAAAAACACAATTCAACATTCATTCCTATAAAGCTGTTGAGTGCTCTTTATTAGTTCATTGAAACTGCCCCTATCTTTCCCTAAATGATTTATTTTTCAATTGCACACCGTTTCCCTTTCTGCTGTTTGAGCTTTAGGTCTTATGACGCACTGTGAAGATCTGGGTGCATTATATAATATGGGTGGGAAGCCTCATCGTGGAATACACTCGTAAAACCTTTGAGTCCAGTGAGGCTTGAACCACCTTAAGGTCAAACCTGGGTAGCTATGGCTTTCTAGTAGCAAGGCTTGACTAAACGACTTGGTGTAGAGTATTGAACAGTACCAAAGAACGAAATAAGAAAGCCACACAAAACGAAAAACGCAACACCAATGTATAAAAATAGGGCCTATTTTTATGAATTTTTAGAATCCTTGATGAGCAAAATCCACTTGAGGGTTCCGGAGATACAGATTTAAAAAATATTTTTATCACTTAATTTCAACCGCAAACAAGCATTGGTCAATAAAAAGTTTGTAAAGTTTTCAAAAGTTTGAAACCGTTAGTGCAGCTACACCGGCCTGGCGTAGGCAACCAAATCTGACGGGGAGAAGGTCTAGGGGGCTAGTGAGGTATATTTGAACAATTACCTTGCCACTAGAGTGTTTTCCAGTTCAGTTTCCGCCTTTACGGTATGACTGCCATAGACGATAATGGAGTGGTCCTGATGCCGGGGGTGCAGGATGAAAAGATGCTCCGGTTGCTGTGTGGTCGTCAGGGGTGCCTTTGTGGTGATTCCTCACTCCACGGGTGATGTGGGGAGACTTTGGCCACAGAGGTCGGGGTCCCACGAAGTCCTGTTCGAGACAGTAGAAGGCCAGTTGCGGCTGAGCTACCGGTCTCGGAGCACAAGGGTTGGAGCAAAATCTTTTAGTGGGGGCTAGTGTCCCTCTTGAGCTACTAATCTGGACTCTGACAGCACTACTGGGTCTTGCTGACTCGGGTGCCACTTTTGGCTGTCGAGGATCAGTCTCTTGTGGCGTGCCAAGCGGCAGCCAGCAGCGAATCTTCTCCAGTTTCTAGCAACTTGCTGGTTTGCGCTTCTTCAACTCTTTTGCCCCTGGAGCTGGTTCCAGGAGGAACTCAGCAGACTGATGCTTTGAGTCACTTCTTTAGTCTGGCGCTGATGATCAACTTTTCCCCGAGCTAGGAGCCACAGTCGCAGTCCAAACTTCGCTAGCCCAAAGTGCAGTCCAGCAGACTGTGCAGCCTCTCTTTGTGCAGTTCCAAGGGCAGCAGGGTAGTCCTTCGGTCCTTATTCCAAATCCAGCATGATCTAAGAGTCCAGGTGTGAGAAGCTGGGTTTCTGTTGCAGTAACCCGCCCTCTTTTTGCCAGACTACTGATGCACTTTTGTCTTGATGTGCCCTGGGTCCCTGCCAATCAGGTTCCCAGGGCCTGTGTTCTTTCCCCAGAACCTGTACCCAATTGGCATCTCTGGCCACAGGTCAGCCCCTGGTAAATGGTACCACAGGTACCCAGGGCACTATGACCAGGGAAGACCTCTAAGGGCTGCAGCACTTATTGTGCCACCCTTAGAGGCCCTGTACCGTTACACTCACACACTGCCTTTGCAGGATGCGTGTCTTGGTGCAGAACAAAGTGAAGAGTCGACATGGCACACACCTCTGTGTGCCATGCCTACAACCCACTGCCCTGGCATAGATCAGTCACCCCTTTAGCTGGGTGCACTATACCAGTGGTGAGGGTACAGGTGCATGAGCCCGGTACCCCTACAAGTGTCTAAGTCCATTCTTAGACATTGTAAGTGCAGTGCTGCCATTAAGAGTATATGGTGCTGGGAGTTTGTCATTACGAACTCCACAGCACCATAATGGCTGCACTGAAAACTGAGAAGTTTGTATCAAACTTCTCAGCACATTAAACCCACACTGATGCCAGTGTGGGATTTAATGAAAAATGCACTCAGAGGGCATCTTAGATATGCCCCCTGAAAAACGACCTACCACCAGTGTCTAGGCTGAGTGGCTGCTTTCAGCTGCCACCACCAGACAGGTTTCTGGACACCTGGGTCGAGAGTCTGCTGCTCTCGGGGGCCTGAGACAATGCACATCCTGGGACGAGGTGCCAAGCCTCCTCCCCAGGATGGGCAGGGTCCACGAAGGGGAAGCTTCAAACGCTTGCCGCCTTTGTGAGCTTCCCCAGGCCACTTGCTGCTTTCAGCAACTGGTCCCCACTGGTTCTGACCCCCACTTTGAGCGGGAGAACCGGCGGGAAAAACAAGTGAGGAAGAGAGGTGTGCCCACCTTTGCCAACTCCACCCCTCAGGTGGGGGAGGCGAGGTGAAGCACAAATCTCAGTCCCCGCCATCTTGCAGATGGGAGCACCCAGCCAACCAGGGAAAGGCTTATGCCCCCTCCCACTGGAGGGTGGCATATTAGGGGGTGTACCCACCCCAGGGAAGGGACCCATTGGTCCAACCCTTTTACCCACCTGTAACGCCCCTAAATCTAGTATTTAGGGGCACCCCTGAACCTCAGACAAACTACAAGAAGAAAAGAAAAAGGACCGAACAGCCGTGCCGAAGCTAACAAGAGGACTTCTACTGACTTGGCCCCAGCCCTACCGGCCTGTCCCCACCTCGAACCTGCTCCAGCGAAATCCTGGTGTCCTGCAGCCAGCAACCTCGAGAAACCCAGAGGACCTGCCTGCCTTCAATCCCAAAGAGACAGTCTCCCGTGAACACCGGATTTGTTCAACAGACTCCAGCTCCGCAAAGATCCGCGGGTCTGCACCCGACGCCCATGGCCCGAGTTCGAGTGGCCCAACACCAAGAGGAGGTCTCCCCGGCGATCCTGACCCCAGATCTGGTGACCCCTGGCCTGCCTCCAGCCGATGCCTGCAACCTCAAACCGGAAGGTCCCCCCAACTGCGACCAGGAGCTGGTAAGAAGATCCGACCCTAAAAGGCACCCCTGTACCCGACGCCCCACGGCCTTGGGTGGCCCAACCGTCGGTGCCTAACCAACCCCCAACTTACCTCTCCAAGTGGTGGTTGCACCCAGAAGACCTTCGTCCCCGAGCCTGCAGTGCTTTTGCAAACCAGAGACTCCCCATTGAAAGCTACAGGGCATCCGACGCCAAAACAGCACTCTGTACCTGCCCCCCACCCGTGCCGCTGAGGGTGCATCTTTTGTGCTGGCCTAAACCCCCATTTGCCCTGAGCTTAAGTCCAGGAGCTTTGCTCCCACAACCCAGTGGCCTGCTAGTCAGCAGACACCAACCGGAGGCCCCCTATCCCCTATTGGATCACATTGGGCCTCAGCACTCTGCACCCGGCCGCCTTAGTGCCGCTGAGGGTGTAACGAGTGCATCCTTGACCCTGGGGGACCACTGAGTCTACCCCCAGAATACCAACTCCTACAACAAAGTATTTACCTGCTAACCGTTTACACTATTTTCCTCCATAGGATAACATTGACTGTTTTTCTATGAAAAGTTTGTCTGGAGTTGGAAAATCTAAGAAATCCTTTAAAACTGTAACTAAATAACCAAAACGCTTTTACTTAACTGTTTACAGGAAATGTCCCAGTGCAGTATCCAGGTATACTGCACTGTGTAAGAAAAGTAATCTGAAAAGTAACTTACATGATATTCTACTAAAAATCCTATACAAAGTATATGTACTGTATTCTGAAAAGCATTGCATTATCAGTAACACTACTGTAATCAAATCAAAGTACATTTACAATTGCAATTCGAACTGTTTACAAACTGCATTACTACTGTAAAGTATTTATTGCTTACCTGTGCCAGGCTTGCTTGGTTCTAGAAAATAAAATAACTAAAAGAATATTTTTATACACAACCAATTGGTCTGAAGTTCAGTCTTTGAGTGTGTGTGAAATCATTTGCTGACTGAGTGTGTACAACAAATGCTTAACACTGTCCTCTGATAAAGCCTTACTGCTCGACCACACTACCACAAATAGAGAGTGAGGTGCTATCTACTTTACCTCTGCCTACCTTTGGGGTTCCCCTGGACTCTGTGCACACTATACCTCACTTTGGTATAGTATATACAGAGCCAGCTTCCTACACCAGGGTGCCAGGGGTACTCTATTTTTTCTGTTAAAGTGCCCCGATGGGACCATGTGGTCACAAGCTAGTGGGCCCCTCCCTCTTGGTGATGACTTTCTGGCAATGTGTAGCATCTGGCAAACCCAGAGTTCACCATTCTGGCCACTCTCAAGATGTCTGGACCATTTCTTGGATGTTAGGAACTCAGTAGCCCACTTTAGAGGTGTGCCTACCTGGGAGCTACACACCCTCAGGAAAACCGGTTTGGGGACAGGTTTTCCCCTCTCTGGCTCTGTCTCCAGCTAGTCTACAGGAGCAAAAGGCAGCCCCTCGGAGTGTTATCACTGTTTGCCCATCAAAGGTGGCCTGTCATTGAAACTCTCTTTTTGGGCTAACACCCCAGGTGGCTTCCTGCGAAGGGGAAGTAACACCTCGCCCAGCTGCAGGCTGTGTTTGATCCTAAGCCTGGGAGTTGTTCACTCGACTCCCCAGGCGGACAGATGACTGTCGGAGGGAGCATGCAAACCATTGTTCATGAATAACAGCACAGATCCTATGATGAAGAAGATGGGGATTCTGATCTGCAATACTGGTTCTTGACAGAGGAATCTTTGCTGAATTCATGACCAATTGTCCCTCTTGCCCCGGAAATCAAGGGATCGATTGGTTGGATAGCTAGCAACATACAAAAGCTATATATCGTTATGCATGTCAAGATGAATGGAGAATATCTCCTTGGGCTGTGCCTTATGAGATCCCTATATCAGCCTGCAACCTTAAATGAACAGTGCAGCTTTCTTCTATGAAGCGTTAGCCTGAATGCGAAGTTTTTTGAAACCCACATAGATTAGAATTATTTTCACACATGTAGACTTAGCTGTGCAGTTGAGAAAGCTGTTAATTAAATTATGGCTTTTAATTCAGATAGGTGTACTTTAAAGTTAGATTTTATTTTCTCATATTAATACTGTTGTGGATCCTACAATGAGTCTGTGATTTTCAGACATTCAGTAAAGATTCCTGTGTTGGAAAAACACTACAGGTAAGAAACTTCTTAAAGGTAATTAACTTTTTCTTATAAAGGTCAACACTTACCAGTGCAGTCCCTATTTTGTTTCTTCCCTAACTGTATGTCGGCTTGAGGTATTCACATTTTTTCTTTAGAAATCTGTTTCTGCACACGCTCTTTTGGCATCCTAGTGTTTAATGTTTCAATGTACCCTCATAATCTTGCGTCTAGACTGATATTTCTCTGGTGCTTCTAATTAGGAAGAACCAATGGATACAGACCAAAGCAGTGCCCTTGTCAGTTCTCTTCAGTCTGAAGTCAGAAAGTACCAGCTGTTTATCGAGGAAGAAAACCAGAAGTTGAAAAGATACAAGGTAAGAATCGCTGCTGTTGAAAAATAGAAATTGGTAACCAATGAGGACTCCGAGGCCCACAGATTCTACATGATGCCTTTCCATTCTTTCCCCATCTGCTATCCTTGGCATCTAAATACCCTTCTTGTGATAAGCCACTCCTGAAGATATGCTCTTGCTTGCCTTGTGGGGAATACTATTCTGCATGCTTTTCTATTTTATTGAACCTTCTTGGTACCTTAAGAAGGATGAGCCTGTTATTGGTATCCAGTTTCTTGGTCTGGTAGAAAACCAAGTGGAAGCAGTGTTCGCAATTAGTGTCTGTGCAGATTAAAGTTGGGGCGGCCTACTGTGGGATACGGTCCTGTTTCAGTGAGATTCCAGCCTAATAACTTGTATAGCATTTTCTACCACCCCTTTAGTTTCATAGTTCTATAAATAACAGGTGCTATTATTGGGCAATTAAATGTTACAAACTGTAGAAAGTTAACTTAGTCCACTCTGCCAGACATAATTGGAAGCTATAGGTTACATTAAACGTCAGCAGCAAGCACATAACTACCATGATGCCTGTAATATCTTACACCATCATCCAGACACATAGCTAGTATGTGCGTCCTCTTCTGAATTACATACTAGTGTACCTATGCACAATCTTATAGTTAGAATTACAGGAAGTCACAAGGCAAGCAAAGGGCTACAACGTATTCGAACCGCTCCAGTGGAGAGTAAGCAAGATTTTGCAATGTTGGTAACATATGAAAGTTGATTTAAAAAAAAAGATTAATACATCTTTGACCAGAAATTCCTGTGCATGCACCCAAAGCCGTTATCAACTGCTTGCTCACAAACATGCTAGGACTTGAGTTGCAATAGTAAAATAAGAGTCCTGACTTAGATGAAAAGTGAGTCCGACTCGAGTTAGTAATATAACAATAGTTGAAATGTGTTTATTGAGATTTGTGTGGTTGATATTTTAGTAGCAGAGAATTGTGAGCCTTTTTATGCAGTCACTTTCCACATGGAACTGAAATGTTTGCACTATCTATGCTGAGGGCCATGCCCGGCATGATGTGTTTTCCAGAAGATAGGGTGAAGGGGAGATTCATTGTTTCTGCTTGTATGCTGTGCATCAGCCATTATGCCAACTGTCTGTTGGCACTCTAAACTGACTAGCAAAACGCCTACTAGCTTTTTAGTTTGTACTGGGAGTCTGAATGCAGAAGAATGTTGGTGTTGTATGTGCAAGGGAATGTGATGTGGTCATTGTGAGATTGTGGAGTTTGTGATGTGTTGCAGTTTTTTTAAATATTGAAGGCCGCTTCCAAGTTAGGGGTACTGAGGAGCACAAGGTTTTCAACAGTCTGTTTTTGGTGTTGCTCACTTTGATGTTTAGGGTATGCCGTAAGCATATTGACTTAAGATATTGGTGTTGTCTAGCTCAGTGCTCCCCCTGGGAAGCCCTTGGACTTATTTGAGTTGTGGTGCTTTGTTGTTTACATGAGTGTTTTGTGTGAGGGATCATGAGTGAACGTAGAATGAGGCTTTTGGGGTGGGAATGTCCCCTGCATGCTAAATGGACTTGTTCCCCTGCCGACTGGTATCCTGACATTTTAATTTTTGGGCCTGGTGTCGCACTAATCTGTGTGTGCGCAAGGAGGTGTAGGCCTGTCTGTGAGTGAGCGGTCTTGTGCTTATCCTGTGACCTGGAGGGGAGCACCAAGCATGCCTTCATTTGTAACTGAGGACTACTGTCCCTGTTGTAGATTTACATACTGTCCCTGTTGTAGGTTGTACATAAAGCAGTGGTGGTAGCGTATAATGTTTTTAAGGATTAATAGAGCAACCAACATTTTTATGTGGTTCACTTTAGTGGAGACCCACTGATGTGAAGTTCTGCTCCAGATGGGTGTTAAGTGTCTGCACAATGTACCGCAAGCATTGTGTGTGTGAGAATGACCCAGAGTAATGGGGGATGACGTTTTGGATGCCCCAGGCCTTGCACAAGTTGGAGGGTGAGGACTGTACTCAACAATGAAGCTTATTGCCTATATTCTTGCAGCAAGATGAAGACCCTGTAGTTAGGGTATTGGAGACAGCTCATTTAGATATTCCATAATTAGTCTTCCTGAAAACTGCCATTTAGTTGATGGTTGTGGTAGGTGTGAAGGGTGGGACTCAAGGCTCTTGTTAAAGGTGAGGAAGCTAATAGGTGAAGCTGGTCCTTTTCTTTCCCGATTACTCTTTCATTGGGCTGATGACTGCCAGGTGCAGAACCATCACACCTCTGTCTATGTTGTGCATGCTCTAGGATGGAGACCACCGTGCTGTGAAAAGCATCACTCTACACACATGCTGTCTGTGTCTGGAGAATACCCTGGAAAGGACACTTGAAAGAACTGCCCTGAACTATTTCTACATTTTGAGACCATGGAAAGCACATCTCCGGTTGGTGTAAATGTATGGCCCAAACCACCCCCATTTGTTCCAGTTCCATTTCCTCTATGACCAAGGAAGTACGGTTGGGCTGCTGTGCAACCAGGGCTGGTGAATGCTGGACCGCCAGGCTCCCAAAGGTGAGGGACCTCGCCTGAAGTCTGGAACTCTTACTAAAGGAGCTGTGTACCTCCCCTGAAGTGCCTAGAAGCTTGTATGGCTGCTGAGAGAGGCAAAGAGTCTGCCTGGCTCAGCAGGAGGATAGACTGTCCAGGAAGGAGCGAGGTCCAGTGTGTCTCCGGTGGGCGAGAATTTTTTAAGTCATGGGCAACATTGGCTACTGCCCAAAGCCCCCACCTTCCAAGGGGAGCCCTGGGGAAGTAAACTTTATGTAGCACACTTTTATCTATTTCCATATCTCAACCTCTCTCCTCTGTCTACCTATACCTATGAGTCTTTCTCTTTGCCCAATTGCATCTAAATAAGTTTTTGGGGGCCCTCGAAAGATCTATTTTTTTTTTTGTGTGTGAACCCCATTTCTGAAAGTTTATGGCATCACATGAGCTTGAATTAGCAGAAAATGGAGGGCACAACCGACCAACCGGTGCTGGCATAAGGGGGTGGACTGGTGTGCGCATCAGGAAAAGGAGTTATTTGTGGCTTATGGCTGTTCTCAGAAATACGCCCGAATATGGGGGAAATGGTGTAACCATTATGGACTGTCGTGATTCCATGCTGTTTTGCTATACTGAAGTCAGTTCCTGCAATGTCATTGCCCATATGCAGTTTTCGCTTTGTGATACTATGTGTCTTGCCGCAAAACTTTCAATAAAATTGGTGATCAAAAAAAATAAATTAGCAGAACATGGGCAGTAAAGTTGCAAACAGGGGGCCCTAAAATGTCTTGCCCCAAACATTCTTAAGACATCACTGCCTGGTGGCTCAGGAGCACCAATAAAAGGCTTAACAAGTGATCCTGGAGGACGCTGGTGCCTGTGGTTCCAACCCCAAGACTCTACCTTCGAGATTGCCAAAGGCCTGGTTGGAGTTGTAATTGTGTGACTACCAGAGGCTCTTGTAGGGCTACGCCTGCTCCTGTGCTTAATTGCCATCTCTGCTCCATCTCCCAAAGTGCTGAAGACATAGCTGAGGTCTATACCTGCCGTCCAGTTGGCCTGGATGTGGGCTACAACTCCGATTGTGAAGGGATGCCCTTGCACAGCACCCCCCTACGGCCTGGTCTAGAGCACATCTTAAGGGCTTTCACCCATCAGGCAACTAACTGTACAGGTCATGGTGGAGCCACTCTGTCTAGAGCACAGGGAAAGAAATGCTGAGCAGGTGAGCTGATGAACGTGCCCTATGCCCAGCACAGAGTAAATCCATCAAAGACTGCTAGTGTACTGGTTTTCTTGAAAAGACTAAGAACTCTTTCATCCTCTGAATGGGGAGGACTTGAGACTGGGTGTACTATAAACTATGGGTGATTGAACTGAGCCGGATTTATATTGCTCCTGGTAACGCCTGAGGCTGGGGTAGGAGAGGCCCAGAAACAATGGTGAGAGTCTGCGAGGGGGCAGAGAGGTAAAAGGATAGGTTCAGTATTTAGTACAACTATGTGATTAAAGTACTTTTCTTTCCTGCAGTGTTAGCCCTGGGCTGGACTATCACTTTAATTGGGTCTGTTTGTTGATTGGTGAGCTCAAGCACCCCAGAATACTATCCTGAGAAGCTCATGACTGCTTGCACTTGCTAACCTGAAGTAAAGTGTGCAAGAGATTGAACTTGGCTTAGTTTGCAGAGCTGTAGTAGGATAGACCCTGGGACAGCTGTGGCAAACGTCCTCAACCCCCACAGTCAAGGGCCTGTATCCCCTAACTACTGCATGGTCCACGACCGGGGTCTGATAGTAAACTTCACACCAACAGAACATGAAGCAACTCTGTTCATATTTCGGGCTATTGAAACTGCTTGTTTGTAAGTAAAGTAGAGGTGAGTGTATATGTATGTGTGTGTGTATATATATATATATATATATATATATATATGTGTGTGTGTGTGTGTATATATATATGTGTGTGTGTGTATATATATATATATATATACCAAACTCTTCAGCGCTCCTTCTGAATCACCGGAGACCCGTGGAGAGTGGCGCGTGTGTCGGCGGAGCACACCGACGTCAATATCAAATATCAAAACTTCGTGTAGACGCGCTCTCAGAGAGGACAGACACTGTTACTGCATCACCGCTGTTTATTCACTTGTGAATAAACAGCGGTGATGCAGTAACACAGTGTCTGTCCTCTCTGAGAGCGCGTCTACACGAAGTTTTGATATTTGATATATATATATATATATATAGATATATATATATATATATATGTGTGTGTATACATATATGTGTGTATGTATGTGTATGTATATATATATATATATAGATATATATTTTGTGTGCGTGGGCATTCCAATTGTGAGCCTCTAGCTGGTTGGAAATTGTCTGCTGGTTCTTTCAAAGATTTTTAACAATCCTAAAATCCTCTGTAAAGTTTCACTTCCTTTGGGTTAATTTTCTGAGTATTCATTTTGAGTCTATATAGAGAAAGTTGACATTCTTCAGTAGATACATCTATCTTCTACTATTGACGTGATTGTTGGGTGTGATCCCTTTCTACAAAGAAGGGTGATGACAGAGGCTTGTATGAAATGGGTAGATTATCATGGGATTCATCACTTTGCTTTAAAAAAAAAATCTACGTTTCTGAGTCAAAGGCCTAAACCAACTTTTTGAAAGTGGTTTGTTGTGCAGGAAACGTGGGGCTTTTGCAGTTTGACAGTTTGAAAAATGCTTTGTCTCATCTTTTAAATTATGTGTGTTACTTGGGTGAAACGCCATTGCCCTTAATACCACAGCTGAATTTATGACTTCAGGGGATAATGCTGAAGCTGGACTCTACAGCCTCTTGCCATAGCCAGCTACTGAACTTTGAATCCTCTGTCATCACCAGTATACTGTGCTTCCTTGTACAAAGGTATATGTGGTTTATTTTTCAGATTGAAAACATCAGAAGAAAACACAACTATCTACCATTTATCATGGAGCTGCTGAAGACACTTGCAGAACATCAGCAGTTACTGCCACTAGTAGAAAAGGTAATCCTGAAATATTCTAGTGGAAGCACAAACTGACTACTTACAAGTCTAGTGACTTAAGCTAGTTTTACCTTCCATCCCCATTCTGTCTTTCAAACTTGAATGCTGGTGGTGGCACTCTATTATGAGTTCTTATAAAGTACCTTACCAAACCTCCCTGTGGTTATGAATAACCATCTCACATCCTGACCTAATCCTACAAACAGTGTGGAAATAATTAGAAAGAAGGCACCAAAACACATTACAAACCTACAGATGTCGCAGGGAAGCAGTTATTTAGAAGGAGTTACAACATGCACACACATGCAGTGGATATGCTTTGAGGTCTTTGCCAATGCTCTCTTGCAAAAAAAAGTAGATATGCCTAATTGGCTGTTGTGGAAGTGACAGCTAAGATTAGATGTGTAGAACCAATGCAGGGCGTTGGTAGGGGCTGAGAGAGGGATGTTGGGTAGTGTTTGTTTCCTCCCATTCTCACAATCCTCCGCTTTCTGTCCAGATGGAGAGTTGAAGGTTGATGGCCATAGGCCTAGCCTAGATGAGATTCTGTTGGTGCACAAATCTTCAAGCTACATTGACAAAGCTTTCACTTTCAAGGCTCATGCTGCACTGCTACAGAAGGTGGTAGGGGCAAGTATAGCACCGCATCCTGGTGTCTTTCTATTGGCTTCCTCCTTAAAAAATTGCGGTGTACTTGACATCTTTAAGAGCTGTAGGAACATCCTTCGGGCAGTCAGGGCCCACTCTACCAGGAGGACATGTTTTTTTTTTAAAGCAAACTAGGAACAACCACTGGTGCAAGAGTAAAGGGACATATCCTCCCTCTCCCCAAATTATCAGTTGCTACCATATTTTCTACTCTTGGCACGCTTTTACTTCAATTAGACTCATTCTGTGTGTAGGTCACAGCCATCATATCCCGGTAAAGAAGAGAGACCAGAACCTGCTCTCCGTTCTCAAGGCTCATAATCAGACTTAGGAGGACTCATTTGTACTTTTCTGCCAGAAACAATTACAGCACCTGTCTTGGAGCTCAATACGTTTCTTTCCAGGCTTATAGTTTTCCTTTAAGCCTATCCGCAAGGATGAATATGCTGTTACATTGAATATATCTTTACTCTCAAACAAAGCATGAGGGTGTAACACAGGCTTTCCTTATCAGTGATCTTTGTCTCAGGTTCTTCAAAGAGAGCACGCTTTTAAGCAGCAATCTAAAGTTTATTCTCATCATCCTGACATTTGTTCTGTGGAACTTATGACAATACACCATAAACATTAAGATGTAGGTTTTAACGCAGGCACCCCATTCATTTGGTGAAATGAGTAACAACATGTAGAATGTGGCATCCATAGAACATATGCAAAAACACGATGATGGATTGAATGCTTGAAACCAGGCCCTCACTGAACCGAAACGCAAGCAGTCCAGGACCGGTTTCGCCCTTGTTATGGGCTCATCAGCCGGATATAGCTTGGTTCCAGTGACAGTGTGCATGGGAACCACGTCTGGGCATACACATCTCGCTTAAAGCGACATTTTAAAGTTTACTAAAGTGATGGATGGAATGCTTGAATTAATCTCCGTCACTGGTAATTACTTGGGCCGCTTCCGAGTCCATTGTTATATTGTACACTATGCCATCTCTTGTTTGGACCCACACCTGGCTGAAGAGCCCTACCTAGGGCTCAACTGGTCCTGGGTTGCTTGTGTTCAGGTTCAGGGAGGACCTGGCCTGGCTGTTGGGGCTGGGACTGTTCTAATGAGGAACAGGGTCAAAGCTGATTTGTATATGGCTGGGTCCAAACACGAGCCAAGCCTGTAACCCTTGACCGCATCATACAATGTGGTACGTCTCATTCCTCTAAATAGGACACTGCACAGTTCTGCTTTAACAACTACCATAGCTGCCTGGTCTGATATCCAATGTTCTAAGTTAAGCTTTGTAAGCAAATTTCCTTTCGTATGCTTCACTTGATATAATAGTGACTCTAGAACACAAGTTAAACTGTATCCTAACCTCGGTAGCATTCAAACATGAATGTATTGGTGTTTTGCGGCTCGATTTAAAAAAAAAAAAAAAAAAAAAAAAAAAGTTTCTACTAATTTCACATTAGAAATGAGTCAATTGCCACTGACCATGAATTAACCTGTGGTTGAGTAAAGTTTGCGGTCAGTCCCTCAAACCACTGGATGACTGCTGTAATACTCATGAAGATATGTCTCAGTAATCCGTGAAGAGATTTTTTTCCAGTAGTATTTATCCATATAATGTTGCGGTGCTTTCAAAATCCCATCCCAGTTGCAACTGTAGAATTGATTTCCGTATACCATTGACATCAAGATGTGGGTTGTAATGGAGATAGCAGCATCTGACTGCTTATTGAATGTTACTGCTATAAATTCCAAGACGGGAACCTTACTAGGAAACACATTCAGATCAGAACTCCATTGTACCGCAGTCTCCTTTCTGGATCTTTTGGCCACCTTAGAAATTCCTTTCTTGAATGTAAAAAAAATGGCAGTTTCTGTTAACTGCGGGATGTATACCTGTCAGTCGGAACAGGGGGCAGAGGTCACTTTCTGAAAGTCTGTGCAGCCCAGAATAGGGATGGTGAATACCACAGCACTCTTTGGAATGTATCTGGGACATCTGCAAAATTGCTCCTGTGCCACGACTTTACACAGTATTATTGCTCGATTTAAAAGTCTGATCCAAAGAAGAGAGGGGCAGGCAGTGCTCGCACATCTGAGCCTGTAGTCTACCATCCCAGTTATTACCCTATTCTCGCTTTTAGTCTTAATTCAAACATTGCAAATCTACGAAAGATCCATTGCTGACTGTAACTTGAGTTTTCCAGTGCTGGTTGATTCATGTGTGAACTACCCTCCTCTGTGAACATTGATTTTTTCCTTCTTCCTACGCTTTCACTATTAAAATAATGGGGTCTTGTGGTCTCTATGGATAGTATTCTAACCTCCCCAGCCTTAATGGTTTAATGCAGAGAAACACTTATGTGGAAAGACTACAAACGCTGTTATTTTTGTTTTTTTTACACTGTGGTCCTTAACCTTGTGCCTGGTACTCCCAGTCTGACGTCTGGGAATAATTCAAAGCAGGTATCTTCATGAAGAGTACCAATTCTGTAGAACTGTAGTTAAAGATCAGTAGCTTCATTGTGTGTGACTTTGCTCCTCTTCTATTGAATTAAAGTGCGCCGAGGGCATTCATTTGTTCAAGATTCATCTGTCCGGAGGTCCTGATGCTCATAACCTTTCCTCTCTATGGCAAGCACTAGTATCGCAACTCAGTGATACACTAGAATACTCGGCTGAAGTGCTAAGCTGCCGTTTAACCTAGCATCCTGATTGCCACGAAGAGTGTCTGCCGGTGTCCCTTGGTTCTCTCGGGCCAGATACAAGCAGCACACTAGAACAGAACAGTATAGCAAACCCCAAACTGTTGCATTTGTCAATGAATTACTACTTTTGTTTTTATTCTAGGCAAAAGAAAAACAGATCAAGAAGGCACAGGAAGCAAAGTGAGATCTCGCAGTAGAGTACAGATGGTCCTTATTTTGTCATGAACTCCACGGAAAGCAAGATCTGCTGTAGTGTCAACAAACATAACTGTGCGGTACACGCCTGGTTTTGCCCATTCCATGTGCACAGATATATACATCTCCCTGCTGCCTTGTGTGCATGCAGTATATGGTAAAAAGGTGTGGTTAGATCGCCTACCTAGAGTTCAGTTTTACCTTTGTGTATTTCACAATGCATCGTAATTTCCAAACATCTATAGACGACTGACTCTGAAAACTGATGTGGAGGGGCATGCTTTGTAGTTGTTTCCCAGGCTGCCAATACGTTGCAGCCCCGTATTCTCAATGGGCATATGGGCATGAGTACGGTTAGCCTAGGAGAAGCCCTCATTGTTTGAGGTTGGTGGTCCGTGTAGCGCTTAGCACACAGGTCATACATGTGTGATAAGGGGCATCCGTGTCGCAAGCACCTGTATCTTTTTCCCATAACATACTGAACCAATCTTATTTTTGTGTTTCTTTATTCGTAGTGTATTCAAAGATTCCTTTGATGTCTGTCATCTGCAATGTTCTGTTAAGACCAGTCCCATCCAATTCTTAGTATGGGTTAACAGATGTAATGTTTCTATTCAACGGTGACTCATGATGTAATACTGTTGGTGCAAATAAAAATTTCCTTTTTTAATTTTGGTACATGAGTTTTTCTTCTCTTGCTAGCCTTTTTTACCAAGTGAATTTTGTTCCTTATAAGTAAGGCTCCCTGTTTTCCATTTTTACTGATTTTTACAGATAAACACAGACAGTAAATCTTTATTTTCTTGTCTGTATTTATTTTTAAATGTGGATAAAAACGGAAATTGGGTTCCTTTTTGAGTAATTCTAAATACTGCCTGCCATGACTGCCAGGCCAATAGATGTGTGGATTGATAGGTAAGGGGCTAAAAAAGAAAGGAATTTTAGTAAAGTGGCTTTAACAGCAGTAGATATGCACAAGGTTGATCCTGAAATGTGCATATTTTCTTAAAAGTGCATTAATTTATCTTCTGCGGGTGTTTACAGCATTGAAACCTAGTAGGCATTCAAGCAAGCATGAGTGCCTATTTACCGGTTAAATAAATGTGGAAATATTCTAATTTCAGCTTCATTTTTCCACAAAACCCAAAATAAATATGGATAAATACAGATACAATTAGCAAAAAATAAATATGAATAAATACAGATGCAAATGTAAAAAAAATGCCATAAAACCGGGAGCCCTACTTATAAATATTTATGTAGATGGAGACTGTCGAAGATGAGAGAAACGACTCTTACACCTACTTGAATTCTGCACAGGTTTATTCAGCAAAACAAGCAAAGAGCAAAATTGTTATGCAAAGCAGTGGCATCTACCCACCATCAGCTAGTGAGCATCTAATGGGGGAATCCTCTCCTATTTTCTTTTTTTAAGCACATAACTGCGAGCCAGAAAAGCCTAAACCGAAACTGAAACCCAACAGGCGCATACCTTTCTCATTAGTGGAACGAAAAAGGACCTTCAAAAGATACAAGAAATGTTAACTTCGTGAGATAGTCCAGCGCTGAGTTTGGGCCACCTTATTGACATGCTGTCAGCATCAGCCCCCTGTCGGGTGGGGATTTCTCACCTTGCCGGTCCCTAATTGAGGACTGGCTTGAACGGTTTGGTTGGGCCGGGAGCAGTGATCAATCCTTCCAGCTCTCAACCTGAATACTCCTTCTTGACAGTCCTTAGGATTGTAGAGCCCTAAAGGGAGAGATTTCAAAGACCATATGAGAGCAGTAAACTTCCAAGCCGCAAAGAGAGATCAGGTGTTTCAAGACCAAGAGCACCAGTCAAAGATTTGACCAAGACAGAGGTTGAAAATTGAGACCTTAAAGTACAAAGATCTGTGACCGGCACCTCAAAAGCTGTTAGGAACAGATGGGCACGATAGTGGGGGCAGGAAAACCTACTGATCCATCCCCTTCACATAATTGCATACATGTGTTCACACTGAGAATCATATCCAGTAAAGGGTCCTGCGGGTAGGGGTAGGGGTGGTGGTGGTGGTATAGGGGGTGGTGGTGGTATAGGGGGTGGTGGTGTAGTGGTGGTGGTGGTGTAGTGGTGGTGGTGGTGTAGTGGTGGTGGGGTGGTGGTGGGGGTATGGGTGGTGGTGGGGGTATGGGTGGTGGTGGTGGTGGTATGGGGGGTGGTGTGGGTGGTGGTGGTGTGGGTGGTGGTGGTATGGGTGGTGGTGGTATGGGTGGTGGTATGGGTGGTGGTGGTGGTATGGGTGGTGGTATGGGTGGTGGTGGTATGGGTGGTGGTGGTATGGGTGGTGGTGGTATGGGTGGTGGTGGTGGTATGGGTGGTGGTGGTGGTATGGGTGGTGGTGGTGGTATGGGTGGTAGTGGTATGGGTGGTATGGGTGGTGGTGGTATGGGTGGTGGTGGTATGGGTGGGATGGGTGGTGGTATGGGTGGTGGTGGTATGGGTGGTATGGGTGGTGGTGGTATGGGTGGTGTTGGTATGGGTGGTGGTGGTATGGGTGGTGGTGGTGGTATGGGTGGTGGTGGTGGTATGGGTGGTGGTGGTATGGGTGGTGGTGGTGGTATGGGTGGTGGTGGTATGGGTGGTGGTATGGGTGGTATGGGTGGTGGTGGTATGGGTGGTATGGGTGGTGGTGGTATGGGTGGTGGTGGTGGTATGGGTGGTGGTGGTATGGGTGGTATGGGTGGTATGGGTGGTGGTGGTATGGGTGGTGGTGGTATGGGTGGTATGGGTGGTGGTGGTATGGGTGGTGGTGGTATGGGTGGTATGGGTGGTGGTGGTATGGGTGGTGGTGGTGGTATGGGTGGTGGTGGTATGGGTGGTATGGGTGGTGGTGGTGGTGGTATGGGGGGTGGTGTGGGTGGTGGTGTGGGTGGTGGGGGTGGTGGGGGTGGTGGTGGTGGTGTGGGTGGTATGGGTGGTGGTGGTGTGGGTGGTATGGGTGGTGGTGGTGTGGGTGGTATGGGTGGTGGTGGTGTGGGTGGTATGGGTGGTGGGGGTGGTGGTATGGGTGGTGGGGGTGGTGGTATGGGTGGTGGTGGTGGTATGGGTGGTGGTGGTATGGGTGGTGGTGGTGGTATGGGTGGTGGTGGTGGTATGGGTGGTGGTGGTATGGGTGGTGGTGGTGGTATGGGTGGTGGTGGTATGGGTGGTATGGGTGGTGGTGGTGGTGGTATGGGTGGTGGTGGTATGGGTGGTATGGGTGGTGGTGGTATGGGTGGTGGTGGTATGGGTGGTGGTGGTATGGGTGGTGGTGGTATGGGTGGTGGTGGTGGTATGGGTGGTGGTGGTGGTATGGGTGGTGGTGGTGTGGGTGGTATGGGTGGTGGTGGTGTGGGTGGTATGGGTGGTGGTGGTGGTGGTATGGGTGGTGGTGGTGGTGGTATGGGTGGTGGTGGTGTGGGTGGTATGGGTGGTGGTGGTATGGGTGGTGGTGGTATGGGTGGTATGGGTGGTGGTGGTATGGGTGGTGGTGGTGGTATGGGTGGTGGTGGTGGTGGTATGGGTGGTGGTGTGGGTGGTATGGGTGGTGGTGGTGTGGGTGGTATGGGTGGTGGTGGTGTGGGTGGTATGGGTGGTGGTGGTGTGGGTGGTGGTGGTATGGGTGGTGGTGGTGTGGGTGGTGTGGGTGGTGGTGGTATGGGTGGTGGTATGGGTGGTGGTATTGGTGGTGGTATGGGTGGTGGTATGGGTGGTATGGATTTGTTAGGGTAGTTGGAATAGAAACGTTCAGTAATTGTTTAGCAAGAAACGGCAATTGCAAGCCTACATAGGAATGGTGCGATTGTCCTCATTTTCAAGCAGTCTGTGGCCAGTACACATGTTGGCACAGCTACACTTTGAGACCTAAATAAAGGTAACTGGACCCTTATTGTCAACCTACCCATTCACATGCCCGAATGCAAGACCAGTATGTTTTTTGGGGGTATTCTTGTATTGAAAAGTGACATTTATCTTGTACCTCCACCACACGAATATGCGCTAGAGGCACTTTCTGTCCCTTGGTTGTCTGAAATAGAATGGTTTGGGCATCCACCTGCATATAAACACTGGCTTTATCTGATTTCTTTGAAAAGAGTTTAACTAGGATTATGGCCATTGAGAAGATAATGACTTGAAGGCTGATACCACCACCACTTCACCCACCACCGCTTCATCCACCATGGTGGCATAAAAAAACAAAAGCTTTGGGATTGATTGATTTTTGTACTCCGAGGAGACAGAATCTGATCTGACCTTGTGGCAGAGATCCTGCAAGCTTCCTTTACAGTTATTGAACCTTTGCTCCCTTTCAATGAGGCATTGCTAGAGCCTACTTGGCTGCTTGGGGGAAAAATACTTTTTGGGCCTGGCAGTTCACTGGCAGATAGTTCAGGCACACAGTGCAGGTCTGTGACGTTTAAGTTATTGTTTTCACACCCTTTGCCAGAAACTCTGGTGGTTCAGCCTTCCTCTTCACAGTTGAACTTAGTCTTTACAATAGCTCCACCTCAGAAAAAGTAAAAAAAAAAGGCTGGACTTGAGGGTGAAAGGATTTCACTTAATTTCTGTCACTCTCGCCTTGTTTACAGCAAGTACCAGGTGCTTTTCGGGCTGCTATGTCCACTCCTCCTAGACCATATGATGAAGTCTTTTATGACTTGGTAAATGATTGTTTTGGCCTTTGGATGTACTCAAACATATCTTTAATTGTGACCTGGAGTCTGCAGACACCATGGCCTTATCGATGGACAAGGCCTTCACGCTGCATCTTTTTTTTTTTTTGTTTAAATCTTTTTAGTTTTACTTTTTTTTTTTTTTTTTTTTTTTTACATATCACAACAATCAAATTATTCATCTTCACATTTGTCATGTAAGTGCGCATCTTGATGGTCGCAATAACATGCTTACTCGACATCATGAAATACAATAAAGCTAATTAAAAAAAAAGGGGAAAAGAACAAGGGGGGGGAGGAGGAGAAAATATTGGGAATGGGGAAGAGGTGGGAAAAAAAGGGGGGGGTGAAGGGAGGGAGAAAAATCGCATCTCACTAAATTTCCATTTCTAATGGGGTTGGTGTAGCCAGCACAATATTGTTCACATATCTCGTCATCTCTCCTGGTACCTGCCCACCACTCAGCTGTGCCTCGAAATTATTGCCTGTTGTCGTATGGATGGTCTGTTAGGGGTTTATGTTGTGTATTCCACACTTTACACCATTCTAGGTCAGCACTCAGGGGAGAGGGAAGAGTGGGGTGGGAGTGAGGGGCGTGTGTGAAAAGAAAAGAAAAAGGGGGGGGTGGGCATCTAGGCTGGTGTTTGGGGGCTGTCGGTGCCATCCCCCATGGCTTCACGCTGCATCTTAACACTTGATGTGTTCTATCAGCTTCTTAGGAGATCTCGAACAACCCTCAAGAACATGTCCTTGGAGGGCAAGCTGATGTTTGGTGAGAATGCGAGACCTCTTTGAAAAGGTTCCAGAATAGTAGAGAAATTCCTTTCTTGCTGGGCTCAGCCTTTCTAGCAAGACCGTAACAAACCCACCATCTTCCAGTAGATGGGAGGGCCTCACATTTTTGTACCAATTGGACTTGCTGAATAAGGGTATAACGTAAGCAATATAACTTAAGGGAGAGCCTGCATAATGACTGCCGCTGAGAATACCGTAAACTGTCTTGCTGTACAAACTGCATGAATCGTGCAGATTTTGGAGCAGCCATAAATACATGTTTTGGTGAAGTATAAATGGAAATTATTTATTTTTACAATAAAAAAAATCAAAGGAAACAGCCATTAGTATAGTAAACAATGTCAATAGTTAGATCAAAGGATCACAGTATTTAAACAGGATAAAAAAAAGTCCTTTGAGAGATCCCATGATTGATGATTCTTCAATAGTATCTGAATTGTTCAGTGATTATAGAAATACAGTTAGGATATCAATCTCATTATAGATATTACTTGCTTGTTCCTTTTGTCTGTTACTAACAAATCTCACACAATGTAGTTACTCCAGTATTGGAGCTTTCATACATTCCCATGCTTGGAATCATTCCCCGTCGTCGAGATGGGAGTTTCGGTAAATATAAAATAGTAGTAAATAACCATTACAAAAGAGAAACAGGCCTAGGCCTAATCCCATTTTGCAACCAGACCATGTCTTTTTGTAAAAGAGACCAAAAAGAACAGGCAGCCAATCAAAGCAGCCTCACCCTCTAGAACCTTGGTGAAAGAACCTCAGCTCCTCAGATTTTCTACCGCACGTTGTGCAGAAGGGAGTCTCCTCGAGCTTTGCTCTACTTCAACTCTTTTCAACTGTTTTTTCCAGCTATTTTCTTCAGGTTTTCATTGAAAATCCTTGGGAAATGTCAGATAAAGGAAAGAAAGCTTTATTTAAGGCTTGTGCCACTTGTGGCAAGAAGAGGCTTTATGTGGAGGATAGGCATAAAGACTGCATATATTGCCTATACCCAGACCACAAAGCTGTGGAGTGCAAGATTTGCCGCACCTTTTCCACCAAGACTCTCCGGGACCGTGAGGGTCGCCTGCTAACCTGGCTCCACAGGCTGAAGTCGAGGAAGGAACCACTGTCTAGTGATAGTGAGGAGTCGTCTTCCGCCGCCTCATCAAGGTCAGTCAAGAAGGGTAGAGGTTCCCCTTCACCATCTGTGGGTCTCCCCTCTAAGGCCTCAAAAAAGACCCCGAAGGAGTCTGAGGACCAGGGTCCTGTCAAATCTCCTCACTGCGGTGTAAAGGAGAGGGAAGGACTTACACCACCTGCGACGGTCCCTAGCCAGGACAAATGTTTTAAAAAGCCCTCTTCACAGTCCTCTGGAAAGAGTGGCCATTCGTCGTCGACGCTGCGCAAGCCCTCGTCGACTAAACTTCCAAAATCGCAGGCTAAAAGTGTTCCGGCGTCGACTGGAGTGTCGACGTCGTCATCCATTCCAGTGTCGACGGGCTCGTCGACGAGCACTTCAACAACGTCGACGATGGTGCCGACGAGGATATCGTCTACGGTGGCGTCGACTATGGTGGCGTCGACGGTGGCGTCTACGACGAGAGTGTCGACGAAGACGGCGACGACAGTGACGACGACGTCAGCAGGGGCAATGCTTATCTCGTCGACGACTATGTCGACGACACCCATCGTTTCGGCGACGGTCAGCACGTCCACGCCGCTTCCGTCGACGGTGGATCCGACTGCAATCTCGTCGACGACGATTTTTTCTTCTACGTCGACGGGACTGTCGACGTCGACGGGGAAAATTTCCATTTCGGTGAGGAGGAAGCAAATTTCGCCAGACATGACGTCCCCTAGAAAAGTAGATTCTTTACCACCTGCATTACTTCTGGATGAGGAGGAGGACTCGGAGGGAGAGGACAGTCATTTTGGCTATGCCAATAGCCCTTCTCAGCTGATAGTCAAATGTCAGGACACTGATTCAGAGGGTTATTATTATCAAGATCAGACTTACGAACAATCATTTTCACGCCAAGAGGACATTCAACAAGAGAGATGGTGTCTGTTCCCACTTCTCTTTTGGCTGATTTACAGGGGATGCTTTTAGACTACCGACGGAGGTTTTCAGCTCATCCTCCGCCTCCACAACCCGCCGTCTTGGCTCAACCTGTGCCTCCTCCTCCTGCCACTGTGATGGTTTCACCACCTCCATCAGCTCGGCGGCATACTCAATTTCCAACACCATCTGATGTCCTTCCTCCGACGGATCAACACCAGGATGATTCCACAGAGGAAGAAGAGGGGGAGCTTGTACAACAAGATCAGGGAGATGAATGAGATGATTATGTAATCCCTGATCCCGCTTCTCCGGCTCCTGCCCCGATTGATTCCCCCCCTGCTGACATTGGGGGTTTCCACAAATTAATGGAGAGAGCATCACTGCGTTTCGAACTTCCCATGCCTTCAGTCCAAACAGAGTGCTTTCTCTATGATTTTAAAGAGCCGAATAGGAAGACGGTGCGCTCTATTCCTATTGTGGCTCATGTCTGGGAAGAAGGCATTAAGGCCATGAAGAATCCGGCCACTGTGATTCCAGACTTGCCGCGTCTGGACAAAAAATATAAAGCCCCAGACGACAGCCCAGCTTCATTGACTGATCAGCCAAGACCCGACTCGGTCATTTCGCAAGCAGCGCAGAGGAAGTCGAGGAATCCTTCAGCGCCGCTGACTACACCTCCTGACAAAGAGGGCAGACGCCTCGACAACGCGGGGAAAAGATTCTCCTCCATGGCCAGCCTTGTCATCAGAGCTGCGAACGCATTAGCGATTCTTGGAAGGTACGACCGCCAGATGTGGTGCGACCTCTCGCCTTACCTGGATCAGTTGTCTGATCCTTCCAAGTCTGAAGCAAAGAAGATCTTGCAAGAAGGAGAGATTACGTCCACTGAGGTCATCGATTGTGCGATGGACATCGCCACAACGGCTTTCCGGTTCCTGGCTGGTGCAGCTGTGCTTCGTCGCCAGGGTTGGCTGAAGGCAACATGGTTCCGGCCAGAGATCCAGAACAAGATCCTGGATCTTCCTTTTGATGGTGTGGAGTTGCTCGGCAAGCACATAGATGATACCCTTCAAAACATCAAGAAGGATTCGGAAACTGCTCGGTCCTTGGGGACCCTTCAATACAAGAAAGCGCCATTCCGTGGAGCTAGGGGCAGAGGTGCTCCATCCTACAGGGGCTCCTACCAACAGCAGAGGTACTCCTCTTTTGGTTCCACACCACAATCTTACCGTCCTTCTTATCAGAAGCAAGGCCAGACGTCGTCTTTCTCTAGATCCAACACTAGAGGGAAGCAGAATCGTCCCGGACGGGACGCCTCTAAGAGGCAATAGCGGCGATCTCGCTCTTTGCGCTGTGCCCTCCTCTTCCTCGAAGACATCTGTAGGAGGCAGGGTGTCTCGATACCTCCACAATTGGCAACGGATAACAACAGACCGTTGGGTCCTAAACATCATTCAGAGTGGCCACACCCTAGAGTTCATTCATCTTCCACCATCCAGGGCCCCTGCCGCCAACTCCGCCAAACACCTGTCTCCCCTCCGGCTGGAAGTCCATCAACTGCTGGTCAAGGGAGCAGTAGAAGGGGCAAGGGGTTTTATTCCAGATTTTTCTGGTAAAGAAAACATTGGAGAAATGGCGCCCCATTCTAGACCTCAGGGAGCTCAACACTTATCTCACAAAGCTATCTTTTCGGATGGTGTGTCTCCAGGACATTCTGCGTCTTCTCAACACTGGAGATTTTATGGCCACTCTCGACCTCGAGGATGCGTATTTCCACATCCCCATTCATCCGGCCCACAGGAGGTTTCTACGGTTTACAGTCGCCAAGAGCCATTTCCAGTTCAAAGTGCTGCCGTTTGGTCTTCGCTCAGCTCCGAGAGTCTTCTCCAAGGTGCTGGCATCAGGAAGCAGCATTTCCAGGTCTTTCCCTACCTGGACGATTGGTTACTAAAGGCCTTGTCCAGGGAGGCAGCAGAGGAAGCGGTCGACGCTTGCACTTGTCTCTTCTCCAATCTGGGCCTGACTCTCAACAACGCCAAGTCTTCTCTCCGCCCGTCCAGGAAGGTTCAGTTTCTGGGAGCGGTTTTTAACACATCTCTCAACAAGGTGTTTCCATCTCTGGAGAGACAAAGAAATCTAATCTCCATGGCTCATTTAGTGCGAAGAAAAAAGTGTCTTTCTGTTCGCCGTTTCAAATCCCTTCTAGGGATGATGTCCTCCTGCATTCCCTTAATACCTCACTGCAGACTGAGAATGCGTCCCTTGCAGGAGCACCTGAACTTGCAGTGGAAGCAGGTGAGCGGTTTCTTCGACGACCAGCTAGTGATCACTCACGCCATGAAGCAAGCCATCCTCTGGTGGACAAGGAAAAATAATTTATCCCAAGATCTGTCCTTCGTAAACACTCCAGCGCCTCAAGTGGTGACGACGGATGCCTCTCTGGAGGGTTGGGGCGCAGTGTTGCAAGATCTGCAGGTCAGTGGTCATTGGCTTCCGGAACATCGCCTCCCACACATCAACCTCTTAGAGCTACGAGCGATTCGTCTAGCTCTTCAAGCTTTTCTTCCAAGATTGCAGGGGTTGTCGGTTCTTGTCCGGACGGACAACACCACAGCCATGCATTACATCAACAAGGAAGGCGGGACCAGGTCCTTTCTCTTGTCACAAGAAGCCCAGGCGATTTGGGAGTGGGCTATCCTGCACAAGATTTCTCTGAAAGCAGAACATTTGCCCGGAGTGCTCAACGACAAAGCGGACAGGCTCAGCAGGCTGAAATCTGTCACCCACGAGTGGGAGCTGGATCAGGCTACGCTGGAGGGTGTCTTTCGCCGGTGGGGCAGACCCTCCATAGACCTGTTTGCCACACCAGAGAACAGGAAATGCCTGTCTTACGCCAGCAAGCTATACCATCGAGGGTCGCTGGGGAATGCGCTTTCGATCGCCTGGTCAGGCGCATTTGTATACGCTTTTCCCCCCATTCCGCTAATTCCCAGGTTGCTCATGAAGATGAAAGCAGAACCGTGCAGAATGATCCTCATAGCTCCAGCATGGCCGAGGCAGTTCTGGTTCACCGAACTTCACCTTCTCTCCTTGGATCGTCCTCAACCACTGCATCAGATTCCACACCTCCTCACGATGTCTCAGGGTCAGGTTTGGCACCCAGATCCTCGCTCGTTACAGCTCTCAGCATGGCTCCTGAGCAGCGAGAATTTCTTGACTTAGATCTTCCGGAGGAGGTTAAGGATGTCCTTTTGCAGGCGAGAGCTCCTTCCACTAACAAGACTTACCGCTTGAAATGGAAATGATTCTGCATCTGGTGGCCTTCTCTTTGGTCAGCCAGAATTGTTAAGCAATTTCTCAAGGGCCTCTTCAGGGTGTTTCCGCCAGTGAGACCTCCACCTCCTACGTGGCATTTGAACCTGGTTCTTTCTCAATTGATGAGACACCCATTCGAACCCATTCATCGAACGGATCTAAAGTTCCTCTCCTGGAAACTAGCTCTGTTGCTAGCACTCACTTCAGCCAGGAGAATTGGAGAGTTGCAGGCTCTTACAATTCAGGAGCCTTTCCTTCAGTTCAAGAACAATACAGTCATCATGAGAACTAATCCTAAATTCATTCCTAAAGTGCCTTCTACTTTTCATCTCAACGAGCCAGTAATTCTTAAGACCTTCTTCCCTCAGCCTTCTTCTCCTGCTGAGAGAGCTCTTCATTCTCTGGACGTACAGAGGTGCTTGAAGTTTTATTTGGACCGGACTAAGCCCTTCCGTAGATCTTCTCAACTTTTTGTGTCATTCAGCGCTCCCCGCAAGGGTTTTCCCCTTTCCAAGCAGGGGATAGCTCGGTGGGTTGTTAGCGCTATTCGATACTGTCATACAGCAGCGGGCAAACCCCTGGAGGGTAAAGTCCGGGCGCATTCTACAAGGTCTGTGGCATCCTCGACGGCTCTGTTTGCTGGTGTCCAGATTAAAGACATTTGTAGGGCTGCGACTTGGAGCAGCACTCGCACGTTCACGAAACATTACTGCCTGGACGCTTCACTGCGAGATGACACAGCTGTGGGCCAGGCAGTCCTGAGGAACCTCTTCCAATGAGTGGTGAGCTTTCCTTTGCATCCCTCCTTCCTGCTTTTCAGCTTTTACACATTTTATCTTGTTTCTGAATTCATTTACTATTACCCTGTGTACTGCATGTTCATTCGTAACTATCTCTCTGCATATTATTAATGTAGAAGTATGTTTTAACGAACGTTTATCAAAGGGTTATGCTTTATGATAAAATGTGTATGTTTACTGCTAGCTACTCTGATTCCAAGCATGGGAATCTATGAAAGTACCTGTAACTTTGGTTCTCCAGTATTGGAAGCTTTCATAGATTCCCATGCGACCCACCCTCCTCCCCTGGGAAAGCTCAGCATCTCTCTGTGTGATTATTTCACAACGTATACGAAAATCTGAGGAGCTGAGGTTCTTTCACCAAGGTTCTAGAGGGTGAGGCTGCTCTGATTGGCTGCCTGTTCTTTTTGGTCTCTTTTACAAAAAGACATGGTCTGGTTGCAAAATGGGATTAGGCCTAGGCCTGTTTCTCTTTTGTAATGGTTATTTACTACTATTTTATATTTACCGAGACTCCCATCTCGACGACGGGGAATGATTCCAAGCATGGGAATCTATGAAAGCTTCCAATACTGGAGAACCAAAGTTACAGGTAAGTAACTTGTTTTCTTCTGAGGGCCAAGATTTCTTGCCTTTAGTTATTGATGTTCCATTGGCTAGCAGAAGACGAGGGGAGACAGTCTTCAAAATTCTCAATACAGCCAGTCAGAACAGGTTTTGCTGGACTGACGTCTCCACTCCCTCAGGGATGATGAGAGTAGAGCAACTGGCATAAACGGAAAGGATTTAATAAAATAAAAAAAAAGAGAGACTTAAATTAGTATTTTCATGAAAGATTCTTAGGCAACATTTGTGCTTGGATGAGCAATAGTGAAAGGCATGATAACCAAAAGTCAATGATCTAAGTACTCCATGATAGTCTGTAGTCTCCAGCTTGGACTTTGTCACAGCTGACCATGCCAGCTGGAGACATGGCAGAGAGGCCTTCAATCGCAGTAAGCGCCATTCAGATTCTGTCAGTCAATGCCACTTTTATCCACTATATCAACAGAGTAAGCTTTATGGGAATGTTGACCCTTTTTTGGGAGGTGATTCACCCAAAACAACAGATTTAGCAGTGCCACTTAGAATTCTTTTAGCTGCCATCCTTAAGTTGTGGGCATCATATTGATGGACGTGGAACCTGCTACAACATCCATCCATGCATGCATGCATGGCTCTGGCACAGATTTGTTCATTGATGCGAGTCAGAAGGCTTGCACCCTTTTCAGGCATTCTTTTCCGTCCTCTGGTTCACACTGTCTTTTGCCAAGCAGGGTCTAAAAGTGGCTACTGTAAAAGGCTATTTGGCTGCTCTGTCTGCTTTGAGTCTGCCAGAGCAGCCACCTTGCATGTTGCCACTAGTGGGGTGGTTTCAAAAGCTAAGCTTACTTGTTTACTCCCAATTTATTTATTGGCCTCAGTAGAATCTGAATATTGTATACACTTTTCTAATGGCATCACCATTCAGTCCAATGCACAGTTGCCTGATTCAGCTTCTCACTTTGAATATTGTTTTCCATGTGGCCGTGAATTCAACCCATAGGGTCTGTAAACTCTAGGCCCTTTCAGTCTGACCACTGTACACAGTATTGTACCTGGAGAAATTGATTCTTCTTACCTGTCAATCATTTTTCAAAAAGTGGTATCTGCATTTCATACAAGTCTGTCCATCATTCTTCCATATGCAGAACCCCAGGCGTGCGGTATCCTGTTACACCCACCGCAATTGACAGGAGAGAATGGATGATCGATTGGGGGGGGGGGGGTATATATATATATATATATATATATATAATTTTTTTTTTTTTTTTTTCCAATCTTTATTCAACATTTTTCAGAGATCACAGCAAGTACAAAAAAGTCAGGCATGATGACCTGCAGTACAGCACCTTCCCCACATCCTACACATACACGTGCCCTAACTAGGCCCAGAACTATGAGACACTGCTTAGCCCAGTTGCATTTAGTGCCCTCCATGAACCAAACTTTAAGGAGACCCTGTTCGGGTGGTGCGTTATTTTGGAACTAGATACTGCTTGGATTCTTTTGAAGACCAAGGTACGTTCTGCATATGAATTCCTTGCAGGGGTGAGCAGCACAGGAGCTGATCCACTTCACAGTTTGATAAGTCACAGCATTCCGTATCCCTACAATAAAACCAAATCCCCTTCTAAAGAATAAGCCTTGTGCTAGTGAGAGCTCAACAACTCCCTTAGATAATAAAGTGCCCAGTTGCAGATTACTAAATAACATTGGCTATGGGGCCAATTTTATAGAAAAATATAAAGTCTAGTGGAAAGGCACTATCGGCACTCCATGTCTCCGCCACAAAACGTGTTAGCGCCTTGTGTTCCGTCGGAAATGTCCTGTTTTAACTGCACGTTTTACATACCTGAAAGTAAGTCCATTCCTCATAGAGGTCAAAGCACCCTTACAGTTGTCGCTAACTGCAGATTATTAGCTTTCCCAAAGTAGGGGTTGCCTTACAGGGAGGCTGTGCGTTATGACCCTCCACCTGAGCCATGTGATCAGTCTTGTCTGCGGTTCTGGGTAGGAAGTCTTGCATCCTCTACCTAATGTATAAGTTGGCACCATCTTGATTCCATTGCCGGGCTTCTTTTCCTGGTGTCTCCTATTCCCTGTCTTCCCCTGTTGTCGACTAAGGATGCCCTGTGTCTCCTGTTACCTGGGAAAGAAACATGCAGAGTAACACCAATTCTGGAAAGTGGATTTTGAACTCTTCTGACAGACCCCTGCTTTGATCCATGGACCTGGTAGTGTCTCCTCTTTCAATGGTATGGCATTGTGGAGAGGGAAAGACCAGATTGAGGCACAGAATAATTTACCTGGGGTTGAGATTAATTCAAGTATTCCACCCATCCCTTTTCGGTTTCCCTGTTCACTGTGTGCTAGGATTCAACCTGCACCCTATTGACCAGGCCAAAATAGGCCAAACCCAATCTGGGGTTCCTTGTGTTCCTAATCAGAGGCGACGTGGCCTGGCATTTCAGGCTGGACTATTCTCATTGGAGCAGGACCACGACTGATTTGCATGTGGCTGGTTTCTGTCTGAGGTGGCATGATGGACACAAACAAAACAATGGACTGATTGTGGCCCAGAGTAATTTCCAGTTGCTGAGATTAATTCAGGCAAGTCACTCATCACTTGTTAGTTTTACTCTTTCGAGAATGTTGGTGAAATACAGAATCCTTGGCAGAGGCAACAAAGGGAAGGGTGAGCTTGTATTCAATGTGCTTGCATGAAAGTTCAAAACCAAGTTCCCCGCATATTGGTCAAAAGGACTGGGTGGCCTTGATCAAAATTAGAAAGCGAAGGAGACCACTCAAAAATGGAGGATACTGCTGAAGATAAGATGAAGAGCAGCATCTTTTGGCAAAAGTAGAGGCAGCAGTGCAACAGAGCGGAAATCAAATGAATTCATCTTATTTAATATGAATAATGAATCCAGTCTGAATGGTGGTTTACTGAAGGTTGATGCACAGCCCCTGAGACTGAAGAAGCCTGTGGCAAAATGAAGATCCAAATCAGGAACAAGTGTTTAACAAAGCCAAGGTTTATTTTCATAAGATAATTAACAACACCACAGCTCGTAACGGTCTGGCCCTCACTGGAGCCCAGGCGCTTCACATAGAATCTTGTCTGCTCAACATTCCAGGGGAGTCACTGGCCCCCAGGCGATAGGGGGAGAGAACCAATTAGAACAGTGAGGGGAGAGGGGAGAAAACAGGGGAGATGAGCTCCCCCACGCTGGGAGATGCCACACATCCCCCTCCTTTATAACAAGTGTACTTGAGGGGTGAAGGGGAAGAAACAAAAGGAAACGGGTGAAGATAAGTGTACAATAAACCAAATATTTCAACCAGAGAAGGAAAAAACATAGATCAATGCTGATTGAAACAGTAAGAGAAAATTCAAAGTGTGCTTACTACATAATCTTTGAGAAAACGTGGGCGGCATAGTCTCCTCCTGCTAGACCAGAGGGAAGCCCTGACATTCTTAGTGTCCGGTGCAGTAGGAGTCTTATTCTTGACTATATCCTCCTAGAGTACGGGCCCCTTTTCTTTTGGATCAAAATATCTTGCTACTCTTCCCACATTCCAAATCCTGCCGTTGTGAGTTTTCACCGCATTCCTGAATAGTTTAACAAGTCTCATGGGTTCTGTGAAGCCTGACCACCTTGCTCTGCCTGTGGGTGCCTTAACTTTGACCAGGTCTCCCACTTCAAATCGAGTGTCTTTACCTCCATGTATTTTGTGATGGCGTATTTTCCTCTCGCTCTGGACCGTCTGTTCCCTTTGTGTATGTTGTTTGACCTTGGTAAAGGCTAACCAACCCTAATGCCACTTCATCCAACCCGGAACTAGTCTCGAGTTAGGCTTCGTAGCTTTCATGAGCTCGAACGGTGTGACATTAGTGGTCTGGTGTGGAGTCAGCCGATATGCTTCTAGTCCTTCCATGACTTCCTCTCTCTAACACAAACCGCTGGCTCTGGCCAACTGGATTCCCTCCTTGATGGTCCTATTCAACCTCTCCACCATTCCATTTGTTTCAGGATGGTATAACAATCTTAATCTGTGTCTGATACCATTGAAATGTAAAAATTCTTTCATTTCTTGGGAGCAGAACTGTACCCCATTGTCTATCTATATAGAGCTGGGCAGCTCCTCTAAGAAACACCTCTAGCATGAAGTCAATTAGTCTTGGTGCTGATATCTGATACACACTCTAATTCAGGCCAACGTGAGAAAAGATCCACTAACACTATTATGTAGGCATACTGCTTCTCTCCTGCTAGAGGACCTACAATATCTAAGGCGATATCCACCCATGGTCCCTCTGGTGGTGGTCTACAGTGCATGGGCGGTGTGTGCAGTTTAAGTATTTTGTCACTAGTGGAGCAGGGTACGCACTCCCATACCTTTTTCTCAATGTCCACGTCTATTCTGGGCCACCAAAAGTCCAAACCTAGTCTCGTCTTGGTAATCCCGAGATGTCCTTTATGAGCCAAGTCGATTAGCTTGTCTCTTATGACCTTTATTGGGATAAGTCTTGTGCCCCGGAAAAGATACCCATCTGCTACTGACAACTCCTCTCGCACCATCCAATATGGTTTGAGGGTTTCCTCAGGTCTGTCTTGGCTTGCCCACCCTTCCTGTGTTTTTCTACAAACCCTCTAAGAGAAAATCATTTTTAGGTCTCACCTGAGCCAGCGCATGCGCTACTCTGACGAGACATTTAGTGAGTGGGCTTTAAAAAGCCGACCACAGCTTTTTGGGTGGCATAGAGCGTGCGGTTACGCGCACAGTTACGAGCAGAGGCGCCATCTGGCTTTCCTCTCGCTCTCCCAAGCGCGCGCGCCTCGCTCCGCCTCTGTCTTGCATGCGCGCGCCTCTCTCCTCGCCCACTCACTCGCTCCGCCCTCTCCGTTTCCTTTTTGCCTGCTGTTACAGCCACCAGCAGCTTGCAGCGTGAGAAGTGTAACTTGCCCGAATATACATTCTGTGCAGAGTGCGCATTGGTTATAGTTAATGTGCATTTATTTGTTTGATCTTATATTTGTAATTTTGAAAGTATATACTTTAAGCTCCGTTACGTGTTTTTCTTTTAGTTAAGCTGTGGTTTCTTCATTAACTGCCACTAGTCATTGTATTCATAGAGCTTGTGAATCCTGCTGGGTCGTCTGTCAGCCGCTGCTTGTTATCTGAGTCATGCAGGGACTCCCCTGCGAATCTCCGTGGAATTCTGCTGCTCACACGCGTGGGATGCAGCTCAGCACAGACCGCCCGCTCTGTCCCTCAGATGCTCGGCAAAAGAGCTGCTTCCGAAGACTATACCAATTCATACTACAGGGATGCGCTTATGTGTACTTGAGGCGGAGAAAGGGTTTAGCAGCCAGTTTGCTTACCTTTGTGTTACGATTGTGGAGGGAATGAGGCGGAGGCGCCAAGAAGCAATAGATTTGTGCACATTTACTGTATTGTTCCGCGGTGAAGCATTGGTGTCAGCTGCCACATGGTCGTTTTCTCTTGGGAATGCAAAAGTATAAAGTATAATTCTTTGTAGTCCTTGTGAATAAAGCAGTTCAGTGTATACGTTTTGTCCAATTATCAGCATGCTGAGGAAGGGACGCATTGTGGAATTTTACAGCATTGTGTGAGTTACCCAGCTTGGTATTTGTTCAGTATAATGCCTCGTGGTTTTATTTGTTAATTGTCTACCCAGAGTCGTTTTTAATATGCCTGCAGAACTCGAGTTTTTATTCTTTCGAAGAGGATTGCAGAATTAAATTGACAAATAAGCATCTATGGTACTCGGTTGTTTATGTGAGTGCCTATACTGCCCTTTACAAATAGTGCCTATTTTACAACATAGTTTCGATAAGTGGCGTTTTCGGTAGTGTGTGTGTGTGTGGGGCACCAGATGCGGTGCACTGTTGAAATAAAGGCATCTTTGTGTACATTTTAACACGTACTATTGTACCTTGAAAAATGTGTGCTATCACCCCAAAAAAGAGAGAGGTCACATTGTTTTTTTCTTTCGGGCTAGCTTGTGATATGTTCGATTGAATGATAAATGCAGGGGCGATAGTTACAGATTTCGGTTTCTGTATTCGAATGGAAAGTGGGTGCAGTCTTTAAGAGAGACTTTTTGTCCGTGTATTTTTCCAACCCTGCATTGCAGATATGTATATATGAACCAAATAAAACCATAAGTTGATCTGGTTGTCATTTACCGAATGATATGACACAACTACACATGCTGTTTGTGCTTTTCTTAAAATGGAAAATGATTTTGCCGTACATATGAACACATGCAATGTGTGTGGTAATGTGATAGCTCTGCCTTTTTTCCTGAAATGGGGCATTTTTCTCTTTTTGATGCACAATCCGACGAGTCTTTATAACCCGTGTTCTTTCTGTTTAATAAGTTTTATATTTTCTTTCTTCCCTCTTAGCTCTGTTTGTTTAATTAAAGAGGTCTTAATGCCAGCAATCCGCATTTAAACAAAAGCTGCAACTCGATGTTAACCATCGTGGTTTTATTGTGTGCCAAAGGTGTGGATTTGTGCATCCAAAACGTAAGAAATTGAAAGAATTAGGACAGATCCTTGGTATTGAGCACATTGGTTTGCTATGTCTGTGCTTGAAGAATTTCTTGCAGGCATTTTTTTTAAATCCCATCTTTTTATATTTATTTCTGTTTCACTGCATACAGATGCAAACAGACACAACACTGCATTGGAAATATGCTGATCCTTTCAGCAGGTATTTGCACCTAAGTAATATATATTTTTTTTAATTTGGAAAACCAAAATGGATATCTTCTTAGTCTAGAATAGCAAATTTCGAAGTGGTTTTAGCTCATTTTCTGTGCCTCTGAGCGTGTTTGAGCTCAACATCTTCGTATTTTACGATACACATACGATTCTATATCCACCTGCTGGTTAACTGTGTGTACGCAAATATATTTACATAGAAAACCATCATGCATGATGACATATAAGTATTTCTAGATTATTGAGAAATGCCATTAGAATCCTGAATTGGGAGCAGTGAGCGTTCCGTGCTATGTGTTCACTTTGTATGTAAAATCTGAGGTTCTAAAAGAAGCTGCTGTCTTTCTTTATCAGTACACTACTAAAACTCATATCTACTTAGGGGAGGTTCAGTGGGTAGCATAAGTGCCCTGAAAACCCACAGCACAAAAATGTATCTTGGATGGGCAAAACATAAATAAATCACTAAATACCCACATTACAGAATTATAAATTTCTTATGCTCTCCTCAGTGGGGAAAGGATCACGTGAGAGTGAATTGTCCACCTCTCCGTGGGGATTGGGAAAGCCCTAAAATAATCATCTTCAGTAACTACCTTCACTTAGATTTGAACATTAACGCCATTGCTACATCTGCAATGCAGCTACTTAGAAAAATCAAGCCATTTTACACAGATTCTGGCCTCTAGATGTGAGCACCTGCAATGGCACATACCGTCTGACTTCTCTTTCCTCAGCGGCCTTCCTAGAACCACAGGGTATTTAAGGGACCATGGGTATCAGTATTTTAAGGAACAGTGGTCCCTTACTATAAAATCTCTTAAACCATATTACATAGAGATACAATGAAACCTATGTTAGTTTTCCGAATGGAATAGCAAATGCTTTTATTAATGCATATAGCATAATATTGAAGTAGGAAACACAACAGAAAAAAGGTCAACAACCTTTAGAACTCAGACATTTTACATGTGACTATAATGAAGACAAGCAAAACATGTCACATATTGCAGAAAGTTCCAATGCTCACATATCAAATTATATATCAATGTTAGGAGTCATGATAGTGTTTGTCGATGATGTTTCAATCCCATTATAGAGTATTGGCACCATCATCAGGGCATAAGGAATTATGGCTAAAACGCAAAATGCCAATAGGTCTCGCCTTTGGGACCTTATAAGTGTTTAGCCATGCAACAGTTAAAGTTGTTGCACCAAGGATATTGTGCTGCATAACTAAATACTTCTAAGGTCCCAAAAGCGAGACCTATTGGCTATGCCAATGCTTGTTAAATTCTTCCTTCCACTGTGTTTGCTCAACTGCTCCCTGTGTTATGGTACAGACACACTCATCCTGCAATCCTGCCTCCTCTTCCACCTGTGAGCTGCTAGTACTTTCTTCCTCCCTTGGTTCCCCTATAAGGCGTGAAAGACAATCTGCAGCATAGTTTCTTACCCCCGGTACATACTCTACCCCGAACGTGTACTCCTGCAGGCTCAACAACCCACCCCCTGATCCTACTGGAGATGGAATCCAGCCCTTTTATTTAGTGAAAACTTCCACTGTAATCCTTTTCCTGTATGAAGCTGAACCACTGCTGGATCACATCCCATCCTCGTCGCCAGTGTGACAAAATGAAGATCCAAATCAGGAACAAGTGTTGAACAAAGCCAAGGTTTATTATCATAAGATAATTAACGATGCCTCAGGCACAGCTCGTAACGGCCTGCCCCTCACCGGAGCCCAGGCGCGTCACATATAATTGTCTGCTCAACATTCCAGGGGAATCACAAGCCCCCAGGAGATAAGGGGAGGGAACCAATTAGAACAGTGAGGGGAGAAAACAAAGGAGATAAGCTCCCCCAAGCTGAGAGATACCACAAAGCCCCGTCAGTGTCAATCCCTGAACAGATCCAAAACCAAGAGTCCTCTAGTGGCAGGTCTTTCCCATTCGCGCTCCTCTGGGCTCTATTTATTATTAGAACATTGAAATGTTGAGTGCTCCATTGAAGACAGTGGAGTGTTCCAGGCTTCTAATAGCTGGTAGAAGCCCGTAGAGCAACATTCCAATGTTTTCCTTTCACAGCTGTTGCAATGAACAAAGGCCTCACGGAGCCCGAGGGGATCTCCAACCCCCTTGGGCTCCGTGAGGCCTTTGTTTTACATATTCTGCCGTCTGGGTCAGAATATTCTTAACGTCTTAGAGCCCTCCGTAGTGGGCCCTACCAACCATTAAAGGCCCGCTCCTTTGTTAAAGGCCCTCACCTTCGGCTCGGGCCCTTCATCGCTGGAGCAGGCCTTTAATGGCCGGTAGAGCCCACTACAACGGGCTCTAAGGCTATAGTAAGTTTTGAAGAGGACTTGTCTAAAAGCAGATTGTGGTCCCATTTTCAATACTAGATTTATTTTTGAAAACCTTATTCTCTCTCTTCTGATGCAGTTTGTGTTGACCGGGTGTAGGATGAGACATTTTGGGTTTGCCAGTATAGCCGCACAGGGCCAAGAAGCATCGGTAGCTTGGTAGGGGGGGACCACTGAAGGAGATTTATTCAACCTCTAAAGAATAACAATGCTACCTCCGATCTATTTCATAACATTTCACATTCTATTAAGTGAAGAAATTTCAAATATTACAAAAGATGTTCCAAAACATTATCTATATATATATATATATATATATATATATATATATATATATATATATATATATATATATATATATTACAAAATGCCTGGGAAGGTAGTCAAAGTAAAAAATTTCAAAAGTTGGTCTCATTGGCAGCTAAACATAAAAACGGTTGCCTAGTGTACAATTGGAACAGTAATAAAGGTGTGGGGGGAAAAAAAGAAATCTACATGTACCATACAGTATCTTGAACTGTACATTGCAACTCACCAAGACGTTCCAAAACCATATAGAGGCAAGGCGTGTTTGTAAGGGCATGGAACCATGAAGTGAATTGCCATAGCCTTATAATGTACCTAGTTGGAGGTATGTTATCCCCCTATAATGCGTACCCCCATTAAAAAGAAGGTACTTTCCTATAGGATCCAAAGAAAGAACCTGGCAAATGTACACCCTTTCCGATACATAAACATTCTTAATCTCTGTAATTTTGTTGGTTAGTAATTACCACCACAAACGTTTTTTGAGGACATCCAGTGGGCTAATGCACCTACTGGAGAGTTGTGTGTACTCTGTCGCCAAAGGTTCCAGTCATAGTAAGATAGATCAGCAGGTCAACGTACCTACGCCAAAGATGAGTGTGTAACCTCTTTATTGGATATCTCCCTTCCAGCAAAGCGCTGAAAGACATTCTGTGGTCAGAGGATACAAATTTCAGGCTGCTTACATTCTGTAGATGTGCTTACATGTCAACAAGCTATGCTTTAGAAACGTTTAACTATCAGTTATTAGAGGTGGGTGAGCCAATGAATGCGCAAGCAGTAAGAGAACGCATTAACATTTGATGTATAAAAAACAAATTGTGAAAGAGATCTATTTAATGGCTGAATTGCACAAAGCGAAGTCAGAAAAACTGGTATCAATCCTGGCTTCCCCTCTTAACCAAATTGTATGATCTTAAGCAAATATTTAGTTTCACTGAGCTTCCTTTTTCTTATCAAATAAGAGTACCTTCAAATTAGTGACTTCAGGGTGTGGCACTGTACATCCCTGTGCGTTAGATTTCCTAGACTATAAAGCTATTTCATTTATAATAATGCCAACATATAGAGTGCATGACAAGTGACTTCCCTCTTGGTTCACTAATGACATTCTCTTCAAATGGGGAGGAATATTTCTAAGTACATGTTTAAAAACGTTTTTTCATATTGTGTTCCTCCTAATGCAGCATTATAATCTAATACAGTAAGGTGAAACGCTTCTGTATGTTAAGAAAATACATTTTTGAATTTTTAAGATACTTTATCACATTTTACATGATGTTTGCTGCATGATTTACATGCCAGATATGTTCATGGCAAGGCTTGTGTATGGGCTCTTGGTCTATATAGGCTTTCTTGTATAATGATGGAATGTTTGTTTGAATAATTAGTTTAGCTTTGGCAACATAGGTCAGCTGGCGGCTAAGGACCCACTACTTGGTTGAGAATCCATGTAAAGTGATGTACCCTCACTAGATAAGTGGGTGGCTGGAGCCTTGAGGGGAAGGAACCTACTCGTCATGGGTTTCTTTGCATTCCATTGAAAATATGGTGCAGCAAAGCTTTTTGCAAGTTAGGCTGTTGTGTTTTCCCTCAAATCTCACAGCCCCCTTATTGTATCAAGAGCCCGCAACCCATGTCTACACACACACACTATGACTTCCGCCACCAGAAAGCGTCTCTATATTGGTTTACAGAATTGCTACCAGTGTCTCCACCGATTAGACACATTTTTGTATCCACATCCTATCAAGGGGTGTAACACAGGCCCCTGCAGCCCCCGCGGTGCGGGGCGGGGCCCCGAGCTGCGGGGCGGGGCCCCGAGCTGCAGGGGGCCCCCTCATCACAGAACTCCAGCATGAGAGCTCTGGATTAAATCCATAGTGGGGTCCCCTCTGTGTACCTGGCAGGGGGGCCCCCTCAACGTTCGTTACGCCACTTTCCTATCTTCATCAGCATTTTTCCCCCAAATCCAAGTGTTCACACAAAAGCGTAACAGAAAAGGTGAGTTTTCATCTTGACTCAAAATGGCACAATTTGGTGTTGATTTCTTTCAGAAGGATGTTCCAGGCCTTCGCAGCTAGCATCCTAAAACTGCTTCTAGCTGAGTTTGTCTTCTGGGAGCAGAGGATGAGCAGCTCTCAATGTTACAGTGCTGAGGGCTCTGGTTTCACTGGATACCTGACCATGGGGTACTTCCGGGCTTTGCTCCGGGGCTATAGTCGCTGCGTTCTTCTCTGCTGCTGATTTGTGGCATCTATCTTTCTGTTCAAGTTTCCTATGATATGGTCAGATAACTGCCACCAGTAGGTGCGGCGTATGGTTGTTCTAGGTGCAGAAAGATCACAGTAAGCCTTCAGAAGCTTTTCTTCTGCCTCGTGTTCTGGAGGGTAGTTACTAGACGAGCACAAGATACATTTTTGTCTGTCCATATGGTGAAAGATGGTTCTGCAGACTTTGCTTTTCTCAGCTGCAGTTAAAAGGTGTGGGTGTGGGAGAGGCCTTGCAATTGTTTTTCTTTTCCTTTGGAGATCTACTGTGGTCCAGAAAGTCACGTCTCAAAGTCAACAACAACAAAACCTTTATTCGGCTTTTGTAAAAAAACATAAAAGTCAAGAATACAGGTATCCAAAATACATCAATCCTATGCTTCATCTTCCATCGGTTACACTTCTTCATTAAAATACACATGAATAAAATGCAAGTAAATACAAAATAAAAATATACTGAAGTAGCCTCGCGTCCATACCTGATCCACCCGCAGTAATTAGTCGCTGCTTGATCTAAGCCTGACTGCGGACTTTAAAAAACTGAGAACATGCAGTACCGTGCTCCCTGAAAGCATTAATAAAAAAGTAAAAGCAGGATGTACTAGTCTAAAATTTGCCTTTTTTTAAATTGGGATTATGTAGGACTTCCTCTGTACCTCATAGTAGTTACAGAACATTAAAAAGTGGAGCATATCCTGTGGAGACCTACCATCGCGGCAACAGGGTCTCACCTTTATTTCACCCCTGTGGGTGGGCGAGGAGAATATGGAATAAATCAAAGCGGAACCTGGTCAATAAAAAATGGTCATAAGAGCTAGGGAGCCGTAGAAGATATGATTCCATAAATTGAACAGTTTTCAAGACGATAAATCTACGTACACTGGGCTTCCTCAGCTCACGCTCTTCCCTATTTGCCACCTGCTGTCTAAAGAAAAGCCTCCTTGGCCCAGACCAGGTCCTTCCTGCTGATTGATTCTGGGTTGCTAAAGAGATCAGCTCTTCCTAGACTCCCTAAAGTCTTCCCTTATATATTTAAGCCAGGGAATATAATTAACGTGGTCAAGGGCCAGACAGTCCTTTAGGATCTCTTTGTCTACGGCAGTCCCATTACCTATCCAAATTAAGGCAGTCCTATTACCTATCCATATTTGGATCCAAAGGGCAGGGGGCGAAAGAACAAGAAGTCGGACAAATAGGCCATACTCAGCTTTTCATGTACTATGAAAGTGGAGGTTCCCTGAGGTACGCTTAAAAGCCGTCTCCTGAAGTTATTTTCAACTCTTTGGAGCACGTCATGAGAGATATAATCCCAGATTTCACTACCATACTCCACCTGTGCAATGCATTTGGCTCTATATATCTGCAGGAGTGAACCTATTTTTTTTTTGCCCAAACAAGAGGCAGTGTTGAAATAGCAGCATTAGCCCGTAATAAATTCCCCTTGCTTTCTGGTTTTTAATGGTCCTCAATTTAACTGAGCATCCAGTGTAACCCCCAGGTAAGAAAAAGCGCTGGTCTTTGGGACAAAGTAGACCCAACCTTAAAATTAAAGGACTTCCTTGAGCTATATCCCACCTGCATCACATATGACTTGGAGTTATTGACCAACAGATCCCGGTCTTCCATGAATGTCACGAAGGTGTAAAGTAGAGTTTGCAGGCCCCTCGCGGTCCGGGCCATGAGGACGGCGTTGTCCGCGTACAATAATACGGGCAAGCTGTGCTGTCCCACCTGGGGGCAGTCCACCTTCTTTGTATCCACTAATGCCTTCTCCAGGTTATTAATATATATATATATAAAAAGGGCCCAATATACAACCCTGTCAAACCCCTCTCTGGATTGGAAACTGCCGCAATCATTGGTATAATGAACCTCCCCTTTAGTGTCCCTATGTAAGTCTTGTAAAAAAAGGAAATGTCTTTATCCACCCCATACACGACAAAGTCTCCCATAGCTTACTTCTTCTCACACGATCAAAGGCCGAGGACAGGTCCATGAAGGCCAGATAAATGGTGCCGGAGCGGGCAACCGTGTACTTAAGTATCGTGAACAAATTCAAGCATTGGTTCACTGTTGACCCCCCCCGGACGAAAACCACATTGGATGTCTGCTAAGATGTTGTTATCCTCTGCCCATGTGGTTAGCCTGTCCAATAGAATATGTCCCACCACCTTGACCGTTGAATCCAGCAGAGAAATTGGCCTATAACGGAGAGTACTATCTCTGTTGACTTTTTTAAACCCTGGAACAATGGTGGATAAAACCCAGGTGCTAGGCGGTCGGCTCTTATAGCTGCATTAATGATTGATGTGAGGACTGGCACCCACAGCTTTTGGGTTAGATATGTAAAGATCCGGAGGAATGCCATCAGGTCCTGGTGCCTTATTTCTGGACAACCCTTTGATACCCTTTCTGACTTTGTCAGCTGTGATAACAAGAGCCGATTTCCCTTCTCCACTTCCATAAGCTGTGCTCGCGTCCAGTGGGCATCTAAACATTTCCTCAAAGTGACCTACCCATTAATCTTCTGTGATATGCACATCGAGGGCCTGTGCAGCATCTCCTGCCAGAAATGGACTGTTGACAATGCTCCAAAACTTGGCACTGTCCTTTAAGGTACTAGCCTCAGAGAGCTTGTTCCATGCCTCCTCCCTCAACTGTGCCTTGCTAATTCGGGCTTCCCTCAGTTTCCTAGCCGCATGAGAGCAGTCATGATCAAACCATTTTGGGGCCCGGTCCGACGGGTTTAAGGACGGACCCTTTAATAGCTTGCCAATAGTACAAGAAATGACCAAGAATGTCTCCAAGACTAACCCCGGCGCTACCTGCCGGGTTGTACAGATATCTATCTCCCTATGGTTCCTAGCTAAAAGGGACTCAAAGAAGAGATCTGGGATTATCTGTGCCCACCTTAGCCTTCTGCCCCTGTACGTAGTTTTCAGTATCCCCCTATCTGCTGCCTTCCTAGATTTCCCTAGTAGGGGCCAACTGATGTTGATACACAAAGGGTTGTGGTCACTGAAGATACCATCTTCTATGGAAAAGTCAGACAAAAGTAAAAAAAAAAAAAAAAAAAAGGGGGGTTGAAACAAAAATAAAATCTATAAATGATGCACTTCCCCTCCCTGTAAAGGTGGGAATAATAGGTTTCCTGCCTTGGTCAAACTGGCACATAGCCACGGTTAGATCAAACTCATCTACTAGGGAATTAAGAATATCTCCCTGCTGAGTATGTTCTACATGCATGCCCGTCAAGCGAGGGCAGCCCATGTCATTTAAGTTCGAAACACTCTGGTCCCCCCCCCCCCCACATAGGTGAAGGTTAAAATCTCCTGCGATCATGAGATTACTATAGTGGGGGGGCATTAGAGGACAATTTTCTTAGTAAGGAGCCCTTCCTCGAGATATTACAAACATCAGAAAAAGCAGAGGTAGCATTATAAAAATTCAGAAGCAACAAGTTATCAGACCCGTGTGAAAATAACAAGGCCTGCAGACATGAGTTATCGGTTGGCAGCACCACCAGTCTACAACGAACTGCTAAGGATACATAGATTATCAACCCACCCTTAGATCTTCCCGCCCTCGATGAGGTGGCTGGCACAAAATAAGTCTTATATCCCTCCAAAAAAAAGCTATTCGTGATGGACCATGTCTCCTGAAGGCATATCGCATCGAATCCTTTTACAAATAGGCTCCAGCCTGGGTCAGCAAACTTGCTTGCTAACCCGGCTATGTCCCATGATACGAATGTACAAGCCTTTGTCCTCCCACTGATCAACTGAGAGGCCAGGTGACATCTGGGAACAAGGGATCAGTGGCTCTGTCTTGGGTCCCCATCTGCCAACCATGTTGAGGGAGGGCAGGATGAGCAGGAAACCTCCACAGGTTCACCTCACTGGGCAACATCACTCAACTCGAGGGCCTATAAAAATGCCCCGGGGGAGGGCCACGATAGACGAGATGGGACCACGGGGTTTACTCTGATTAGCCGCAAACAAGATTCTCTCTGCCACGTGGGGTCTGTTAAAATTGACGATAACACAGTCTTCTTCGAAGTGTTTGGGCCCTTCCCACCCATGATACTCTGCGCACCATGTTGTTAAAATTCTCCGTCCCTAAACCCAGGGCCGTATTACAGTTTAGCCAGTGCAGGACTTTGTTCTTTAATTGAACTAAATCTTCTGAAGCACCCGAGGAAAGCACCGGGACGTTCCCCAGTACCACTACATATGGTGTTGATTCCGGTGTATGGTGGATAACCTCTGCCTCAAGGGGTCTGCTGCCCCGCCCCACCTCTCAATGTCTAACCCGATAAGAGTTTGGCTGGCCCCAAGCGGGCCTTTGCACACGAGGTTTTCAAAACCTCCCCTCCACCCTGTGGGCTTACTAAAGATGGGCCTAAATCCGCCGGGGCTGGGAGGGGTGGGTTGCGCTTCCTTGCACAGGGTTTAACAGTGATGGCTGCACCTGCCCCCTTGTTCCCTGTTCACGCTCTCTATTATCCTCTGTCTGAGAACAGGCTGATGCCCCCGCTGGTCAAAGGTGAGTCGTTGTCCCCCACTAGTCTATGATGGCTGATCCTTGAAAGTTCTAGCTCTATTGTAGCTAACCGTTGCCTGATAGGGTCCAACTTGAGGTCCATACCTGCCAACAGAGAACCCAGGAAGCCTTCCTTCATGGCCGCCATGTCATCCTTGGTCAGGGTTTGAGGTTTGTTGACACATTGCGCTATCCCCTCTGCCGTTTTGCTTTGCCCCCAGTCAAAGAACCTTTTCTTTTAACTCCCGGTCCTGACCTTACTCTGGGGCTTCCTACTTGAATAGATGGTTCAGAGGCAAGGGGCATGATGGCACCCTTGCTCCGTACAGTAGGGCATGGTGACTCCGTCCAGGTTTTGGTGACCATTACTTCGTTAGATCCAGGCCCCCTGCCCGCCTCCAGTCTGGTAGGTGAAATGAAAGATCCTAAGTCCAGCTGGGAAGTCTGGGATACAATGACTCTTGGTGGACTAGAAAAGAGACTATTAGCGGGGAGCATGAGAGCTGACGGGCCACCAACTCTATCTCTTTGTCTAAAATCCCTGCTGCCCTTTGTGAAAAAAAGAATCCATCGTGGTTGCTACCATCCCTGGGGCTGCTGCCACCGCTCCTTTGCGTTTCCCCATCACTCACAGGTGGGATCCCACGACAGGTATCCAGCTATACAGGGTACGCACAGTCAATACGTCTAACAGGAATATTATAGGCGAGCTGGGGTGAATAGATTAGGCAATAGGCTGCACCAGTAACTAAGACCAAAACTGAAATAACAGTAGATCTGCCTCCTACCTGCTCTTGCTGAAAGGCGAGGGCATTCCCCCACAGGGGCCTTTACTGTAGTAATTCTCTCGAATCCACCTCTACTGAGGATATCCAAGCTCCAGGCTCCTGCCCAAAGGATCCAGGATTAAAAACCAAGAGGTGTGGCCCAGCCCAGCCTCTTCTGGGCTCTGACGGGCGTTGACGGTCCCACCTGGGCGCAGCCTGCGCACGTCCCGTGCCGCGGGAGGGAAACAGTGTTTTTCAGCGTGCGGGGAACAGGGCTCCTCTTCTCTTGCTGGGCAAACTGGGACACGAAGTCCCCAACCACCGCCAGGCACAAAAGTCCACACAAGATGCGTCCCGTTTAGAGTGACTTGGGTAAAGCAGTTATTGGAATTCAGCCCAATCAGTGGGAGTGCCAAAGATTTTCTAGGGCAGGGTCAGCGCAGGCGTATTATCTCCTTTAGTTCTGGGTGACCTAGAGTGATACTGCTAATGCAGTCATATTGGTCATGCATATTCAGCATGTGCGTCTTCACTAGTATCTCTCCTGGGCACTGTAGGTCTTGTAGGGGGTTCGTCATGGATCTTCTTGCTTCCAATGTTTTGGTATGACCAGGTAACGAAGGCCTATGTAAAGGAATTGATGCCAAGTACCCCAGCTACAGCATCTGCTGCAATTCAGCGCCTTATCTTTGACACCGTAGATGCCCATGTGTGATACAATACAGGTTAATGATTTTCAAACTCAGCTGCACAAAAACCAAACTCACTATGAAGTTAGTGGTACCATGTACACTGCCAATAGTCTGCATACCCAAGGTGACAAGTGTTGCCACTGCAGTATCATACTGTGGTGTGTTGTTGAAAGTATTCCAAGGTTGAGGCGTGATCTTCTGGAATAGATTTTGATAAGGCTTCTGGTTTAGTTTCATCTTCTGATGATTCTGCGTTCAATGCCACGGAGCCTTAGTCCCTAATTTAGCATTGGTATGCTCCTGGGAGTATGGTGATAGGTTCTTCAACATAGGCATGTCTTTTGGAGTTCCTGATTGAACTAGTGGAGAACCATACTATGCACAAACTTTGACTAAAGCCACTGTTTTGGTTGTGAAGCTTGCGATATGAGCGTGCATAGCCTTGTTCGGTAATGGACTGAAATTCCATACTAAAGCACCTATCGGCTTTAGTATTTTTTATTTTTTTTTAAATACACATCGTTGATAAGTTTTATTTTATTTATTAAGAAGACGAATAGGTTACATTCATACAGGAGAGGGACCATTCAGTAACTGAACTCAAAGTGCAACCTTCACCATAAACAATCACACACAGGGAATTTTGGAGATAAAGATTTCTCTGAGTAGGATGCATGTAGCAACTTAACACAGCTCCTCCATATACAAACTTCAAGAGGCATTTCTACATTTAGTAAACTTGTACAATAAGGTTAGATAAATAAAAATTCTTGAAGAATAAAAAAAAAAAAACTAAAACACCGGAATCATACAGGTAACAATATTAACAGTGATTCTTGATAGGACATGCATGACACTTGAAAGTTGTGGTAACAACGCAAAACAGAGTTAGATTTCTATTCCACATAGTCTTTCAACCAAGCTGGTTTGGCTCTAGCTCTTTTTCGTCTGACTACCTGGTCTCCATTTAAACTCACCCTCCCACTACTACATGCCTTCCAATCATTTACTGATTCAGGCACCAAAATGACTTCGCTCTTATTCCATATATTTTCACCACTCAACTCCATTCTCTTTACTACTATACTCCGAAAACTTGGACAAACCTTTTCTCATTAATTTCCTAAATCTCACTCTCACATCACCCCTTTGAATTCCTACACACTTTTTTTAGGTCGAAACCTACCAGACAGCACAGTTGTCTGGTTTGCTAAAGACATCTTAGGGACATTCATAAAGCTTCCATGAGAATGCATTCTGCCCGTTGCTTACCATTGGCTTTGTGGTTTGGAACTCACATTTTCTGACTTTCAATTTGCTGGCTTTATTTGTTTTAGGCTGTCCAGCTTCAGTTTGTCCCTCCCAAGGAGCAAAGCCTTATCACACTACCTCTCTTTGTATTATTCCACAAGTGCTCCTTTCTGTAAACAGACCCATAAACCGTGTTCTTGTCACATTTGCCATCCATTCAATGACAGAGGTCAAATGCAAGACTCTGTCTTCGAGGGAGCTTGGTGTTTACTTTTCTTTGTTTTACTTCAACGTGAAAGGATTTATGTGACAATATTGCTGGATACTGGCGGTAGGAAACATTTTTTTCTAGCACACAACATTTAAATGAACTGTGCAAGTTTTTCCGAATATTTCAGAATTGGGAACGCACAAATAAAGCACTTTATTTGTTAATTCTGAAGTGTGCTGAAAACTGATGCTTTAATATGATCAAAACAAATCAATACACTAGATGATGCATTTCCACACATTATCGCTTGTGCGCTGTATAGTTTTATTAGTAAAACTCTGTCTGCAAATATAATGGTCATTTCAATTGAAAATGTGTTGTCTGTAATGGCAGTGTACTACCACATCATGCATACTCCTATCTATGCCACACTACTCTGCACCACTCCTCTTTACACCCCTCCATGCCACTGCACTCCGACCCACTCCATGCCTCTCTACTCCACTCTACAGCACTCCAGTCTAGGCCATTCTAATCTACATCACTGCACCCTATGCCAATGCACTTTACTCTGTAACACTCAACTCTACGCACTGTACCATGTACTCTGCACCACTGTACTCTGCCGCTGCACTCTACACCACTTTAGTCAATGCCATTACACTCTACTCTGCTGCACTCTACCCTGCACCACTCCATGCTGCTTTACCCTACTCTGAAATATTCTGCTCTATGCCATTGTACTATACGCCACTGCGCCACTCTACTCACCCAATCTAGTCTATGCCACTGCACTCTACGCCACTGCACTCTACTCTGCACCACTACAGTCTATGCCACTGCACTCTACATCACTGCACTATACGCCACTGTAGCCTGCATCACTGCGCCACACCACTCTACTCCACTGTACTCTGCTACTCTACACCACTGTAAACTATGCCACTGCATTCTATGACTGTGCATTATACTGCACTCTACTCTGTGCCACTCTGCTCTAAACCACTGCACGATACGCCACTGCACTCTATGCAATGCATTCTACTCTACAGCTCTACCCTGCAACACTGCACTTTCCGCCACTCTATTCTGCACTACTGCACTCTACGCCACATCACTGTACTCTGCGCCACTGTGCTCTGCATCACTCCACGCCACTGCACTCAATGCTACACCACTGCACTCTACTATGTACCACTCTAATCTGTGCCACTAGATTCTATGATGCTGCATTGTATGCCACTGCATTCTATGCCACTGCACTCTATGCCACTGCACTCTACTATACTGTGCAACACTCAACACCAATACACTCTACACCAGTCCACTCTATGCCACTGAACTCTACACCACTGTACTCTGCACTGCTGCATTCTATGCCAGTGCGCTCTACTCTGCATCACTCCACGCTGGCACGGCACTCTCCAGCACTCCACGCCACTGCACTTTACAGCACTATATTCTACTCTGCACCACTCTACGCCACTGCTCTCTCTGCCACTCTACACCATTGCACTCTACCTGCCATTGTACTCAATGCCACGTTTTACTCTGCACCACTCCACACTGCACTCTTCTATGCAACACTAATCTATGCCACCGCATTCTGAGACTGCATTGTATGCCGCTGAATTCTATGCTGCTGCACTGTCACTATGCTCTGCAACACTCTACGCCAATGCTCTCTACACCAGACAACTCGACTGTACGCTACTCTGAGACTCCACTCTATGCCACTCCAATACTTGACACTCTATGCCACAACAGTCTTCCCCATTCCATTCTATGACACTCCACTCTCATCTACGCCATTAACTTTTAGCCATGCTGAACAGCAGCCACGCTGGTGTACAACATGGCTGAAATCATTGGCAAAGCCAATAGCTCTTGCATGGGTGAGATCTATAGGCTTTGCCGCTGCGTGTTCTTTTATTAACTCAATCCGTTCCTCTGTTCTTCACCACAGTTTTTTTTTTATTTGACTGTCGAGGTCTCATGTTACACTTGTTCTCTAACATCCATAGTTGCCATAACTAAGTGCAGTGTGGTATCTTAATGTAGTAAGTAAGCAAATGGAATACAGAATGTAGATGACGAAGGATGGAATGTGGGAGAGATGATTGGCGAGGAGGAGCTGAGCAGTTGACAGCTGGGACACTCTTTTCGTGTACAATAAATATTCATCAGCTTTAACAACATTGCCTTCTGCTATTTCACGGAAACAACATCTTTGCCACACTGGTGATGAGCTTTGGTCCATTCCCACTAGAGGGTACTAACATCGGATGAATGAAAAATGTTGTACCTGATGTACCAAGAATTTTCAATTCTATTAAGGACACACAGGTGAGGATTAGGCTTCTCTTTCTTTCCTGAGAAAATCGCAGCAGCCAATCAAAACACTTGCAATTTTAAACGAAATATCCCATGAGTCCCCAAAAGCCCAATGTCCCATCCAATCATAGGGGTCATGTATATATGTGCGTGCTCTTTTGTAAAGATACAGGAGGTGTTTTGGGAGATATATATAACACAATAGTCTATCCTCTTTCTTTGCGAACATCAACATAAGTCCTCAAAAACCTGAGTCCAACAAGAAACTTCAGCCGAACACCAACATGCCCAATCCACAGGGGGAACCAAATCCAACTAGCGAAGAGGAACTTCCTTTGCCGTGATGCAACTGATCATCCACTAGCAACACGGTAGCCAGCTTCAAGCCGGTTTAACATCCGTTCCTGAAATGAAACTATTGAAAATAATATTGACTCCCTTAAAGATATCATAATCATTCACGGGTGGGAAAATGAGATAGCAATAATAACCAATAAAGTAACATCACAAAAAACAGCAATAACGTAGATTTACCAGGCCAACAGTTAAACAGAGTTTAGTTTTCTAGGGTGGGATAACCCTTGTCTCTGTGTCCTTAATAGAATTGAAAATTCTTGGTGCGTCAGCTGCAAAACTTTTCAGTCTTTTTTTTAGTTTTTTTTAAAACTTTTTTTATTGGTCGTTTTTCATAAGTATTACAGTGCACAAGCATTAAATATCAAACAAGGGTTCAAAACTTTGTGCATCATCTTAGTTACAATGAGGTGCATTTAGATGCATAACCCGTAGTGAGTCCCACACATAGCCCGGTGTTAATAGCTAGAGGGGTCTGTGTGCCAGTATACCGTGGAATGAATCCTTCCCCGCATATCTCCTAGTCCATAGGTGTCTGTTGAGGGTCAGACTCAGCCTCGGGTTCAGTGGATTTCGCTATCAGGTAAGTCTGGAGAGGGTCCCATATATCCCTTGGTCCAGAACTCGGGGGCAGCAACTCTGCATAAGTGGTCAGCTGATCTTTACAGTAGATCAGATCTTGCAGCCATTCCTTAAATTTGGGAGCGCTTCCTCTCCCTTATTTGCAAGCAACCCTGCTCCTAGCCAACAGGAGGCCTAGCGCCAGATAGCTTCTAAAAGACACTTCTATATCTTCTGTGTAACCCAGTAGTGCCACTAATGGTGTGAGTTAGGGGCTTGCCTTTCATTAGGGTTAATGCATCAGCAACATCTCCCCGGTACTCTTGTATCGTGCCACAGTCCCAGGTGAGATTGAGCAAATCAGCCGTTGCCAGCCCGCACCTTGTACAGCTATCTTCAGGGTGTAGGCTATAACGATGTAGTCTAGCAGGTGTGTAATAAACCCGATGTTGATATTCCAAATGAATAATTCAAAGCCTGCTGCTTGAGGATATGCGCCTTGTCTGTTGTCAACAGTATTGCCACTGTTTGTTGGTGAGTGGTGTCTCCAGCTCTCGGTCCCATCCAGAACAAGCGTTCCCAGTGACTCCAGGGACCTTTAGCTGAACTGGGTGGTATAATGTTGAGATAATATGTTTCAGATTTGTGAATTGTATCCGTACATGTAGGGTGATGAATAAGGAGGGCTCTTGTGGGAAATCAGGCATGGCCACCTTCACGTTATGACGGAGCCTAATGTATAGAAACATATCCAGGGGCGTCGCAGCTTCCCAAGTGAAGAACTCATCAAGGTTAATGAAGAGTCCCTCAGAGTATAGATTACCCTCCCCCGGTAATGACACCAGCCTTATGTAGCATATTTCTACATGCCGTCTCATGTGTGACTGGAAATAAGGTAACGGGATGAGTAGAGGGCAGGTCTATCAAGCCTTTTGGCCAATTTGTCCAAAACGTTTTCATTCTATTGCAGGACCAGAGGCTTCGGATTATGCTAGTCTAAAGTTGAGCCACCACCATCAATGTAATATCCACACTAGCTTTATGATAAAACACCTTAAAAGTGGAATCAGAAGACCAGTCCGGTGCAGCCATAATGTCTTCCACACGAGAACCAGTAGAAAAGCTTTAGAGGCCATAGCTCCTCTCAGAGTGTGCCCCAAAAATGGATACATCAATATCAGCCTCAGCCAACAACCATTTAACCCATCGAGCTACAGTTGCCAAGCAGACCGGGTGGAAAGGTTTCTGTAGAGAAATGAGTAATTGCCCTGTGGTATCTCTCCGCAACTCACAAATACACTTCTCATAAGTTTTAAGGCATTTAACCAAACTTAACTTTTGATTATGAGGGAAAGCAGGATAACTGATACATCTTGATGCAGTTTTAGTATGCATTGAAATAGAGAAAGACACCCCGTATGGAGTAAATAATCTACCTGCTAAGTCCAAGGCCCTCACATCCAAAACACATCTACTTGAAATGAGACACGGGAGAAGCGTCCGCTTTGCAGACCATTGTTTGTGAGAGAGATCTTCATTAGTGGGCCAAGCTCTGAGAAAACACAAAACCATGTCAACATCCTATAAATCAATAAATACTTCGGTTGAGAGGGGGGGACAGACCAACCGAATACCCCCTAAGAAACTTGCATACTAAGGGATGTTCGCCCACAGGTTTGCCATCCAGATGAGGCTGTCCAGCAGAAATAGAATGGAAGCTGTTGATCGTCCTATAGGCTAAGCCCTCACTAGCCAGTTCAGATAAGAAATTCACAGTCATATGGACACCTGCCCCCAAAGAATCCACGCTCCGTTCACTACATCAACATATCCATCAGTGCCAATCCGCCTCATATCGTTTGTGTGTAGAGGGAGCCCAAGACTATAGCAAGAAGAACATAAGGTCCTGTGAAACTCCTGGCACTTGCCAGCGTCGCCTGAAAGTCTCCATGCCATGAGGGACAAGGGCCCCTGAGTCACCAACAGGTGGGGAAGAGCCATCACATCGGAAAGAGGATCCAGGAAGGAGAAAATCCGAACTGGTGGAGTGCACGACCTAGACATCTCTACAGGAAACCAAGACTGGGCCTACCAACAAGGGGTCACTAGGACCAACTCTGCTGTCTGCCGACTCGTCTGCGAGCGTACCCTCTGTATCATAGAAAAGGGGGAAATGCGTACAGAAGACCCGTTGACCAGGACTGGAGAAATATGTAGTAAGAAAAACAAGGGTACCCCGAAAAGTGAACCTGGGGTGGAATATGGTTTAAGAGAACAATGGTTCATATGTGGCCAATACTGGTCCAAAAAATAATAAGGGAAGACGCAGGGGCAACCCCAAATTTTTAGAGCAAAAGAGCATAAGTCTAGAAGGATACTTGATATCTCAGCGATCAACAATCATTGTGACCAGGGACACAACAGTCAAAATAACGTCAGTTATTTAATTTAGAAATTTTATGCAGAAAATAGTTCAGGTGCTCACATAAAAAAGTGACAACAAGCGTGATGTGATAAGTGAGGGTGACTTTAAAATATATACATCGCATTGACAACATATATGAGAACTCAAGAATAAATTATACAGATTGTATTGAGTTCTTGTGGGGGGGTCGACGGCATTTCGATCTCAGTTGTTTGAGATCATCTTCAGGACAAAGCAAAATGTGAGCATGTTGAATCTATAAGAGAATTTACATGTATTAAGGTATGGTCCCTGGACGATTCATTGCTGTAATTTATTCAAACTTATCTAAGTTAATTGTGAGTTGGTGCTCCCAGTGAACAAGGAATAAGGTGGAGCATCTTATTTATTAAGTAATTACTGTCAAGTCTGTTATAAATCGCATTCCCTAAATGTGACACTGGTATCTGAGCAATTGACTAAGAGAGACTCTGAAACATTGGCAAGGAACTTAATTGAAAAAGGAAGTAATATGACAGAATCAAGTACATGTTCCATAGAACGAATCCACGATGGCATGAGAGAGTAGTGAGGTAGTGAAGTCAGTAACACGACCCAGTGAAGGAGCTTAGTCATTACATGCCATAATGCGCCAAAAATAGTTCATAACTGAATGAAAGTATCACAGAGAAAGGAACATGGGCAAAAAGACTTAATTGAAAATGAGGTATTATGACAGAATCAAGTGTTCAAGGTATTATGACAGAATCAAGTATTCAAAACTGTTACATAGAACGTATCCATAATAGCATGAGAGAGTAGTGTAGTATTGTAGTTAGTTACACGAACCAGTGAAAGAGCTTAATAATTGCATGCCATAATGTGTCAATATTAAGAGCTGAATGAAAGTATCATAGAAGGGGTTCATAGGTAGTCAAACACACTGATAGTTGAAAGCGCGAGTGACTAATGCAAAAGACGCGCGAAATTGAAGTGCTTGGAGCTTACTTGTAGCCCGGCAAGTCCGTGAGGAGATGGGCGAAGTAAGTGGCCGATGGCCGCCCTGGGCGTGAATGCAGCTTATTGGAAAACGAGCAGAAAACGAGCTACCGCTGTGCCTGGTGCCCGCCAGAAATTGCCGCTGGCTGTGAAGAGAGGAAAGGGTTTAAGGCTAAACCCGCAGAAAGGGAAGAAGGGGAAATGAAAAAGCACTTACGTTGAGCAAGGGCGCGAGTATGTATAAATTAATTATAGCTGACGAGGGCGAACCGCTCACTCTGGCGTCAAGGATCCTAAGTCCGGACTTAATACGATGAAGGCCAGTTGTGCCTTGTGGAGTTCGGTAGTCAATAATCTAAAAGTGAGAGCAGGTAATTGTGAATGCGAAGGGGCACTCTAAACTACAGGGGAGGAGCAGAGCGGCCGTATTATGACTTACTTGTGAGGAATGCATTAATCATCCTCGAACGAAGAGTGGAGCTGCCTTCCGGCTTCTCTGCTGGACGCGCTGTGTGTGTCAGGCAGAGGCAGTGCGTTAGTGAATTTAAAACGGCTGCTGGTGTGCGCGCGCTGCAGATCAATTAGCCTCGGGGTGTGTCTGAAGGTAGGGCTGGAGAAAAGCATCTGAGTTGGCCGCTAGAGGATCCAGCCTCCAACTGTAAAAAAAGCGGGAGATGAGCATTGAGGCGGGATGCAAATAGATCGATCGCGCACGGACTCCAAAGCAGATTCAATTTGTGAAAAACATGGGTATGGAATCTCCAATAACTGGAATTGCGTAGAAACCAAGAGTTCCAGTCCGCTATCACATTGGATTGACGCGGAATATACTCTGCTGTCACCGAGATTTGATGTAGGAGACAATGCCAGAAATTCTTAGCAATCTCCACTAAAAGAGGGGATCTCGTCCCTCCCAGACAGTTGATGTATCATACTCAGAAGAATGCAACAACTTGCCTTGCTTGGTAATAAAGAACGAACTGTCTTGATAGACATCCGTTTCTTTAACGGTAACTGGAGCTGGGCCTTTATAGAATCTACATGAAAACCCAGGCATTCTAGAGTCTGGGAAGGAACCATGATCGATTTCTCTGAGTTAATGACAAACCCCAGATCCTGAAGGAGCTGGACAGCCCAAGAGAGGTGAAGAAGAGCAGTGTCTCTGCTCTGCGCAATGACGAGATTGTCGTCCAGATATATGATCAATCTCACTCCTGGCGATATTGGATTACCAGCAGAAGCAATTTGGTGAAACACCAGGGAGCTGATGAAAGTCCAAATGGCAGGGCGGTTAACTCGTACCAGAGATGGCACCAGCGGAATTGGAGAAACCTTTGATGAGGGCAAAGATGGGGACTGCCAAGTAAGCATCCTTTAGTCGAGATGGACCATCCAGTTTCTCTCTTGAAAAAGAGGAGTGAAAATAAGACTGACTGAGGGCAAGATGGCGGCTGTGTAACTGCTGCGGGTGCCGCTCCCTCTCAGCTATAAAATGGTTTAAAGAAAACTACCTAAATGAAACAAGAAACCGGAATCGGCGCATACTATGAGACGCTTCTGTGCTAGAAGTCGCCAAATCACATACCTGCTGGCTCGCATCTTTTTCAAATTCCTCGGTGTTCGCGTGACTGGGGGCGGCTACGTGCATCGGCACAGGATGCCTCCCAAGCAACCTAAACTCCCCAAAGATCGGATTGAGGCCGGGGCAGCTGGTGTAGCTGGGGCATCGCGTGGACCGCTTCCTTCTCGGAAAACGCCAGTCGGCCGCAAGGGTGAAGACGCTACTCCCCCTACGGGTCACGAGAAGGAGGAGGAGACAAGCGTCAAACTGAAGACTCGTGAGCAGCGTCCCGCGGAAGCAGCGGTGAAGCCAAAACAGCAGACGGTCCATGGGATGTTCTCTGGACGCGGGCCAGCCGGCACCGAAAAGTCAACTGACAGAGAAGGGGCAAATACCAAGCTGCAGAGAGAACAAGCTTGCGCTGGTGGCCATGCTCTGCTACAAAGTGTGAGTATAGAGATACAGTCTGAGACACATTCTAGACACGCTGACAATGAGATAAATGCTCTGAGTTTGCTGCAGGATGACTGTGATGATGATGGGGGGGGCGGGGGGCAGATACATTTTGCCCAGAACAATTGATCTCAGGGAGGCAAGAAGGGAAGCTTGATATGGGGAATCCCATAGGGTCATTGGACTCTAGCAGTACTCTGATAGGTCTTAAAGCAGTTGGATCTCCTGAAGGGGACAAGTTTTATTCCCTCACCGATGATTCAGAAATCTCTAATGGTAGCAAAATGTGTGACTCGGATCAAGATAATTCTGGAGGGGATACGGACAGCTCCACGGTTGAACCTGCTACTCAGAAGCGCGCATCTGCTTTGAAAAAGCGGAAGAGCACTGGGGGGAAGACTCTTGAAGCAAAGCGCTCTGAATCGGACTATAGCAGATCTAGCCAGATGAAGTGGGGTTATTCAGCTATCCATCTTGGGTCAGAGGCTAAAGAGCTGGGAGAAGACGGAATTCAGTTTGAAGTGGCTACGTTGTTCGCAGAACCTAATACTGTCGCTGAATCCTCCCCCTCAATGGGATTGATCTATTCTACCCTCAAGCAGATGCAGGTCGAAGCACGGCAAGAACATAAAAGGGCTCATCTGGCAACAAAGAAACTACAGGGAGCCATAAGGGAAGTGAATAAGGCATGCACTGAGATCGCAGAACGCACTACGGTGCTCGAAGAACGGATAGTGGTACTTGAGGCCAGAGCTGAGACTATGGGACAACAAGCAACCGCGAATGAGGCTAGAATGACATATGTCATGTGGAAGATGGAGGATTTTGAGAACTGTCAGCGGCGGAACAACCTAAGGCTACTAGGCATAGTGGAAAATGCAGAAGGAGAAGATATTCGAGGGTTCGTCTTACGGCTGCTGAAGGGGGCCTTTCCGAAACTGGCACACTGGGACTAGGACTCGGAGGAGCAGAGAGTGCACCGATTCCCACTTATGTTGAGGGAAAAAAAGGGGACAGAGTGATCAAAATGAGAAACCCAGGGCCATTCTGATTTTCTTTGGCAACTTCCTTTTGAGGCAGGCAGTCTTTGATAAGGCCAGACCCGAAGCTAGACGCTCAGCTGAGGGTCATACTTTTTTTGTTAGGCTGGATTTCTGCCACACACAACAGTGGAGAGAAGGTGGAGGCTTAGACAATTAAGTACGCCATTCCAGAAACTAGGATGTGAAGTGTATTTAATGAGCCGAGCTCGCCTGAAGGTTATCCTTAAGGGGGTGCTCAGGGTGTTCTCCTCAGAAATCCAGGCTCAAGAGCATCTGCAGGAAATATCAGGTGGGGGGAAATAGAGAATAGGACCCGAAGAACCCATAGCTTTCCTGGACTAAGATCTAATAGGAAGCAGCAATGTCTATACCGATTCCCTGTAGCTTGGACTTTCATTAAGTTTTCAATTTTTTTTCTTTTTTTTCCCCCCCAAGTAGGGAGCGAGTGCCGGCAAAGGGCGACAGCAGGATGCAGGAGGTATCACAAGGGTCTTCGGACCTATTTTGCCCGGCCCAGGGGGGTGGGAAGGGTGGGTTGGATCCAAAAGATTGTTTTGAGGGTGAAGGTAATACTGAATGCAGGGAATAGGTACAATGGAAACGAACACTTGGGTGAATGTGTAAGGTAAGGATTGCCTCTATTAATATCTGCGGTTTAAATAACCCCCAGAAAAAAGCAGATTTAATGAGGATATCCAATATTTAAAGGCAGATATTGTGTGCCTCCAGGAGACACATGTAGAGGCAAGTCGGCGGGAGGTCGCGGAGTTGGCCGGTTATCAATTAGTTGCCAGCACTTCACAAGGGACACGAACACGGGGGGTGGCCATTATGGTTCGGAAGGGGAGAGCCAGGTTCCCACGGTCAAGCTCGGACAAAATGGGGAGATGGGTCATTACTCAATGCTGTATGAATGATTGCTCGTTCACTTTGTGTTCTGTGTATGGCTCAATACTGGATGATCCGGCTCTGTTTGAGTGGCTGAACACTGAGCTAGTTGGGTGGCTGTTAGCCCTAATAGTTTGTGGAGATTTTAATATAAATATCAAATCTAAAGGGGGCCAGCTTGGGGAAAGATCATACCAAGGCCGCAAACCTAAGGTGTTTGTCTTTAGCACACTTATGTGCACGCCACGGATTATTGGATATATGGGCTACACAAAAACCTGGAGACCCCGGCTATACATTTTTCTCCGCCCCACATCAAGTTCATGTTAGACTTGATTATTTTTTTGTCTCCCCGGTGATTGCACAGATTGGTCAGATTTACAAATGATGTCCGACCACAACCCACTGGTTCTCGAAGTAGCTATACAGGCTAACCTTCCCCCGGTTGCATGTTGGACTTTTGACAGGGCGCTGCTCTCTGACGAAGGATATATCCAACACATGAAGATCTGGATTCCTAGGTTTGTAGCGGAAAACAAAGGGAGTGCCCGCCTCGATATATAGTATGGGATGCCCTTAAAGCTGGGATAAGGGGGGGGGGAGAGACATCTAGATATGGCTGGGCTGCGCAGAGGAAGGAGAAGAAATTAGTACAAGATCTGTATGAGGAATTAGCAGAGACTGAAAGACAACTGATTGCGACAATTGTAGCGGGGGGACCTTGATAAAGCACAATCAAGAGTCGCAGTGGGGAAATCTGCGATAACTGATCTCTCGGCCAGAAAATCAGCTGGGAAATATATGGTCTGGCGTAGTAAAGTATATGAAAATAATGAAAGGGTGGGACAGCTACTAGCTCCGCGCACTAGAGAGAGGATTGTTCAGGGGGATATCTCTGAAATTAGGGATCCTATTGTTGGCCTAATCTCTGAACCAACAGCTGTGTGCTCCTCATTTCAGAGGTTTTACCAGCAACTATATATGGAGGATACCTGTTATGAGGACAAAGAATTGGCGGAATATCTTACAGGTCTCCCTTTCGGAGGGCTACCTTTAGAGGAGAAAGAGCTTCTTGAGGCTCCGATCTCAGAAGATGTAGTCAGGGGTGCAATTAACTCACTTCCGTCAGGGAAAGCGGTTGGAACTGATTCCATCCCGGGGGAATTTTATAATTTATTTTACGCCTGGCTTAATGAGCTTATGAGGGAGCTATTTTTGAGCACCCAATCAGGGGGCGCCCAGATTTTTGGAGGTTGGCCAGCATAGTGGTATTTCCAAAGAAGGATAAACCTATCAATGAGCTAGGGTCCTATCGTCCAATTACGCTGATCAATAGCGGAATTAAGATATAAGCCAAAATTCTAGCTAGACGTCTGGCAAGGGTGATTAAGAGATTGGTTTCTCCAGTCCAGCATGGCTTCGTTTCCGGTCGCAGTATGACCGACCATATTCGGCGGACGATTGCATCATTTGATGCCTCAAAAAATGCTGGAGACCCTATGGCGTTAATTCTGTTAGATGCAGAGAAAGCCTTTGATAGGGTCTCCTGGCATTTTTATGGGCTATATTGGATAGGAATGCTTTGGGCAGAGGCTTTATTAAGGCCATTCAGACGATGTACCGGAATCCAATTGCTAGGGTTATTGCAATGGGAGGTATGTCCAACCCAATCACAATCCATCGAGGAACACGACAGGGATGTCCTTGCTCTCCCTTGTTGTTTGCCCTGTACATTGACCCTTTAATCAGGAAGATCGAGCAGAATAACAGGATCTTAGCTATGCATAACAAATGCGGGGACACAAAGATTCTAGCATATGCTGACGACCTGGCGATCACCACCCCCAACCCCGCAGATGCCCTCGGAGAAATTGAAAGGGAAGCTACCTGCTTTGGACATATCTCAGGATATCTACTCAACCAAAGTAAAACCCAAATTGTGATAAATAGTGCAGTGCAGCTTAATGACTATCGGGTAGCTTTAAAGGCGAGATATCTTGGGGTAGATATTACAGCGGATGTGGTGAAGATTGTAGATACAAACCTAGGCCCATTACTTTGCAAGTTTAAAGTCGACTTTGCTCGAATGAACAACTTACAGCTTACATTAATGGGGAGAAGCAACGCAATCAAAATGATATTTCTTCCTAAAAGTTTGTATTTTTTTCGGGCCATTCCTTTAGAGGTAGAAAGCTCCTGGTTTAAATCTCTAAATCAGATGATTTCTCGTTTTTTGTGGGCCGGTCAACGCCCCCGGAGGGCTTTCAAATTTTTGACTCTTCCAAGGGATTGAGGTGGGTGGGCCGTTCCCAACTTTCAATTGTACTATTGGGCATCGATGCTGCAGCAGATGGCAGGGCTGTTAAAAAGGGATAGGGTTGGCTTAGAGGGGGAGGCCTCAACTTCTATTTATGAATTAGTGCTGGGTATAGAAGCTAGAGGATGTTTTCTTCGCCAGATTGAATTTGACTATTTCAAAAGGGTCAGATTCAAAATCTTGATGGGTGCATTTTAGGTATGGACAGCTGTCCAGAAAAAAACTTGGATTGGGTCGGGTGAATAGTTACACCCCTATGTATGATGATAATTTACTTCCAGACATTTTTAAAGATGGATATATGAAACATTGGGACCAGATGGGGTTGGGGAAGATTGGGGACCTGGTAGATGAAGGAGGGATTTTATCCTTTGATACCATTAAAGATAAATCCGGGATTGAGAATACTCAGGGGCATATTATCAAGGGCTTTATCGCCGATTTAGCGGCACTTTTTGCCGCTAAATCGGTGATATTTTTAACGCCCTATTAGCAAGCTGTCGCTAACAGGCGTTAGCGACAGCTTTCAGGCGTTAGAGGCCGGGAATTACATCGCCTTGCATGTCAGCGATATTTATCGCTAATGACATGCAAGGTAGGCGTTCCTCACTAAAAGCGACTGTAAACAGTCGCTAACACCACTAACCCCTATTATCAAGGCAGGCGAAGCGATAAAATAAATCGCGCTAAGCGCGTTTATCGCTATATTTTATCACCTGCTACTGACTATGACTTACCTGTTTGTAGTATAGGAGGTGGATTCTAATGCTGAATCCACCTTGGCGTTAATGCGAGAATATCGCTGGTTTTCCAGCGATATTCTCGCATTATGCCGCTATCGCTGGAATAATCATCGCCATAGCGCTAATTGTTGCTAATACAGCGTTAGCGTGGCGATATATTCCAGCGATAGCTGGCGATAAAATATTTCGCGCTAAGCGCGCTCTGCGATATTTATCGCAATCTTGTTGCTAATATGGCCCTCAATTCTTTAAGTATCTACAAGTAAGAGATTTTCTGGTTAAAAGGCGGGGGGAAGGTCTGGTTTTTCTCAGGTGGCACTTGTTGACTTACTGCTGAAATCTCCACCTTCATTAGCTACTCTATATAAATTACTAAACAAAGAAATGGTGGATAATCTCACGAAGCATACGGCTCGCTGGTCAGAGCTTTTGCAAGTTGGGACTGGAGAATGCGAAGACTCTATATTTAGCTCCGACATCATTTATTGCTGCCAATTTACAGATACAGTGTTATAAATCCTAGTTAATCTCTACATCACCCCAGCTAAGATCGTAAAGTGGGGCGGATCTGCAGGTACACATTGTTCTCGATGTGGTTGCTATGCTGCAGATCTCACCCACATGTTCGCAAATTGCCCTAAACTCGATATTCTGAAAGGAGATGTTGGTAAACTGCTTGAAGCACAGTTGGGATTTCTGGTAGTTCTATCCCCCGGCTGATGGTCTTAGGGGTGAGCGATTTAGAAGTCTTATGGCGGATCCAGACATTTTTGTTTATTACCATGACTGTCCTAATACTATGCTTGGCTACATACTGGCTGGATCCCGAACCTCCATCTGGGCAACAATGGTTGGGTAGACTTCTAGCAAAATTGGGGCATATTCTCAAGAACGTGTGATAACCACCGCAAGTTTAGCGTAACGCAACTTTGCATATCGCAGTCCATCGTGGTAAAACAACGCCGTGTTAACGTAGCATTCTCAACCTGGCGGCACCACGCGATAGTCCCACCATAACGCACCAAATGACCGCGTAAAAAACAACGCGACGCCCAAAAAAATGCGAAACACCAACGCGAATAAAGTTGCGATGAGGCCAATCTCGAAAAAAAAAAACGATAACCAGCGACAGGCCTGCAATTTCCACGCGCCTGGCGGGAAAATGCACCATAAAAGTCGAACAAGAAAAACAAACCATAACCAAAAGAAACTGCGTAGAAACATGGATGCACCCGGAACGAGTGCCCAGGTCAACGCGAACCCCACAAGCCCCACAGACCACCAGCAAGGAACCTCTGGATCGGTGAAGGCCAAGGAGAAGAGGAAGGGGAAGACGGGGTACAGTCCGCATGACAACCGGATCGTCGTCACGGAGGTGACAGAGACTAACAACAACTGTCCGTCACCACCACCGTGTCATTGGCAACACAGACGGAAAAATGGCATTCCATCGTGAATGCAGTCGGAGTGCCGAGGAGGCCAAGATGCGCTGGCACGAAGCCAGAAGCCAAAAGCCAAACCAACCAGAAACCCGCTGCCACGCGGAAGGCAGCAACGGAGAATGGAGGTGGGAGTCCTGCGCCACAGGAGGAGCTGGAGCAAATGGTGGCCACAGTAATGAGTGTGGAAACGGTGCAAGGAGTCGGGAGTCCGGACACTGCTCGACATGACTTGACATAACATCAACAGGGTGAGTAACTAACAGGGACTGGGGGGACGGGCACAATGCACACATGCACAACGACGTGTAGCACACACCACACCCACAACGACCCTGGGTCATGTCCCTGATCCCTGTGGCACACTGCAGCACACATACAAACACCAAGTAGGCCCCCGTCCACCATGTGCCCAAAGGGGTCCCACCCCACACATCACCAATTACACAACACACACATGCACCCGTGCGAAACACAGCAAAGATGCGTATGCGAGAGCCACACTGACAATGCAAGTAACACCACATGAGGAGCAGCATGGCCGGAGTACAATCACCATGACACTGTGCATGCCACGAGACTGAGTTGGCAGAGTGTGGACTACATCCGGAAGGAGCAGGTCACACCCTGACACATCCACAAACAACCACTGACGTCAACAATACATCTGCAGACAAACAATGCACAAGAGTACAAAAACCGTCCAGGAGCACAAATGACCCCAGTCGCCAACATCACAGCACCACAAAAGCCAAAGGCACACCGCCTCCAAGGGATAAGGGGCAGCAAAATCACAACAGCAGGTGCGACTCACACATAATGCAGCACACACACATAGCAAGCACAGCACATCCACATGGACGGCAATGTGGGACACAGTGCAACACTTACACAGCAGAACAGAGGACACAACTGGCTCTGCCTGTGCGTAGAAAATGGCCAATCACATCTGACATAGCAGGAAACTGTGAGATGAAAATGTACGTGTACAACATCACCTACGTCATGTAGTCCAATTGTCCACTATCCCGCATCAAATAGTCCGCCCCTCCAAAACAGTCACAATGTACATTGTCATGAAGTCTGTATGTAAACCCGAACAATGCGTCAACATACATGCCAACACAATGTCAACAAGCATCTCCCCTTCACATTGCAGAGGGACAAACAACACCTCCAGCAGAGCAGACCAGACAACCCATCAGTGATGCTGAAGAGGACCTCCACACTTCCGACACCGACGCCCTACAACAGTCCATGGACATCTCCGGCAATAGAGCTCCAGGAGCAGGGCAGCCCCGCTGCATCAAGGACACACCACCCCCTGCACTGACAACACAGCTGGACGCACCCACCACCCCAACTGGCTCACAGCAGCCCACCTAAGCACACATCCCATTACAAGGCCAGCTATCAGACTGCCAGAAGGGGCTGGCCGAACATGTGCGGGTGGGGTACTACCTCATGGGAGACGAACTAGATCCCATACGTGGGTGTCCAAGTCCCATCAGGGACCACCTACACCCCCCAACGGAGACCCACACTGCGACAGGGACACATGCCTTTGCACATTTCCAGTACTGAACCACACCCAGAGCCACGTGATAATCACCCACACCCCGGACTGGCGTACGCCGGCCAAGTTCACTCCTCTTACGTATTGGGTGGGGGACGACAAAGCTACATGTGCAATGTCCCACCCTCTGCCTGCGGTGACATGGCTGCGTCCTGTGCACACGGCACAATGTAAGGTCGTGGGGCCGGGGCCCTAATGAATACATCATGAGCACACGGACACACTCAGATAGTTCGTTGAACTGGCCACGAGCACGTGCGCTCGACACCTTTATTGGCATGGTCACATGTACAGTGACGCATGTGCTGGATGTGTGTGGGGTGAGTGTAAGCCAGCCTGCAGGGAGTCGTTGGTGCTGGCAACAACTTGAACAGTGATCACAATTGAAGCAGAAACATAAAACACCAGCATAACAGAAACAACTGTGAAGCATCATGGTGGTTGCCGGAGAGAGTACAGTGTTCACCCAACATGCAAGCAGAATGGTCCTTGATTTGTGGTGCACTGAGTTAGTGGCACCTGAGGAGCTGAGCAGGGTATCAAGCTGATGATGGCCCCCCCACGACTGGTGTGAGCTACTCAAAGTCTGGCAGTAAGACACTTCCGACTCTGGCACCTGTTGTCTGGAGTTGGTCCTGGCGGTGGTGGCGCGTGCATCTTGCGGTGATGCGACGTCCGGGCAGGTCAGGACTCGATTTGATGTGTGAGCCCAGGTGGATCGCAGTTGAGGCCGGAGGGCATGATGCAGGGGGCAGAAGCCGGCCGGAAGCGGCAAATGGAGGAGTGGAATGCTACAGGCCCGTTCTGGCCTCATAGTCAGTATTACCGACATGATGATGAAGACAACCCCCAGTCCATAGACTCAGCCGCCAAAAAATCTCAAGAAGAAACTGTCCATGGATGTTGGGGAACAGACTTAGTGGCACCGGAGCTGAAAGGGGATGCAGTCTGCGACGAGGCCAGTACAATGATATCAGCTCTGCCATAAATGACTCATGACAGAGTTCACAATGTGTGACCTACTCGACCGCTGTGTGGTCTGGAGGCAGCGGTCAGCGCGGGCCAACCGCTGTTCAGCAGGCTCCTCCTGGAACACTAACACAGCATTGAAATGGCATGTGGTGATGACTTGTGGTTGACCGAGGCAGTAGCGACAGAGCTGAGCGGGTGTTTAGCCAGTGACGATGCCGTGTCCTGCCTGGTACGGACTGGATTGGATTTGTGTGAGGCCTGCAGGCCCGCAGTGTAGTCTGAAGGCATAGTCTTCAAGGGGCCACAGACACGTGTGGCTGGGATGCCATGCACATACTTCATGTCACCACATCGAAGGGAGTATAGTGAGTTAAACTCGACATTGTCGTGTGTACTCGGCCATTGAAAAATCAAGACTCAGTCCCATATGTGTGACCTCCTTGACCGCAGTGTAGGCCCGGGGTGATACAAAAGGGGATGATGGATGGAACGTTTGAGCCAATCAAACACTCACCCCCAGTCAACTGATCTGGGTTTAATCCATCATCATTCTTTAGCTCACTCCACCACCCCAGTTCAGACATGGCCATATGCAAATCAGTCTGACCCTGTGCCTCATGGGAACAGTCCAGCCCGAACTGCCAAGCCATGTCTTCCCTGGACCGGAAACAAGCATCCTAGGACCGATTTCTGGCATTCCAGCCATCATCAGCCAGGCTTGCTTGAATCCAGTGGCAAAGTGAGCAAGGGACCCACGTCTGGGCATACCCCCGCCAACTTAGGGCGAACAAAGCGATACAAAAGGGGATGATGGATGGAACGTTTGAGCCAATCAAACACTCACCCCCAGTCAACTGATCTGGGTTTAATCCATCATCATTCTTTAGCTCACTCCACCACCCCAGTTCAGACATGGCCATATGCAAATCAGTCTGACCCTGTGCCTCATGGGAACAGTCCAGCCCGAACTGCCAAGCCATGTCTTCCCTGGACCGGAAACAAGCATCCTAGGACCGGTTTCTGGCATTCCAGCCGTCATCAGCCAGGCTTGCTTGAATCCAGTGGCAAAGTGAGCAAGGGACCCACGTCTGGGCATACCCCCGCCAACTTAGGGCGAACAAAGCGATACAAAAGGGGGATGATGGATGGAACGTTTGAGCCAATCAAACACTCACCCCCAGTCAACTGATCTGGGTTTAATCCATCATCATTCTTTAGCTCACTCCACCACCCCAGTTCAGACATGGCCATATGCAAATCAGTCTGACCCTGTGCCTCATGGGAACAGTCCAGCCCGAACTGCCAAGCCATGTCTTCCCTGGACCGGAAACAAGCATCCTAGGACCGGTTTCTGGCATTCCAGCCGTCATCAGCCAGGCTTGCTTGAATCCAGTGGCAAAGTGAGCAAGGGACCCACGTCTGGGCATACCCCCGCCAACTTAGGGCGAACAAAGCGATACAAAAGGGGGATGATGGATGGAACGTTTGAGCCAATCAAACACTCACCCCCAGTCAACTGATCTGGGTTTAATCCATCATCATTCTTTAGCTCACTCCACCACCCCAGTTCAGACATGGCCATATGCAAATCAGTCTGACCCTGTGCCTCATGGGAACAGTCCAGCCCGAACTGCCAAGCCATGTCTTCCCTGGACCGGAAACAAGCAACCTAGGACCGGTTTCTGGCATTCCAGCCGTCATCAGCCAGGCTTGCTTGAATCCAGTGGCAAAGTGAGCAAGGGACCCACGTCTGGGCATACCCCCGCCAACTTAGGGCGAACAAAGCGATACAAAAGGGGATGATGGATGGAACGTTTGAGCCAATCAAACACTCACCCCCAGTCAACTGATCTGAGTGTTTGATTAGCTCAAGCGCTCCGTCCATCATCCCCTTTGGTATCGCTTTGTAGGCCCGGGGCAGCGGTCAGTAGGGGCCCACAGCCACGTGTCGTTGGCCCGCTATGCACAGAGTTAGTGACACCAGGGCAGTTGTCGGCAGTGTTCGTACACCTCCGTAACAATGGTCCTTTTCTCCTCCGGACTGAACCGCGTCTTCCTCTTACTCATCTCCTTGCGTACAATGATATGGACTCCGCCATGCGGAAATCACGACTCAGTTCCACATGTGTGTCCTACTCGACCGCAGTGTAGGCCGAAGGCGTAGTCATCAAGGGCCCACAGACACGTGTGGTTGGGATGCCATGCACAGAGTTGGTGGCACCACATCGAAGGGAGTACAGTGATATAAACGCTGCTATAAAGTGTGTACTCTGCCATTGCATAATCAAGAGTCAGTCCCAAATGTGTGACCTACTTGAGTGTAGTGTAGGCTGGAGGCAGCGGTGGAGTACGTCAACGAGAAAGGAATAAAGCGGGCCTGTGTCGCGGAGGCCGTGATGGTGTGAGGAGGCTGCCAAGGACGCGGGGCTCGGGCTTGGAGCTTGCGCCGGCACGTGGTGGTCCTTCTTTGACACACGCCGGTGTCAGCAGGTGAGCTGTGAGGCCTGGCTGCGCAGGGGCGGGCATGACAGGTTCGGGGTCCAGCGGCCCGTGGTGCAGCAGGCGTATAGGTTCGCAGGCCACAGCGCTCACGGCGGCGGCCTCTTGGCGGGGTAGGAGGCGCTGCCCTGGCAGACACGTTTGGCATTCCGGAAGAGAACCACGCCCAGGGCTACATGCTTTTTATTCACACCCCTACGCTGCCCTGGCGTACGCCGGGCCAGCCCACTCCGCACACGCTCACAGGGGGGGACGTCTCAAGCTACATTTCCGCATTCTTCCCCACTGGCTGGGGTGACATGGTTGCGTCCACTACACTCCAAACATCAGCAGTGCATGTGGACATGGATATGTCTGTGGCCTGCATACTGCAGTCTGTCCAGAACATCTCCGCCACACTTGGCATTGTGTACATTCTCATTCATGGGTCACTTGCCTCCTTCGCACATGCCTGGTTCCCACCTCTCCCCACATTCTGCTATTGTGTGGCTGAGGTGCCATGCCGTTGATGGCTCATGTACATGGCTGAGCAAGGTTGCCTCAGTAAGTTGTGCTGTCGTGTCTGGTGGGTGGGCATGTTGTTTGGCATGTTGTATGTGATTTTGTGACGTGCGCATTGCCAGTGTTGTGAGTTGCATGATTGTGGAGTTGAGGTGTGTGGTGTGTTCATTTGGTACTTACCTACAAGCAGTGCATTTCTATGGGTGCCATCCTGGAAACGCTGGTTGATGATGGACTGTCGGGAGATGATGGAATCATGCACACTGCCTGGGTACTTGGCTACGACATTGCTGTAGGGTCCCCGGTGGTCCACTATTGCCTGCACTTTGATGGGACGTGTGTGCTTTCTGTTGCGGAAATTGTGTGCTTTTTCGGCAGGGGGCACAAGTAGGACATGTGTGCAGTCGATTGCCACCAACACGTGCGGGAATCCTGGTATGGCGTGTAGTCCTTGCTTGGTCTCCAGCTGTTCCTGCACATTGTGGGGGACGTTTAGGTACTGGGGTACCTGGCTGATGATGGCATCCAGGACAGGTGTGGGGAACTTGGATGGGGCTGGCTGTGAGCCTCCTCCGACTCTGGCGGGTATTGGTTGGGAGGTACCAGAGGCCAACAGGTGCAGCACAGCCAGCAGCTTTGTCTGCGGAGGGATGTTGGTTGTCCGCTGTGTTGGTACCCTCAGCCTGTGGGCAATGGTGTTCAGGATACGATGGATGGTTGTCCTTTTGAGCCTGCCGTGGGCATTGACATTGTCTGTTAGGTGTGTGAGGCTGGTGCAGTTCCTGGAGGTCCACTGTCTTTTTCTGCGCTGCCTCTGTGGTGGTCGGGGGGGTGGGGGGGGGGAACGGCGGGGGGAACGGCGGGGGGGCCCCGGTTTGGTCCTGGGGGTGGTGGCGGTGGGTGTTGTTGCCCTCTCGGGGCTACGGGATGCATGTTGCGTGGCTCCATGGCATCTGTTGTCCTTCATGTGTGGCTGTGGGCTGGGCTCCCTTTGGTGGTGCAGGTTGTCGTCCGACTTTACACCAGGTCAGAGCAGGTGTTAGTTTCCTGCTGGTAACGCACCTTATCGCCTGTTTTGTGGCCTCATCGCCGATGTGGCTGGTCGTTGAGAATGTTGAGGTGTGGTATTGTCGCGGGTTTTTGCTCGGGAACGCCTACTCCATCTCATTAGCGATAGTTGCCGGGGTCCTCTGTGGCGATGTTTTTTGCGGATACTTTCGCAGGTAAACTGGTGCTATAGGCTGTTAGCACCAGCTTGTGAATGGGGCGATAACTTTATCGCGACTTTGGCTGCGTTAAAGTGCCGTTAACTCGGCGATAGCTCCTTGAGAATATGCCCCATAGTGTTCTTAAATGGCAGTATATGAACGCAGGGGACGCAATGCTCAGAAAAGGGGCGCGGAAATATGGGAACCAATCAGCCGGTGGATCAAAAGGATCGAAGAGTAGGGATTTACTGAACTCGGGCCAGGGGTGCTCTTCGGGACTAGGAGAGTGGGGGGACTAGAGAGCACGCTTGGCTATTAACAAGGGATCGAAATTGTAAAGCTGTGAATTTGATTTTACGTTCATAGGTATATTCATGCACCTACGTTTTTTTTTTTTTATCTGTCTTTTCTTTTTTCTCTTTTTTGGCAGTACCTATTTCCCCTTCCCGTTTCTTTTTTCACCTTTTAAAAATTTGTATTAAATCTAGTGAATGGATCCAAACCGGGGGGTGGGGAAAGCGGGGAGGATGGGGAGAGCTAATCTTTCTGTACCGTGAAATGTATTGGAAAAGGAAAAAAATTCTGTGAAATAAAAAATAATTAAAAGTTTTTTTAAAAATTAAAAAGAAGAGGAGTGGGATGCTTCCCTTATCGAGAGGTGGAGAAAAACTCCAGCCTGAACCATCTGCAACACCCACGCGTCTTGTGTGATAACCCTCCTATTGTGCAGGAATAACTGTATCCTTTCCCCCCCAACCACAGCCTCTGAAGATTGGGATAACTCTCACCTGAATAAGTCATCAGCGACGTTGCTTCTGCCCCTATATCTGCCGCGCAGGGATCAGCCACAACCTCCTCTGTTGTGGGAGGGGTAAAAGTTGGAGGAGCTGAGGGAGCACCTCAGCCTCTTGGTGCATATCCACTTGAAGCCTGGTTGAAAACATGGCCTGCCGTGTGGCCTCAGAAGTGCCCTTTCCTTCCAAAAAGGCCAATGTTAAAGACTTTTCTCATGAATGTTTGGGCTTTATCTAATGTGGAGAAAGTGGCAACATACTTGCCAAAGTCCTTGATGAATTTGTCCCCAAATAGTAAGCCATTAGCCATTGTGTCTGCCTCTGTAGACACCAATTCCGCAAGTTTTGTGTCAATCCACATGAGGAAGGACTTGCAGCGTTCTGTGGACATAGCGCAATTAGCGTTGCTGAGAAGGCATAACTCCCCCTGCACTCATTTAAGGACCTCCCCTGCATCCATCTGGGAATCTGACTCCTTTGCCTGGATGGCCAAATCTAGGATCTTAGTAATTGACCCGGAAAGATCCAAGAGTTTATCTTTGCAACCGCACCATACCCTATCCAGGCCCTTTTTTGGGTCCTTCGCTAACTTTTTGAGAAAGGTCGCCATATTGTGGTCCAATTCTGGCGTATCTGAAAATTTGCAGAAGAGAGAGGGTCGAGGACATTCAGACCACAAGGTGTGACACACCTCACATTCAAAACCTTTGCGCGATCTGTCCTGGATGTAATGCGCCACTTGCATACAAGATACCCACTCAGTGGAACGGAGTGAACTATATTCTCTAGGTCAAAAAGTAAATTTCTATTGGCTGGTGCCTCAGGCGCAGAGTGGTGTGTTTTACTCTTGTGTTTTGCTGCACGTTGCTGATCCTCTTGGGGAGCTTCAGAGTCAGATTGGGGGAGTGGGGGGGGGGGAAGGGAGATGTCGCCAAGGACAAATTTAACACTGGGGGCATTGAAACCGTGGAGATCCCTGAAGGGCCTTGAGGAGGCAAGCTCCCATATTTATGGTCCTGGGGGACTGAAGCAGCAGCAATTTCCAAGAGAACTTTGGCCAAGCAAGAACACCCACCCCAGAGGCTCTCATTGGCCGTGATGTCACTAGGTAAGGAGTCACCCAAGGGTGCAGCCAACTCATGCCACCCATAGCAGTTCAAAAGTTGTGTGAATGGCCTCAGAGCCCTGATAACAGCCCTTTTAACAGAATCCTGCACATGGGTATCCAGTGCCTCCACCAACCTCTCTTTCACTTGATGTTTATAGGGTACTTCGGCATATTCCATATAGGCTGCTTCCTCGTCGACGTAGTACATCATACTGATATTGCAACAAGTCTCCATGAGGATTGGAAGAGGTTCAGGGGGGAAACGCAGCCCCAAAAACAGGTGTAAAAGGTGCCTGGAGACCAACAGAGGCCGGAAAAATCCTGCCCAGCCAGACAAACTTATGCTATAGAGAGAGCCACCTGCACTCTTCCCTAGGGCAAAGCCCTGCACACGTTTTGACAGCCCCGTCTGGCTTTTCAAGGGGACAGCTGAAGTGCTTCTTCTGTTGAAGCGTGCGAAGCCGATCAAATGCACAAAGGGCCCAGATGGGGTTTGCGCACGTGCGCGGAGCTAGTCAACAGGACAGCGCCTCTATGAGAGCAACCTGCACGCTCAAGTCCGCGCTCCACGCTGGCCAATGCAACGGGGGTAATCCCCACAAAGTGGAAACCGCTTGGAGAGATATATATACATATATATATATGCAGTATGTCTCCGGTCTCTCTTTGCAATCATCCACGCTGAGACAGGAGCACGGACACCAATTTAAAGTGCAAAAAATTATTTTATTCTTCTAACAGCAGCTATCGGCCATAACGCGTTTCAGCCCCAAAGGGCCTTGATCACATGATTCCTTGAATGAAAACTGGGCTGTACACCTAACCATCCCCTCTCTCTTTTTTAGTTGGGTTGAGGTATTGAGGATTCTACACCCCTGTAATTATGTCTCCACTGTTATTGTCCAATTATTTGTGGACGCTCACCCTGACAGCGTGAATCAACTGTCACCAAAATATCCCGCTGGTACTATAAAATCACTGTGGACGCTCACCCTTATAGTGTTTATAACTTTCTGGTCCTCGTAATACCCAGCTATGACTGTACTTTTTAAAATAAAGCCTCACTATAAGCATACTAGTAAATGAAGGGTTAATAGATGCCGAAGGGACGATCGCGTGTTGACATCATCACGTTCCGCGTGATGACGTACACGGAAACACTGACCGGTACATTTAACGCTGCCCGCCCGGGATACAGGTTATCCTCGGGATCCCGGGCCGGGACTGAAACAGGTGCCAGATGCGGGCGTTTAACTTGACGAAGTGAGTAGGGCACTTGCCAACTTACCGCCGGACTATCGACACGCATTTGACCTAATGATATTTTTAACTTCCTCGTCCCCAGGGTTTGACTACAGGTAGCGCCCCCGCCAGGATCCATGGGGCACCGCACACTTGCGATCGAAGTAGGATACCAGTAGTCTAATGTTTTTCGCCATGTTTCATCAAATTTCCACTCCTATAAGAGATTGAGTTTTATTTAGTTCTATTTATTTTAACTAAACGATCACACTGTCTCCTAATACTTTTTAGAGCAATGAGAGCCCGCATACTTTCGGCGTCTCACTCTCGATGGGTCAATTTCGGCAAATAGTACGAAAATTTCCCGATAAACACATCACATCACCAGTGTCACAAGTGTGATAAAAAAGCATGCGTGTTACGGCAAGTAATGGTTGCCAATTAGACACATGAGTGTCCACTATCTGCATTATGGTCACGGGTGGAATAAATGTAATGAAGATCCAGGCTTGTGGGTCATGAGTCATTGCACCTGGTGAACCTAATGCGCACGTTACTGCTTTGGGACATAAGATCTCTTGATTGAATGATTGTCTGAAAGAAAAATGCATAAGGTTAACAAAGTCGTCGATAGCAGAACCGTAAGTTTGCGGTTCACTTCTCACTGAATAAGTGCACCTTAGCGAGTGCACTTGTTTTTCCGCTGGTCCTGAAGAAAGCTTAGCTACTAAGCAATAATAGGCTGAAACGTGTAGACCGAATCACGACCGTACCACGGATGTTTAAGATCAATTGAGTCACAGATAACATCCCTGCCCGTTGTTTTTAAAACTTTGCTCTACGACCCCACCAATAAACTCCTAGGTGTCATAGAGGCAATTTTAAACCTAACCACTTGCCACATTCTCTGCACTGTCCTCACAAAAAAAACCCGGTCCGCTGTAACTCAGGCATCAAAGCACACCTGGAAGGCACCCGGCCTCTCAGGTGGGAACCCAATGATGAAGCATGCCACCAACTAGGTTGGTGGGCGAGGGTTCTTCTTAAAAAAATAATCTTTTCCCCTTTTTCTCCCTTCTAAGCAGCGATGCAAATTCGGTATTGCTCCTTCTATGTTGATTGTGTTAATCTTTAAGGGGACTAGGAGTAGTTCCGTCACACCCTTTCTCTCCTTGTGTTACTTGACTTGAGAGAGAGATAGATATATATATATATATATATATATATATATATATATATATATATATATACATACATATACATACATACATACATGACATGATTGGATGGGACATTGGGCTGTTGGGGCTCCTGGGATATGTAGTTTTAAGTGTTTTGATTGGCTGCTGTGATTTTCTCAGTAAAGAACGAGAAGCATAATCCAAAGCCTCCGGTCCTGCCATAGAATCTGCCTCTGCCAGTCAACAAGTTAACCGAGGATATCTGTCTGAACATTTGACGTTGGGATGAGAGTAACATTTGCTCTTGTTGAGCTTCTCCTGCATGTGCAGTGGATATTTGCACTATTAAGTCATAGAAGTGAAAAACCATTACCTACACTGTTGATGTTTGAATACGGGTGGATAGCACAAGGCAGCGTGGCACGATTACAGTATTCCATTCTCGAGGCAGCTCCCAACCTTTCAGCTCACTCCATCTATCTCACAGCAATTGAGAGATTCACAGTATTCCGTTTGTGAGGCAACGCGATACCATAGTGCAAGAAATCTGCCAGCGGGTAGCTAAGACGGATGTATAAATCTCTTCTGGATGCTTCCCACTGTGTACCCAGCGACCAGTGCACCAAGCAGGAAACAAATCTTACGTTGTTTTTTTTTCTCTTCACATAAGGCGGTGGAGTGCTGTTGTGGAACCTTCTTCTATTTGAGGGGTCTAGACAAAGTGGATTGTTTCATGAGACTTCTTTATACTTGAGTTTAGGTCATAACGGCGTGGATTGTTATGTAGGAATTAAAGATTTTCACGCAGTCGTGTGAAGAATTTTCAATTCTATTAAGGACATGGAGGGGAGGAATATGCTTCTAACTTTACTGTAAAATTTCAGCAGCCAATCAAAATACAGTAAGCACAAAAACTATTTTGCCATCAGTCAATCAGGCCCCACCAGCCCCTGTATTATGGCCAACCCACAACAATGCCTCATCTTTTTTGCCAACCAGTCTGAACAGCAAAACGAAAAGTCAGAATATTCCAACGAATCCAACAGCAACAGTCAACTGGGTGCCAATAAATAAGGTGAGCATTGTAAAGGAACTTCAGCCATTGATCAGAAAGTTATCAATAAGACCCAGACCGCAGATCCTCAGCTCTGCTTCTGATCGGAACCTATCAAGAAAAAAGAAAAGCGTAAACTTTGCATACACCACCCAGCAAGCAACAAGGGGAAGGAACAACAGCAATACTTATACATATCTGGACAAAACATTACCGGGTGGGATAACCCTCACCTCCGTGAACTCAATAGAATTGAAAATTGTTGATCCGAATGCTTGAAAAGTTTTCATTCTATGTCAGGACCAAAGGCTCTGATTATGCTTTTTTTAAAGCTGATCCACCACCAGAGAAGCAACATTTAAAATAGGCTTATAGTAAAAACATTTAAAGGTAGAATCAGAGGACCAATATGCTGCTTTCATAATATCCTCTAAACGAGAACCGAACCCAAAAGATTTTGAGGCCATAGCACCCCAAACTGAGTGTACGCCAAAGACGGACAAATCCACACCAGCTTCCGTCAACAATCATCTGATCCACCTAGTTAGCGTGGCTAAAGCCACAGGGCCAAAGAGCTTCTGTAAAGCATTCAACAACTGCTCTACAGGATCTCGTCTGACAAACAGTAGCAAACTCAAAAGCCTTTAGACATTGAACAACACATAACTGAGGAACATCAGGAAAACTAAAATAAGAAATACATTTAGAAAACATTATTTTTTTCTTAACGAACTTTATTCAGTTTTATGATGGTACAGTGTAGGCCGCAGGCCAGAATATCAATGAGTACATTACTGCTCAAGGTATTGCACCAGAATATTAATACAAAAGAAATCATAAGAACAAACTTATAAGAACATGGCTGGACGAGGCTTTGGAATCGCACCCCGCACCCCCACACCACCCGATTCCTAGTGTTAGATGTGCGTTGCGTAGTTGTGTTTAACATCAAAGGGCATCATTATTACATAGTTATTCTTGTTGTATGAGATCATCTATGGATTCCACCTCAGGTAATTCCATACCCCTGTAGGCTGCCCATCGCTGCCAGTTTTTCTATGTTTCAGTGGGCATCCTCTAGCCCTGAACACAGCTAGCTCCATCCCCATACACCAATCCAGAGCTTTTTTCCACTTCCCGAAAGGCAGCGGAGTGCTACTCTTCCAGAATTGAGCGATATCCCGCTTAGCAAGTGTGAGTCCAGTAAAAAGCAAATGTTGTTTATACCTGTTGCCTCCTATGCCGTCTGTATTATGTAATAAAATAATTTTGGGATCAAACGGAATCTTCCATGAAAGCACTTTACCCAGGCAGGCCAGTATTTTACCCCAATAGGGTTGGAGAACTGGGCAAGTCTACACTGTATGTAGGAAGGTATCCGTCTCCCGTGTACACCTCAAACACTCCGACGACGGTATTACTTCCATGCGCCAAAGGCGGTGACGAGTGTAGTAGGCCCTGTGTAGAAATTTGAACTGAATCAGGTGGTAACGAGATGCAATCGCTGCATTACAGGGGATCGGCAGCGCCTCTGTCCAATCGTTATCCGTTAGATCCGGAATGTTGCTAACCCAGTTTTGTCGGAGTGTGTCTAGTGTTGTGCTATTATGTGTAATTATAGTTTGGTATAGCTGCCTGATTTTGTGGGCACCTATATCCCCCATTAACAGTCGCCCTTCTAGTGGGTGAAATTCAAGGAGTTCAGTCAGTGTTGCTATGTACTGGGAGACAGCGTGTCTTAATTGGAGGTGTTTATAGAATTGGTTTTGATGAAGGTGAAAGTCTTCCTGTAGTTGTTGAAAGGATTTAAAAACCACCCCCTTCATGACGTCCCCAAGTGTGGATATGCCTAAAAGGTCCCATGACCGAAAGCCTGGTAGCAACGATACTTGAAGATCTACACCCCGCCACAACGGGGTTGTTTGTGTTAGTCGCCCAGCCCACCCCATCCGGCTGATAACTCGGCTCCACAGCTGAATAACGACTTTTGTGGCTGGTGGCAAGTGGTCCAGCCGACAGCGGCTATTATTCTTTCGACGGCATAGGCTGGATCTGTTTGGGAGCAGATCCACCATTTATATTAAGGAGATGGGAGGCGTCATAGTAAGCGAAGATATCGGACGCTGCGATCCCGCCACAGTAGGTGGATTGGGTACACGTCCGCAGTGTGACACGTACAGTCCCTCCATCCTGTAAAAACGTACTGAGGAGTTGACTTGTGTGAACCATGATTGGGGGATGTCATATGGGTAGTTCTGGAGCAGGTATAAAATGCATGGCAACGAGACCATTTTAAAGATTGCTGACCGACCATAGAGGGACAAAGGCAGGGCTGCACCTAGCCTCTGACCTTGGGCAGAAGGGGTTGTATGTTGTGGGCCCAGGACTTCAGCGGATCTAAACACACCCAGGTATGTGAAGCCTTCAGATGCCTGCGTCAGTTGAGTGGCCCATGTACCTCGCCCTTGGTTTCCGCAAATCTGATATAGGGTGGATTTGGATGGGTTTGTGTAAAGGCCCGAAGTTTCCCCAAACACCCTTAGGATCTGCAGTATCCGGGGACCCGAAGATGCCGGGTCAGTGAGAAAGAAAAGGACATCATCCGCATACAACGCAATCCTATCCGAAACCCCCTTGGACCACAGAAATCCCCATACCAACGAGTCTCGTTGCACCCAAGTCGCTTAGAAAACATTTTAGTACGCCTGAAAATAAACCTCTTCCGGAGTAAATACCAGCAACGTCAAGCGCTCTGACGTCCGACACCCTACGACAGGAGACAAGGCATAAAAGAATAGTCAACTTGGCCAATAATTGCTTACATGGCAACAAAGAATTCTCTGACCAATCCTGAAGAAATCGCAGCACTACATTAACATCCCAAAGGCTAGAATAGCGAGGGTGCAGAGGCTTCGACACCCGAATGCCTGTCATACCCCTACACACTAAAGGATGTTCCCCCACAGGTTTACCATCCATAAAAACATGGCTGGCAAAAATGGCTGAATGAAAATTATTCACGGAGTGATGAGCCTTGCCATCCACCACCAATTCCCTACGTGGGGAAGGTCTGTCCCCATGGGATCAAGACCCTATGGATCACACCAACTGACCCATCGACGTAATGCAGGAGCGTAACGAATGTGGGTACTGGAGGCCCAAGATTGGGTGACAAACAGCTCAGCTGTTGCAAAAGTCCTGGCAGAGACCAACAGCTCTGGAAAAACCCACGCCATTAGGTGCAGGGATCCCTGAAGAATCGAGGATGTGGACTGTCCGAGGAGTCCGTAGGAATGCCCTGCAGCAATGGGAGTTGCGCCGGAAGATTCCATGACAGATCGAATAGAGTCAGAAACCAGGACTGTGCTCTCCAAAGAGGGGTCACCAGAATCAGATTTACACCATGATGCTGCACCTGAGCAGCCACTCGAGGAATCATGAGAAATGTGAGACAGGCATACATGAACCCCTGACCCCAGTCCTGTAGGAAGGCATCAGTCACCAAAGTCAGCGGGTCCGGCTTTCTACTGAAAAAAGTGTTCAGACGGGCAGCAAATAAGCCTGTCTGACATGGGCCCCAAAGATACTGGAGCCACTGAAAGATGTGATGAAATAACCTCCATTCACTGGAGTCCCTCAGAAACCTGGAATTCCAGGCCACAATCGTGTTGGACTGACCTGTCATATGTTCTGCAATCACTGAAATCTTGTGCTGTATGCAAAAATGCCACAACTCCTTGGCAATCTCCACCAGCATGCGAGATTGGGTGGCCCCCAATTTGTTGACATAGTGGACTGTTGCCACGTTGTTCATCCTGGGAAGGATGCACCCCGAAAACTTCCAAGGAGAAAGAAACCTGATGGCAAAAGAACCTGTTAGAAGTTCCAGCCAATCGATATGGAAGTGCAGCTTCTCCTCTGACCCCCACCCCGCCCCGTGGAGACTGAACCATACTGGGCTCCCTAGCCCCACCTGCTCTCATTGGACTCTAGGACCATATCCAGGAGAGAGCTGAAAATTGCCCTTCTAAAGCCCCAGTAATGAAGGAGCCCTGGAAAAATGGCCCCACAATCTGAGCTACTTGCCTCAGGAAAACTAACTTGCTGGACAAAAGGGACCTCACCTCCTGGACTTCCCGGGTCTTGTGAGAAAGCAACAATTATTGCCCCGTCGCGGAGTCCATCTGGAAACCCAGAAACTATAGGCTGAGAGGGAGTCCACCAAGACTTCTCCACATTCAACAGGAACCCCAACTGCTGAAGGAGCAAAATGGTCATGTTCAAATGGGACATGAGAACATCCTCCTCCTTAGCCATGAGGAGATCATCCAGGTAGATAATGAGACGCACCCTGTGGCTTCATCAGCTTGGTTAAATACCAAGGGGCAGAAGAAAGACCAAACAGAAGAGCTGAATATTCGTACCAGGCATCTCGCCATTTAAACTGAAGGTACCACCGATGGGAAGGAAAGATGGGAACGATGAGATGGGCGTCTTTCAAATCGAGCCAGACCATCCAGTCACGTTCCGTGAGAAGACCCCCAAGAAGATGGATACCCTTCATCTTGAACACACCCATTTGTTGAAGCCTTTGAGATTGAGGACTGACCTGTGACCCCCTCCCTACTTGGGTATCAAAAAGATTGTGCTGCAAAATCTCCTCGGGTGACGATAGGTTGGGGAGATAGCACCTTTGGCCAATGGACTTTGGAACTCTTCATCGAGGACCATCTGGTCTGGAAGAGAAAAAGACAGGGGGGCATGGGAAGACTCGCTGAAACAGTTTCCCATTAAACTCTATCTGGTAACTCAGGATCGTCTGAAGAATCCAGGTGTCCTGTGTTATCGGAGCCCAATTGTGAGAGAACTGGTGAAGCCGCCCCCCAGGCAACCTGAGGGAGAGAAATCAGGCTCACCTATATTGAAAAGTTGAGCGCTTCCTTGGGCTCCCCTGCAGAAACTGCCTCTGCTGCATCTGCCTCTGCAGAAGTGAGACCAGGAAGGGTAGAAGGTACTGCTGCTGGAATCCTGCCAGAAGAAATTGCGACAGTCGTCAAAGCCTCGTTGGAAGCCTCTATTGAAGCCACAGCCCGGCGAACGGCCCCTGAAACGCCCAGCTCTGTCAAAAAGATTAGCACAAAATACTTTGAGCGAGCCTGGGCCTTGTCCAAAGCTGCAAACGTGTTGACATATTTGCCCAAGTCTTTGATGAAGGGATCTTGAAAAAGAAAACCGTTAGCCACAGGACCCGCCTCCGCAGAGGCCAACTCAGAGCTTCAGATCAATACGCATAAGAATTGATTTCCTGCGTTCAGATGAAATGGCGCAATTAGAATTTTCCACTTGGCATACGGCCCGTTGGGCCCACCCTACCAACACCTCGGGTCCATAGAATTCCCCGACTCCATGGTGTCCACTACCATCTCGAGGATCTTCACCAGCGGTCCAGTAACATCTAGGAGGTGATGCTGACACTACTGCCAGGCCATATCATTACAATTTTTTGTGTCTCTAGAAAATTTCTTGAGAAAGGGGTGCATATTGCTATTCACATCCGGGGTATCTGCGTCCTTATCCTCTAGCATCGGGCAGGGGCATTCTGTCTGCAACCTAGCACAAACATCCTTGTCAACTCCCTTGCGGAGGTGTGCATGAAGATAAGCCGTCATGTCAGGGGTCAGATCGCTAGATCTGCAGTGGACAATGCCCTCTGAGTCAAAGTCAAGGAGGTCGGACTGGGACATATCCTGGAAGGGATCCGGATGGCACCTCTTAGAAGGACAGGACTATCGTCTCTAGAAGTGGACAGATCAGTCTGGGCATGATCATCTTGATGAAAAGGACTAGAAGGGGTGTTGGGGGGAGGCGGGGGGGAGTAGGTCTGGACCAGTGAGAGTACTATAAAAATGGTCCATCAAGAACTGTGAAAGGTGGGCCAGAGAGTCAGTGTGAGGAAGCTTTGCTCCATGGGCCGCCTGGAGCAGGAGTTCCTGTGAAGTACCTTATGTGAACTCAAGGGGGTGTGGAGGAACACCAGTAGATGCTGCAGAAACACGTTCTGAAATAATTTGTAGTTGGTGAGCGAAGGCTTTCAGGGCAACTTAAAATGCTTTATTCACGGACTGTTGGACTGAAGAGTCTAGGGCTTCAGCCAACCCCTCCCCATTTCTGAACTCCTCTTCTGTATAAGGCTCATTGGGGTCCTGAGCACATGAAGTAGCCATTGCACAATACAATATGCGCCCCTACAATATAAGGGCAAGAATAAGGGAATGGGGGGGGGTGTCCAAAGTACAATCAGGTGGTCCAGAGGTCAGCACCTTGTCACATCAACTGAGCTCCCAAAAATTAGGACAGTGCCCTCAATTCAATATCTGGTCAGGAAGGACTAAATAGCATAGAGAATGACCATACTCAACCGTCTGGAGGAGGAAAGGAAGTAGTAAGGGAAAGAGGGCCTGTCCCAAAAATATCATTAGGATCACCAAGCGAAGCAGGCAGGCCGCTACCAGTCAGCTGCTCCCAGCACAGGAACAATATATTGCCGCGGGCCGATTATCTGAAAGGAAGCATCCGAGACAGGGAGCAGACAAGCAAAACACACTCCCATCTTCCTGCACAGGCCCAGATAGTGCAGGAACACCACGCGCACGTTAATTGGAAGCTCCGATTGGCGTCCCAGTGGGAGGGATGGGAGAAAGTGTTACATCAGTACACACTGCAATTGTGGAAACGCTGTGTGCCCCACGCAAAAGTACGACAAAAATAGTCACAAATAAAACCAAATATAATAAAGCGAGGAACAGAGAAATAAGGTAAAAACACTTGGCTGCAGAAGCAAAGAAAGAGTCGTCGTCCTTGTGGGTTTGCCATAATATAGGGGCTGGTGGGGCCTGATCAGCTGATGGAAAATGTAGTTTTTGTGTTTACTGTATTTTGAATGACTACTGAAATTTTGTAGTAAAGTTAGAGATGGATAATCCGAGCCTCCGGTCCTGACAGAATTCCTTAGTACTTTTGGAATTCTTGCAGTTTTGCCAGCTGTAAGACTGGGTGTATTTTTTTTTATTTTTTTTTAAAGGCAAAAAGGCGTATTGTGCAACATACATTCTTTTTTTTCGAAGTGGATTCTCAGGCAATGCCACATACATCTTTTTTTTAGGTGGATTCTCAGGCAATGAGTTGGTGTAAGGAATCCCTCTGTTCTGAGTTACCGGTTTGTTCTGGTTTCATCTTTTGGAAATGAGGAATGTACCGCCCCCCTTTGTTTTTTTTGTCCTTCACAGGAGAACCCACATTGAAGTGGCAGAAATGAAAAAATGGTTTTGAACGCTATGCCAGGGTATGTGGGGCATCTTTGAGTGCAGAGAGGAGAACAGCATTATTAATGCTTTGTCTAGGAATGGAGGGTCAAGGAGTGTTTGATCACTTGCCTCATTTATCTGCCAAGATCGTCAAATCCTTCAGATTTGAAATTCTGTATATGTGGATGACACACAGTTGCTCATCTCCTTTGATAAAGATCTGGTCAAAGCAAAAGAACATTTTGCAACAAAGATGAAAGCAATTGCAGCCTGGATGTCCACTAATTGCCTACAGTTAAATGCAAAAAAATTCGAGATTATGCTGTTCGGTAAGGCCCAACAGCTTAGGTCGGCCAACTGGTGGCCTGCAGAACTCAGCACTGCACCTATACCCAAACAGGTAGTCAGGAACCTCTGTGTCTAATTGGACCACACCATAACTATGAAACAGCAGGTTCTGTCTACCATCGGCACATGTTTCCACATGATGTGCCTGTTGAGGAAAGCTCTTCCTTTCTCGGTGAGGAAAACCTTGGTGCAGGCTCTCATTATCAGCAGATTAGACTATGGGATCGCTTTACTGGCTTGTGCTAATGAGACATTACTTTCTAAACTTCAAGTTATGCAAAACACAACGGCCCGTCTTATTTGCAACCTTCCCTCTGGTACCTCTTCTGAGATCGTTACATTGTTGCCTGTAAAGAAAAGAATAATCTTAAAAATCTGCTGCCTCGCGCACAGATCGCTAATGGGGAAAGACCCCAGGTACCTCAACCAGTACTGTCCAATCAGGCTTTTGAGATCCAGCGATAAAGCCTTGCTCACTGTCCTGCACGTCAGAAGGTTAGAAGCGGGAGTAGGCCTTTTTCCCATCTGGCTCCATCCTACTGGAATAAACTGCCTTACTACATCTGTACGTGCACAGACCACATCAAATTCAGAAAGACGCTCAGACATTGCTGTTCTAACTCAGCGTTTCTCCTGCCTGTAATTTGCTCTAGCGCCCAGATACCCCTCCCGGGGTGATTTGTGTGCGATATCAAATTAAATTAATACAACATGAGGAAGCACCTAACTTGAACAAATATGAGATTTGCATGAAGAAACTTGACAAGCTCTATCTTCCTAAAGTGAGCATAATTTTGCAAAGATATCACTTTGGGAAGAGGATGCAAGCATGTGACACAATTACGCAAGTGGGTGTTTTCTTGTAAATTTGAGAGTAGTTTGGAAAAGAGGATATGGAATCAACTAATGCTAGGATGTAATATAGAGAAAGTCAAGGATGAACTGTGGCAAAATTATGACCCTACATTAGTAGATGTGTTGTTAATTGCAAAGAAAATTACACATTTCAGAGAATGTTTTGAGGTTATAAAAAGATACAGAAAAAGATGGTAAACTACAAGTAAAAGTTAGCAACTGTTTCTGGGAAGATGTTTCCATTGTGGGAACAAAGGTCATATTGCAAATAACAAAGACTGTCAAGCTTTGAAGAGTGTATGTAGGAGTTGTGGGAAGAAAGGTCATTTCCATGGGTTTTGTAACCTTTCTAAAGTGCATGAAGTAAGTGTAGATGATGCTGAGAATGTTGATGAGTTAGTATGTTGTCAAATCGTTTTGCAAGTGAACGATGGGGAGAAAGAGTCCCATTGATGAAACTGAAGGGAAGACAAGAAAAATGTTGTTAGATTCAGGTGCAAAAATGACTGATTTAGATGAAGTTTCTTGAAAAACATTTGAGGCACAATGTGAGGTTGTTTAAACCCGATATTAGGCCTTATGCTTATGGGGAGTACCCATCAAATTAGAAGGATACTTCAATGGGTTGATTGAGTTTAAAGGAAGGTATGTGTGTGGTAAGATATACGTGTCATGTAAGGGTGACAGTATTATAAGTTGGATCCATCAAAAAAGTTTAGGACTTATGTTGGATCCGAACAATAATCCCCAAATAATTTTGAAAGGATTAGATCAGCAGGTTTGATTAATAGAACAGGCTACCTTGAATCCAGTGGCAAAGTGAGCAAGGGACCCACGTCTGGGCATACTCTGCCAACTTAGGGCGAACAAAGCAAACACAAAGAGATGATCAGTCTTGACCCTGTGCCTCATGGGAACAATCCAGACCGAACTGCCAAGCCTGGCTGATGAGGGGTGTTACCCCGAAACCGGTCCCAGGATGCTCGTTTCCGGTCCAGGGAAGACCTGGCTTGGTAGTTCGGTCTGGACTGTTCCCATGAGGCACAGGGTCAAGACTGATTTGCATATGGCTGGGTCTGAACTGGGGTGGCGAAGTGAGCTAAAGAACGATGATGGATTCAACCCAGATCCGTGACTGGGGGTGGGTATCTGAACAGTTTCAGCACTCCGTCCATCATCTCTTTGTGTTTGCTTTGTTCGTCCAAATTTGGCAGGGTATGCCCAGACGTGGGTCCCTTGCTCACTTTGCAACTGGATTTAAGCTAGCCTGGCAAATGAGGGGTGTTACCCCGAAACCGGTCCCAGGATGCTTGTTTCCGGTCCAGGGAAGACCTGGCTTGGCAGTTCGGTCCGGACTGTTCCCATGAGGCACAGGGTCAAGACTGATTTGCATATGGCTGGTTCTGAACGGGGGTGGGGGCCAAAGTGAGCTAAAGAAGGATGATGGATTCAACCCAGATCTGTGACTGGGGGCGAGTGTCTGAGAAGTTTCAGCGCTCAGTCCATCATCTCTTTGTGTTTTCATTGTCATTTACAATGCCAATACCTCAAACTGTCGTAAATGTGAGACCTATTGCATTGCAAATGCTTGTTTTTTTAACTCCGCAAGTACCACCAAAAGCTCACCACTATAGACTATTCAATTATGCATGTTTAATTCATCCATTAGACCCTGGTATTTGCTGGCTTCCTCATTTAAATTCCTTTTACTTGGCCACCCCTGCTCAATGCAAGTCATCACAGACCTAATTTCACCAGCTTCAAGTGCCCTCAGCCATTAGTCTTTGGAAACGCCATTCAAAGTTACTTCTGAAATGCAAGCAACCATGATATTGTCATCTTCTCCACGCTTTTCAACACCATTGGTCACAGGCAGCCGTGACAGGCAATTTGCTGTTACATTTTTATAACTGGCCATGAATTGTAAATCAAAATTATAATCCTGCATTTTAAACTGACATTTCACAATCCTAGGGTTACCTTACCACTTCCAACTACAAATAGATCAGTTAAAGGTCTATGATATGTATAAACAGAAATCTGAGGATAGGGCTCCATCCCCAACAGGCCAGGGTCTCCTTTTCTATGGTTGGGTACTTATGCTCTGCCACACCTCTTAAAGGGCTTGAGGCATAAGTAACTGAATCCAGGCCTCCAGTGTGATCTTGTAATAAAACTGTCCCCAAACCTACATTGCTGGCAGCAGTCATGATTACGGTTATTAGAAGAGTATTGAACGGCTTTAAAGAAGGAGCACTTGCCATCTTCATTTTTACTGCATTGATTTACCCCTCGGACATTTCATCACACACAAACCACTTCTTTGTCTTTCAATAATTTCCTCAAGTTCACTGTTTTATCCACCAACTTTGGTATAAACCTTACACAATATTCTATCAGTCTCACAAAGAACTTTAATTGAGCCTTATGTTTGCGGCTCCGTGCTTCAGCAATTGCTTCAGACTCTTTATGCGCAACTCCTCTTTCACTGAAAGTATGCCCCAAATACTCCACACTTTCCACTGCAATCTTATACTTTTCCTTCTTAATTATCAAACCCTTCTCTTTAAGGTAGATAACACTCCAATGTATCATCATTTTCCATTGTTTTTTACGTAAATCATTGTCCTGTAAGTAAGCATTGGAACTTTCATAAATTTACATGCTTGAATCGTTCCCAGTCTTTGAGATGGGAGTCCCTGGTACCTTAGAAAAGCAATGTCACAATAGACATAGAACATAGAGGCCTAAGGCCTTTTTGTTCAGTAACATATCCATGTCCTTATTAAAAAAAAAAAAGGACCAAACTTAAGAGTCAACCAATCAGATGATACCACCTCTTAGAACCTTCCTGATGTAAGCTGCAGTCCCTCAGATTTTGTACCGCACATCGTGCTATGGAGTCTCCACTCAGCTCAGTTTTTTTTTCCAGTCACAACTGCTTGAAGAAGATTATCACAGATTTGGTCCTCAACACTGGAAGATTTTTCTCTACAACTACCTATATATGTTATCTTGGTGATTCAAACTGACATCCACCAAAAAAGGGGTTCTTCAGGCCTTGTGGCACTTGTAAAAAGAAGAGGCTACACATCGATGACCCTCAAAACTGTATATACTGTCTCTATACAGCGCACAAAACGAAGGACTGCAAGGTATGTCACACGTTTTCTACAAAAACTTTAAAAGATCGGGAAGGGCGTCTCTTTCCTCGGCCCCAGAGAATCAAATCGAGAAAACCTGGTCTCTTGATGGGGAAAGCGACACCTCGTCCATGTCATCTTCTAAATCGCCTATCAAAAGACCTAGAGACGATCCTGTACATCATACTTCTCAGGAGCCTCCTACACCAGCATCTCCGTCACCACCAAAAGTTGACTCACCTCCAGAGGATATAGGGGTCTTCCATAACCTCTTAGAAAGGGCGGCCACCCGTTTCGAACTGCATATGCCTGCCACGCAACAAGACTGTTTCCATCATGACTTTAAGGAACCCTTTCGGAAAACAGTCAAAGCCATGCCCATCATTGATTACGTGTGGAGTCAGGGCCAAAAGATCATTCACAACCCAGCAACAATACCGGCTGTATTGCCCAAACTGAACAAAAAGTAAAAGGCCCCGGAGGATACGCCAGCTTGCCTCACAGGCGAACCTAACCTGGACTTATCTCGCAGGCTTCACAACAGAGTTCAAGGAATCCTTCCATGCCCCTTTCAGCACCCCCAGACAAAGTTGGCAGGTGTCTGGATAATATCAGCAAAAGGTTTTCAGCAATGTCAGCCCTCACATTGAGGGCCGCAAATTCTCTGGCGCTCCTTGGCCGCTATCACTGATAAATGTGGTCCGATATGGCCCCATATCTGGACCACCTTCCTGAACACATTAGAGGGGAAGTAAAGAAAGTATTGCTGGAAGGTCAACAACCCTCCTAGGGAAACCATAGACTGAGCCATGGACATTGCCTTCATCGGATTCAGGCAGCTTGCTGCCGAAGCGGTCCTACACCGTCAAGAATGGCTCAAGGCCACCAACTAAGGAAGGAAGGTACACAAGCAAGTGTATAACTCAAAACAATTTTCTGGGCAACTCAGCAAATTATTTTTTAACAATGAACAATGTGCATTATTTTAGAAAAAGAGAAGCATATAACAATATTAACATATTTATTATTTTTTAACTTATACCTTAATCATATTAAACAATACATTCTTTCTTGTTTTTGAAAAATAGTTAAAACCATCAATACAACAACAGCACAACCATATATCCATGAGAAACAAATCAATGATATTCCATTTCATTATACAGTCTGATTAAGTAGGAAGATCCAATATCACTGTAGATCGTGGGAAGGCTAGTGGTAGATGGGAACTACGCGCGTTTCGGCATGAGTGCCTTCATCAGAAGCACCATCTCAGCTTTCACTGCATGGAACACATGATGGATAATAATAAGGATATATATGCACATATAAATTGGTTGCCCAAAAATATTGATAGATATATTTATGACGTTTAAATTTAAATCGTCCTAATTTATCGCGTTAAGTATAGGTGGGTGGAGAACCTAGAGGTGCATAAATTTAAAGAGTTGGGATTAAAAAACATGCGCCACATCTAGCTATGATGGGCACATGTATTGAAATTGCTTATATAGCATACTGTATTTAAGACAGTTACCTTATGCCCAGATGAATGAAAGATAGATTCCAAAAAAAAACACAGTGACGGGAGTTAAAAGCTTAGTGCAGTCTTATTTGGTGGACTAAACATGCAACATTCATGTGATATTCCAATCGGTGACCATAGTTTTATGCATGAAGAATTAATTGCAATAAAAATAGGTTTACCTATTGTTGTATATGAAGGGGGCTACTGAGAGCATAGCCGCAAGTATGAATCCGAGTCTTTCGGTAGGATTACCTATTTTGATTGAAAATAAGGCAAAAAAAAAAAGGAAGAATTTGCTATAAACATTCTAAAAATGCATTGATCTTTATCGGTACCTATTAATGGCCATAATGGTCAATAGTACCTGTGTTTAAATTTGACCCAGTCTTCTATAGGACAGAAATGTTCCGGTTCCTGTCCAATATGTACAGGTAGCGTCTAAATTACAAAATTTCTGAGGTTCTGATGGCAATCTCCTGTAAATGCTGCCTAGATGTAAAGACTTATTTATTATATTAATTATCATGCTCAGAAAGTAAAGGAACACTTTTACACTAGTGCTTGACGTACAATCCAAATTACATACCGCTAGATAGTTTTTAATTAGACACTATACTTCATAAATGTTTCATTAGCTTAAAAATATGTTTATATTCGATGTTATTCTCCTACTCTTGTGTATAGGAAATATTAGTTATTCGTAGTAGGGATTACAGCAGTACTCACAAGTTTAGTGTACTGTTCTTGTCTTCACTAAATAGAATTCCTCAGCATTGATTGTAATAGAAATTTCATATGGATGAAAATTCACGCTGGAGGTATGGAAATCTGGTGACGTCACAAATGGTAACACTACAAGTTATGTGAAACACTCCCTTATTTTTAGATATCTTCATTTAAGAAATTACAAGTTAAAAAAAAAAAAAAAACACTTTTAGTACTTACTAAAGGTATTTATATGTGATGGACGGCTATATTATTAATTGGTATAAAGGTTAATTTGGTCGGGACACATCCTCCTAATTGTCAGTTAGATTCATCTAATGGGATAAAGCAGAGTATTAAATAAGAGGACAAATTGATGATGTTAAAGGGCAGGATAGATGGGATAAAAACCGGAGCTTTTACTTACATAGAATGATCGGCGGTCTAATATTGACAGGGTAACCGGGCTGGTAAACTTGAAGCGTTTACCAGCCCGCCTGACGGTTAGATTTAAATCTCAGTAATGTATACGCTTCGAGTTTACCAGCCCGGTTACCCTGTCAACATTTGACCGCCGATCATGTTATGCAAGTAAACGCTCCTGTTTTTATCCCGTCTATCCTGCTCTTTAACATCATCAATTTGTCATCTTATTTAATACTCTGCTTTATCCCATTAGATGAATCTAACTGACAATTAGGAGGATGGGTCCCGACCGAATTAACCTTTATACCAATTAATAATATGGCCGTCCATAACATATAAATACCTTTAGTAAGTACTAAAAGTGGCTTTATTTTAATTGTAATTTCTTAAATGAAGATATCTAAAAATAAGGGAGTGTTTCACATAACTTAGTGTTACTATTTGTGACGTCACCAGATTTCCATACCTCCAGCGTGAATTTTCATCCATATGAAATTTCTATTACAATCAATGCTGAGGAATTCTATTTAGTGAAGACAAGAACAGTACACTAAACTTGTAAGTATGTACATCTGCGCAACCTCAACAAGTGTGTGAGTTGATAGTCAACCTCTATCAAATATTGGGGAAAGTTGATCAAAGATAAGGGGAGCGAAAGTATTTAACACACTGAAACTATCGTCTTCACATCACAAGATAGTATTGCACAAAGAATTGAGACTATTCACATCCTTCCTCAAACTAGAGGGTGCTTTTGGGTACAAATTTGAACTGGTATCTGCATATGCTGTATTTCAAAATGGTTATGCATCAGTTATTTCGATACATAATTATAAAGAAAACAAGTTACTTACCTGTAACTGTAGTTCTCCACTATTTGAATCTTTCATTGAGTCACATGCTTGAATCATTCCCAATCGTCGAGCTCGGAGTCCCTGGTACCTTAGATAAGCAACATCACAATAGACATAGAACATAGAGGCCTTGGGCTTTTTTGTTTAGTAACATGTCCCTGTCCTTATCAAAAAAAGGACCAAACTTAAGAGTCAACCAATCTGATGATACCACTTCTTAGAATCTTCCTGAGAGAAGCTGCAGTCCCTCAGATTTTCAAAGCATTAGTGGGTATGCCTAGCATTGCACTGAGAGAAATAAAGGCGAGCTTCTCCGGGGATGTGGATGGGTCGCTTGTGAATCTATGAAAGATTCCAATACTGGAGAACTACAGTTACAGGTAAGTAACTTGTTATCTTACTCCTGTATTGGAACCTTCATAGATTCACAAGCTTGAATCAGAATAGAAAGCAGTAACAAGCACATTTTGTACAGATACAACATATCATGAAGTTGAAAACCATAATACAGAGAAACTCTAACAATAGCAAAGAAAAATGTGCATAAACAGTTTAAGCGAATGGTGGGAAGACTGAAACCGTTAACATTTATTGAAAAAGATGTCTCGGAACTGCTTGTCGTACTGCTGCATCACTGAGGACGTCTGAATCCAAACAATAATGCTGCATGACGGTATATGCACTCTTCCAGGTTGCTGCACAGCAGATAGCTGGTAACAAGACCCCACAAACAATGCCATGGAAGTGGATATGGCTCTTGTGAAATGAACCCGTACTTTAGAATTCAAAGTCCAGCCTGCCTGTTGGTGACAGAACAGAACAGCTCTGGATATTCATCTAGAATGCTCTGTTTCATTAGCAAAACCCTTTCCTTGGTGCACTGTAGGCCACAAAGAGTTGGTTGGTTTTTCGAAAACTCTTAGTTCTGTCCAAGTAAAACTTTAAGCAGCTCTTGCTATCCAGCAAATGAAGCGAAGCATGACTAAGCAAGGTGTAAAAGGTAAGGTAAAATCTCTTCAGGAGAAGATGAGATGGGATGCACCTCAGCAGTTTGACACCATTTGCAGAATCTCTTCCATTTTAAGGAGTAGGTTTTATTAGTACTTTCCGCTCTTGTCTTTGCAAGTATGTCTCTGCAATCTGAAGGAATATTCAGATGACCAAATTCTTGGAACTCTGGAGCCAATCTGATAATTTTAGAGATTTGGGATCCGGATGGAGAACTTGTTTCTGGTTCATTGTCAGCAGTGACTGCATCGGCTTGAGACGAATGGGACGCCACACTGATAGGAGAAGCTCTGTGTACCAGAGCTGACAAGGCCATGCAAGGCCTATCAGGATGATCTGACAGGGCTCTGCTTTTGAGGACCTTTGGGAGGAAGAGGAATTGGCGGAAAGGCGTAGGCAAATATGCTGTACCATGCTATTGAAAGGGCATTCCCTCACTACCCCTGATGAGGATGCCAACTTGCAAAGAACTGGCATTTTGTGTTTGGGGGGGGTTTGGGTTCGCGAAGAGATCCAGCTTTGGTCTGCCCCACTGGAGAAGGATGCGATCCAGTGTGTGTTGATCCAATTCTCACTTGTGGCAAGATGTCTTGAGCCTGCTTAAGGTGTTTGCTATAGCGTTTTGGTTTCCTGGTACATGCTGTGCAGTTAGGGGCACTGTATGGTGGAACCACCACTGCCAGATCCGCTGGGCTTCTTGGGATGGCAGGCGAGATCAGGTCCCTCCCGTTTGTTTGTAGTGCATTATTGTTGTGTTGTCTGTTAGCACAAGCACTGAGGATTGTTGAATCCTGGGTGGCGAGGTCTGTAGAGGAACGTATACTGCACTTAACTCAAAGATTGATGTGGAAGCCCTGATGTGAAGGAGCCTCTTTGCCACTGACCTGAAGGTCCTGGAGGTAAGCTCCACACCCATCCAGAGAAGCACCCGTTGTAATCATCAACGGAGTTGGCTGAGGTAAAAACGGGAGGCCTGCCGAAAGATTTATGGGGCAAGTCCACCATTTGAGCGACTTGATCATGAGCGTAGTGACTTGAATGATGTCTTCTGAAGTCCCTGTTACCTGCATCAATTGGGCGTCCAGTGCTTCCTGAAGAGGACGCATGCAAAAGCGGCAGTATGAGATGGATGCGAGAGGACATCATCCCTAAGAGATATGCAGAGGTGGACTGAAAGTGACCTTTTTTGGACTTGGTTTGCCAGAGTTATCAAATGTCTTTCCCTCTCGATTGTAGGGTATGCCATGTTGATGTTTGTGTCTAGCCTGGCTCCTAGGAAAGTTATACGCCACAGTGGCTGGAGTATTGACTTGTCTGGATTGAGAGAGAGCCCTAGCTCTTTGAAGAGGTGTATGCACGTGCTGGTGAATGCCTTTGCCGACTGGTTGGTATGAGCTTTTACCAACCAGTCATCGAGATATGGGAAAACCCGATGTTGCTGTCTGAGGTAAGCTGTGACGGGTGCCAGGCATTTTGTAAAAATGCGGGAGCAGACTTGACACCGAAAGGTAACACCCAGAACTGAAAGTGGCTTCTGGTTACTGTGAACCTGAGGAACTTTGTGTTTTGGATGGATGGGTACATGAAAATAAGTGTCTTGGAGGTCCAGGGATGACATGTAATCTCCTTTGTTGAGGGGTCGCAATATGTCTTGGAGTGTAACTATTCCAAATTATTGTTTATTGAGATTTTTTTTGAGGCCCCCTAAGTCGAGGATTGGTCTCCACTGCCTTAACTTCTTGCGGATTAAGAAGAAACGGAAGTAGAAACCTTTTCCTCTCTGGGAATGGGGTACTTTCTCTCTCGCTTTTGCAACATGGTTTTTACCTCCCATTTGAGGTGGCGCAAATGCTTTCAGTTGCATGGTTGAGGTGGTGATGAGGGAGGTATATGTATGAATTCCAACAGGTGTCCGAATTGAACTGAGTGGAGGACCCATTGATCCGTTGTGATCTGTTTCCAACGGTGTAGGTGATTGGAGATTCTTGCTGGTATCCTTGGTGGAAGAGAGGGGGTAGTGACTGGTGCCCGGCAGTCTGCGATTTGTGTTTTTGGCCTGATGTTTGGACTTTCTTCTGAGAGGAGGGCTGTGTTAAACGCAGCCGACGGTGGATGTCGCTGATGATATTGGGAGTGGAATTGCGGAGTATTGGAGGAATATGCTGGTAACAGTATTGTTGATATCCTCCACGAAAGGAAGGCTGGACTCTTCTTCATGATCTGTTAAAAGACACCTTTTTGTACTTCAAAGTTACTAGTGATTTGGCAGTGTCGGTGTCTGTTTTGATTGTTTGGAGAGCTTCGGCAACGTGTTTTCCAAACAAAGCCTCTCTGTCGAACAGCAAATCTAGTATCTTTGTCTAGACTTCTGGTCTGTAGTTGGTGGCCTTGATAGTTTTGAAAAATAGGGACCCCTACATACAAAATGTACTTGCTAGTCGTAGGGAGATAAGCAATTAAGGAAGGAAGATACACAAGCAAGTGTATAACTCTCAAAACAATTTTCTGGGCAACACAGCAAATTATTTTTTTTAACAATGAACAATGTGCATTATTTCAGAAAAAGAGAAGCATATAACAAGATTAACATATTTATTATTTTTTAATTTATATCTTAATCATTATAAACAATACATTCTTTTTTGTTTTTTGAAAAATAGTTACAACCATCAATACAACAACAACACAATCATATATCCATGAGAAACAAATCAATGATATTCCATTTCATTATACAGTCTGATTAAGTAGGAAGATCCAAAATCACTGTAGATCGTGGGAAGGCTAGCAGTGGATGGGAACTACGCGCGTTTCGGCATGAGAGCTTTGATCCTATTGGATTTATCTGCAGCCTTCGACACCGTGCCCCACGGCCGACTCCTACATAGATTGTGGGAGTGTGGCCTCGAGGGCACGGTGCTGAAGTGGTTCTCCTCCTTTCTGGAGGATAGAAGCCAGGAGGTCTGGTCCCAACCTTTCGCGGCCCGCATTCCCCCCTTGAAAGTCGGAGTACCACAGGGCTCTATCTTGAGCCCGTTGTTGTTTAATTTGTATTTGGCCCCCCTCGCCCTTCTGGTGGAAACTTGTGGTGCAACAATTATATCCTATGCTGACGATACTCAGCTGTTGTTCACTTGTAAGAAGGGTGAGGATCTTGACGGAGAGAAGATCAATAAGTGCCTAAGGGAAGTCAGACTCAACCAGCTACAATGTAACCCGGAGAAATCCGAAGTTATTCTTTTCGGATCTTTCATCCAAGATGTATGGAAACAATGGTGGCCGTCCGACATGTCGCCCCCTCAGGCCTCAGCTGAAGTTGCGAAAAATCTGGGGGTAAAGATGGATGATTCTCTTGCTATGAAACCCAGGTCCAGTCGGTAGCAGGCACCTGCTACGGCATTTTGAAAATGCTCCGGAGATTTCTTCCCCTTCTGTCGCTCTCCCACAGAAAGACAGTGGTCCAGGCCCTTATCACTTCGAGACTGGATTATGCTAATGTCTTATATCTGGGCCTCCCTGAATGTTTATTAAATAAACTCCAGGTTATCCAAAATGTGGCAGCTAGGGCCATTCTTATGCTGGGCCCCAGAGTACGGATTTCTTTACATCTGAAGAACCTACATTGGTTACCCATCCGCAGCAGAATTCATTTCAAGGCTCTTGCGTTGGCTTTTAAAGCTCTACATGGCACAGGGGCCCACTACATCAGGAAATGGGTGACTTATTATACCCCTGGCAGAAACTTGAGATTGTCACACCAACATCTGATCACTGTGCCCAAATTCGCTCGTTCCCGCAGAGGGGGCCGCACCTTTCAGGTGGCCCGCATTTGGAATGGGCTGCCGTTAACACTCAGACAGACTACTGACCTATTGATCTTTAGGAAACAACTTAAGACTTGGCTGTTCCAGCAATAATTTACGGGCCGAGTCTGCCCTGGAAGCCGTTTCACTCACGTACTGCCTTTAGCGCCGGGACAATCTGTTGAGTAGCTGTGCGCTCTACAAGTATTAAATAACATAACAGAGCCTTCATCAGGGGAGCATCTCAGCTTTCACTGCATGGAACACATGGTGGATAATAATAAGGATATATATGCACATATAAATTGGTTGCCCAAAAATATTGATGGATATATTTATGACGTTTAAATTTAAATCGTCCTAATTTATCGCGTTAAGTATAGGTGGGTGGAGAACCTAGAGGTGCATAAAATTAAAGAGTTGGGATTAAAAAACATGTGCCACATCTAGCTATGATGGGCACATGTATTGAAATTGCTTATATAGCATACTGTATTTAGGACAGTTACCTTATGCCCAGGTGAATGAAAGATCAGATAAAAAAAAAAAACCACAGTGACTGGAGTTAAAAGCTTAGTGCAGTCTTATTTGGTGGACTAAACATGCAACATTCATGTGATATTCCAATCGGTGACCATAGTTTTATGGATGAAGAATTAATTGCATAAAAATAGGTTTACCTATTGTTGTATATGAAGGGGGCTACTGAGAACATAGCCGCAAGTATGAATCCGAGTCTTTCAGTAGGATTATCTATTTTGATTGAAAATAAGGCAAAAAAAAAGGAAGAATTTGCTATAAACACATTGTAAAAATGCATTGATCTTTATCGGTACCTATTAATGGCCATAATGGTCAATAGTACCTGTGTTTAAATTTGACCTAGTCTTCTGCTATGTGTGTCTTTTGCTTTCTCGCCCTATGTGCGCCAGGTATGCCCAGACGTGGGTCCTGGGCTCACTGTGCCACTGGAATCAAGCTATCCTGGCTGAAGAGGGGTGAAACCCCGAAACCGGTCCTGGGATGCTGGTTTCCGGTCCAGGGAGGACCTGGCTTGGCAGTTCGGGCTGGACTGTTCCCATGAGGCACAGGGTCAAGACTGATTTGCATTTGGCCAGGTCTAAACTGGGGTGGCATGGTGAGCAAAAGAATGATGGATTTAACCCAGATCTCTTGACTGGGGGTGAATGTTTTGATTTGTTCTGCATTCCGTCCATCAATTGTGTGTCTTTTGCTTTCTCACCCTATGTGCGCCAGGTATGCCCAGACGTGGGTCCTGGGCTCACTGTGCCACTGGAATCAAGCTATCCTGGCTGAAGAGGGTGAAACCCCGAAACCGGTCCTAGGATGCTTGTTTCCGGTCCAGGGAGGACCTGGCTTGGCAGTTCGGGCTGGACTGTTCCCATGAGGCACAGGGTCAAGACTGATTTGCATATGGCCAGGTCTAAACTGGGGTGGCATGGTGAGCAAAAGAATGATGGATTTAACCCAGATCTCTTGACTGGGGGTGAATGTTTTGATTTGTTCTGCATTCCGTCCATCAATTGTGTGTCTTTTGCTTTCTCGCCCTATGTGCGCCAGGTATGCCCAGACGTGGGTCCTGGGCTCACTGTGCCACTGGAATCAAGCTATCCTGGCTGAAGAGGGTGAAACCCCGAAACCGGTCCTAGGATGCTTGTTTCCGGTCAGGGAGGACCTGGCTTGGCAGTTCAGGCTGGACTGTTCCCATGAGGCACAGGGTCAAGACTGATTTGCATATGGCCAGGTCTAAACTGGGGTGGCATGGTGAGCAAAAGAATGATGGATTTAACCCAGATCTCTTGACTGGGGGTGAATGTTTTGATTTGTTCTGCATTCCGTCCATCAATTGTGTGTCTTTAGTCTTCTATAGGACAGAAATGTTCCGGTTCCTGTCCAATATGTACAGGTAGCGTCTAAATGCCAAAATTTGAGGTTCTGATGGCAATCTCCTGTAAATGCTGCCTAGATGTAAAGACGTATTTAATATATTAATTATCATGCTGAGAAAGTAAAGGAACACTTTTACACTAGTGCTTGACGTACAATCCAAATTACATGCATAAGTCTGATTTTACCACATGGCCTGCAGGTTAGAATGATTGGAGATAACCAAACTGAGGATTCAATTCCCTTCATTGTAGCACAAGTTGTTCAAATACTTGCCCAAGCTTGCTTACATGAGCATTAAACCTGGTTTTGTCACTTTCTGGAATAGGCCCCCGCCCACAATATTGCTTTCTTTACTCCTTTTACAGAAATTACACAACGTTAGAATCCAGATCTCATCGGCACAGCTGTTTTCTAAATCAAGAGACACAGTCACTCTTCTCCAAGCACATGGCACCAGGCACTTTTTTTGAGACTGTAACACGCAAACTTGACGAAAACCCGTGAAACTTCAACAATGACACAGCAGTCATAAAAGCTAATCTTTTAAAATTCATCGGTATGGCTGTCTTACAAATTCAAGAGACCTAAAGTTATTTATCCTCATGCACTATGCACCAGGCACTTTATGAGATCGCAATAGGCTGACTTGTTAAAACCCATGCAAGGCCAACAACTTTAACTAACAACGTAATCCAAGAAAGCATTCGGGATTCAAGTCTTCGAAACCAAGTAATACGTTTGCAACTCTCAAGTTACTGAAACTGTGCAGACTTACTTAGTCCGAGTGGTACATTTGACGCTTGATCGTAAATCCGAAGCTTTGGCTCTTTTAATGTCTGACATCAACTAGGAATCAGTTGCTTTAAGTTATGCTCCTCAAGCCTGTAATTATGGATCTTGCTGTATTTCTGTCTTTATGTGGAAAATTTTAGATTCTTAAATGTATTTGGTTTCCATCTACAATGCAATAGGCATTCAAGAGCGCAAAAAATGCAAACTGAACTCAGTTTGTAATCTTAAACTAATAACGTACCCAGGACCTCAGTCTAATAGTCTAGAGGCAAGTACCTCGTATTGCACTCTGGATGAACTGTCACGCTGATGAAGTTTTGCATACTTAATTAGCAAAGAATGGAAAATTTTATGCGCAATCGCAAAAGTAAAATTTCTGCTTTTTTTAATGTTTGACATCGATCAGGGACTAGCTGTTTTTTTAAGTTATGTTTTTGAACTTGTAAATATGGATTTTCTTTGATCAGTCATGTCGTTTTAAGTGAATATTGTAAAGGTTTTTATTAGCTTATACAAATAAACTTATGAAAAGAGGTTGTCCACAGTGTTAATAGTAGAGCAGGAGCTTTATTGGAAAAGCGAGTACACAGGTCTAACGGGCCCAGAGGATCAGCACCAACTGAAGAACAAGGTGTTCTAATCCTCTGTTCCCATACATTCCAAAACAGCATTACACTTAGTAGAGGGACATAATCCCAGCATTCTATACCATAAATAACAAGCAAAGGTAACACAGAAGAGTAATATACAGAACACCGCATATCTCCCCCTTAAAAAAAAACAAATACATTAAAAAAAAAAAATCTCGAAATCTGCATGGAACTTTTCTAGGCCTACAACTTCTCCTTAAACTTGACTCAGAAGAATTCATAGGTAGTAGGCTTGGCAAATTGCCACATTGCGAAAACTTGGCTAGGCAAGAAACATTCCACCATTGACCATTGTCAAGACAAACAGCGTGGTTTTTAATCTCAACAATGTGGAAGGGTTCTCTGAATTTGGACTTTCCTTTTTGCAGTAACAAAGGGTCTTTAACCCTAACCATGTTTCCTACAGCGAACTTAATCACTCTCCTTTTTCCAGAGTGACAGAGCTTTTCATATTTAGAACGACTGGAGTTATCAGAGACAAACTTAGCCCTGGAGGCTTCGGAGGATACAGTACAGTCACCCTTGATAGCATTCAGTTTCCAAAAGGGGCACAGAGAAGAAGAAACTTTTCTGCCCCTCATCAACTCAAAAGGAATCGCACCAGAAACAGAGTGGGGAGTGGTCCTATACGCCCAAATCATATTTCTCACAGCAGTTTCACAATCACAATTGCTATTGAGAGTACTCTGCACACATTCAACCAGAACTCTATTGAACCTCTCAACTTTACCATTCGATTGAGGGTGATAAAGAGGAGTGCGTAGATGTTTCTCGCCCAATTTGGCCAGAAACTCTTGCATGGAAACTGAGGTGAATTGCACACCATTATCGGTTAACAGTTCCTCCGGAACACCCTCTCTGGAGAAAACATCCTGTAAGAAACGGATAACAGCTTTGGAGTTTGGTTCAGAGACACCTCTAACCTCCACCCATCTGGAAAGAAGATCAATAAGAACAATAAAATACCTCATACAATTGGGCAAAACGTGAAAAGGACCAAGAAAGTCAACAGCAACTCTTTGCCAAACTCTAGCTGGACACGGGACAGGTTTGGGTGTAGGAGTGCTGGTGGTAAGATGCTGGTCACTATAACAGCACTGGACACAATTCCTGACAAGGTTATCAATATCTCGGTCCATACTGGGCCACCAAAAATCATTTCTGATCCTGCGCTTGGTGGCATTCATACCCAAGTGGCCAGAGTGAGCGGTTTCCATTATTCTCACTCTGAATAGGTCTAGAGGAATGAGCTTGCTATCTCTGACCAACAAATCATTCTCAATAGAGAGTTCATCTGAAATTTTACAGTAAGGCTGTAATTCAATGGGAAGAGATCTCTCCTTGGGCCATCCTTTTATGACGAAATCCATTACTTGCTTCAAGGTGGCATCATTTGTATGCGCAACCTGCCAGAGGGACATGTCAGGACAAATGACAGTGTCATCAACATTGGCAAGGATACATTCCTCAATGATATCAGGAATATCAAGGTTAGTTTGATAATTGTCCACCGGAAGCCTGGATAGAAAGTCCGCCTTAACATTCTTTCCACCAGAAATGTGAAACACAGCGAAATTGAATTCCAGCAGTTTGGTGGACAACCTAGCCAGTCTGGCTGTAGACTTTTTTTATCTTGGTACCAGAAAGAATGTTTACTAAGGGTTTATGGTCAGTCCTTAACCAAAACTTCCTCCCCCAAACGTAGGACTTAAATTTTTCAACGCCCCACACACAGGCCAGCATTTCTTTTTCTATTACTGAATACCTCAACTCTACATCTCTCATTCTCCTGGACGCAAATCCTACAGTGATTTCCTTTCCATCATCCATCTGGGATAATACAGCACCCATACCATAGGCACTCGAATCAACAGTGATAAAAGTATCACGACCCTCCACATAAGCCTGGAGAGCCGGAGCAGACAAAATACATTCTTTAATTTGACAAAGTGTTCCTGACATGTGGTTGTCCAAATGAACTCTGAACCTTTTTTTAACAGATTCCTAAAACACTCAGTGAGACTGGAAAAGTTCTTAATGAATTTGGAATAAAATTTGCATAGACCAAGGAAAGAGCGTAACTGGTCTTTGTCCATGGAATGTGGTGCATTGACAATACTCTCAACGATACTAGGCTTGGGTTTGACACCATCCTTGGAAAGAACATGACCTAGGTATTCAATCTCGTTCACTGAAAAGATACATTTATCTTCTCTCAAAGTTACACCATTATTCTGGAGGGTCTGTAGAACAAGATCTAAAATCTGGTTGTGTTCGAGCTCCGTGTCAGTATGCACCAGAATGTCGTCCTGGAAGATTACGACATTAGGAACATTCTGAAACATCTTAGGCATACCTTTCTGAAACACAGAGGCTGCCGAGGCCAGTCCAAATGGCATGCGGCAAAATTGAAATGTACCATCAGGTGTTACAAAAGCTGTAAGGTGGCGAGATTGTTTATCAAGAACTACCTGATGGTACGCTGAACGCAAATCCAATTTGGAAAACCATTTGGACCGAACAACGGCAGTAATGAGGTCATCTATACGAGGTAAAGGAAAATTCTCCACCCAGATCGCTTTGTTGAGAGATCTTAAATCAATGCATAAACCAAGTTCTCCAGTTCTTTTTTAGCCAACACTATGGGAGACAACCAGAGAGTGGCATCAACATGTTCAATTATGCCAGCATTCAGCATTTTGTTAAGCATAATTGTAAGGTCAAGCTTCTTACACTATGAGAAACATTCCTTAATTTGTGCTTAACAGGAGGTACACTTTCCTTGTCCTTAATTGAATGAGTAAAGTCTTTGATTTTTCCAATCTTATTTTCAAAAACCGGTGAAAATTTTTCTTTCCATTGGGAGGAGTCAGAAATGGAGTTTACCTAAGAGACAGGATTCTTCTGACCAGGTCTAATGATCATACCAAATTCAGCCTGGTGCCACCACCCTTGTACATTAATACCTTTCAGAGCAACATAAACTTTGCCATGAATAGTTTTGTTTTGGAAGGATATATCAGCCCAAAAATAACCAGCAAGATCAATCCTGCTACACTCAAATGCAGTAGTGAGGACATCAGGAGGTAGCAAAACCATGTGTGGCCAGGTTTGTCTATATTTGTCAATGGAAATAATAGTAATTCTCGCACCAGAGTCAATGAGTAGCGAAATATCATGACACTGGATGGACACTTGGACAAAGGGATCCCCAAATTTCTTTTCAGAATGTACATTATTTATCTCCAGAAATTCAACCGAGACAACAGACAAGGATAACTCTTCAATTCTTTTATCCAAGCCATCTGGAGCCTCAATAGGAGCCAGATCTTGAACACTTCTTATGGGAAAGCGTTTGCCACCCCTACAAACCTTCCCAAAATGGCCAAATTTTTTACATTTCCAACACTCTTGAGCAATAGCAGGACAGTTTCTAAAATTGGAAAGATGGGAGGGTGAACCACATCTGAAGCACTGGAAACCAGAGAAGTTCCGTGCAGGGATCAAATTTTTATTGTTCCTGTCCGGTAGATCTTTATCCTTTTTAGACTTGACATCGCCGAGAAGCTGTCGAATACTAGAAGAACTGGTAGAAGCAACCGTGGAACAAGTATTGGATTCCAACTGTTTAGATTCTAATTCTGAACGTTCTATGCTCTTAGCGATGTCAATTGTTTCATCCAAATAAGGATTTTTGCAAGATAGTAATTTTTGTTGGATCTTTTTGGTGTAGCACCTGCAAACAATTTGGTCTCTTATTAACTGAGAAGTAAAATCATCAGTCACAGTAGCTGGCTAAAACCTTTAAAGCAGTGACATAAGTGTCAATGGATTCACTTGGAGTTTGAACACAAGTAAATAATTTATGCCTTTGCACGACCAAATTGACCTTGCCCTCAAAATAAGTACTAAGTTGTTTGAGAGCTAGTTGATATTCGTCCATGTCACCCCTGTCATGGCCAGTGTAAATAGGCAAGTGATCAAAAACATTTTGCCCCACTACACCTAAATAATAGTATAGGAGGCTGCGTTTCCTATCAGGTTTGAACTTCAAGCCATCAAATGCACCCATTAAACGATCTGAACCAGAGACGCCACTTTAATGGTGGTTCGCCCGGATCCTGCAGAAATTAACTTGGTGATGTGACAGATTGCATGGTGCAGTAATGAAAAACACAAAAACAATTAAGTGAATAATGAAGAGTAAACGTTTGATGAACAAACAGCGTCAAAATGTACATAAAGTAGTGTGTGGATCACTGAATCCACAAGATCAGAAGTGGAAGGTTGCTTGGTTGGTGTGCTAGAGTTCAACAGGAAGCACACAGAACGTGACCTCACGACGTGCAAGCAACACGACCGGAGCAGGCTCCCACGGTCAGGATGTCCAGCAGAAAGTTAGCGTGCTAGTGCTCAGAAAGAAGCACAAAACAGGAAGTGACGAAACGCACTCCCACGGTGGCGATGCACAGGCGAAATGAAAACCTCCGAAGCAGACAAGCCGGAGCGGTATCCCACGGCAGAGCAACAAAGGAGAAGGAAGGTAACGTCAGAGCAGAGGGAAGACAGCACGTATCCAGGTAACGCTGCTCTTTATGACGTGCACAGGGAGGCTTGCAATGAGAAGGTGCACAAGAAAGAAAGCTTGTGAAGTTGCACACGCAACAATTTAAACATAAGCAATGGTGCGTGTAGAGTCGCTTGCTCAAAACAGGCAGTTCAGTAAAACTAAGAGCAAGAAATAGGTGAGCGAAAAAAATCTTGATAGCGAGATATTCTAAATGAGGTACCAGCTCCAAAGCCAGCAACACAATGCTTATTGGAGTAGGAAGTCAGAAGTTGAAAGGAAAACGACCTCTGGGCCCGAAAAGAGAAGGAGAAAAAAAAATTACCTTGGAAGATCGAAGGCAGAATAGCAAAGTACTTGTCATGGAAAACAGCTCGCTGTGGATCCCAAGATCGTCGCCAATTGAAAAGATGTTGTCCACAGTGTTAATAGTAGAGCAGGAGCTTTATTGGAAAAGCGAGTATATCCTCTGGGTCTAACGGGCCCAGAGGATCAGCACCAACTGAAGAACAAGGTGTTCTAATCCTCTGTTCCCATACATTCCAAAACAGCATTACACTTAGTAGAGGGACATAACAATCCCAGCATTCTATACCATAAATAACAAGCAAAGGTAACACAGAAGAGTAATATGCAGAACACCACAACTTACCTTACCAAGCTTGCTTACATGGACAGGGAAAATTACATACTTCATGAACTCTGGGAACAGCCCATCCTTTAATCTGAATTTATGTGAAAATCCTCTTAATAGTCTGAGCCCTTCTTTAAAGACCCTGGCGTTCTTCTTTTCCCAACCTTCTACGCTTTTGTTTTCTACAACTTACCTAATGTTCTATTCATATCTCAATGTTTGTTTAGGGTGACTGAGATTAAGTGTAATCATAAGATCACTTTGCTGAGGCAACCTAACAAATGCAATCTGTCCTAAGCCACAAACTTTAGACTGAACAGACTTCCCAAATTTGCGTTAAAATATCCTAGAATATCAAAAGGTACATTTCCATAGACTTTTAACCTTCTATCAGGTGGAATTAATTATTTGTCACCGAGTTTTTATCATCGCTGATAAGTGTATACCTTGCACCCAAATCTGTCATGACTGGTCTTTCCACTCCATTTATTTTTTGTGCCATAGACATTTTTTCTGTAATCTCCCAATTCCAGCATTTCTAGTATGAATTCCTCCTCTTGCTTATTTTCTTTCGCTTCACTCACACGTGTAGCTGCCAACCCTACTTCCTCTCTTCCACTTTATCTTTCAAACCCTCACAGTGTCCCCTAACCTTACATTTCCTGCACATTTCTCCTACAGAAGAGCATATCTTATCACTGGCAATATGCCCCTGAGCCCACATCTAAAACATACACATTAGTTGCGTCGTCCCGTTATCCTCCTTCCCCTGGCAACTTCCCCTTTGCTATTTTTCTCGCTATTGATTTTTTTGCTTATTCCACCCCTAAGACATATTTACTAAACCTATCTCTTGGTATGCTTCCAGCGTTGAGTCTACCTGGTAGCTCTTTTATCCCTGAATCTGTTGCTTAAAATTGCATGCTATTACAACTACCTTGTCCAATGTGAGTTGTTAGTCAATAACTTCTGTTGTAATTTTAGATTGTTTGTCTTATGAACAATCTGATCTTTCAACACGTCATCTTGAAATGACCCACAATTATTAGTGGCAGTCAAAAAAAAAAACCTTGTGTCTGGCCACCACTTGAATCACCTTTTTGGTATAATTTGCTTGAAGTTTTTTCCACCACTTCCAGTTCATTTTCAGCTTTGTCCTTCTCTTGTACCATTGATAGTGGTAAGTGCTTAAGGACTCTCATATCTTCAGCCCCTAAAACATGTCTGTGAAGGGCCAGTTTAAGTTTTGGTATAAACATGTCACCTACCACTTCTCCAATGTGTGCCTAAAAGCCCTCATTCCACTGGTCCCAGTCTAGTAGTACTGGATCTCCATGAGTTTGTAGAAATGTTTTGGGATCACTGATACCATCCATTATTTAGTCAGTTGAAGTAGCCACCTAATGATTATCTGCCCAAAATGATTTCTTCAACTGTTTATTTTAATTTGGTATAACACAATATTTTGCTCTATTACTTCAGTATTTTACTTTAATAAGTGGGAGTAAGGTAAATAGGCTTTCACACATTCAATTTAGGATTTTCAAAACAAATTTTCTGATGCATATAAAAAGGTGTTGAATTTCGTACTCGCATTGTTACTATAGTATATATATCCTTTTTTATAATGATGGCCAAAAAAGTATTTAAAGGTTAAACTCAAAGCTGCCTAATTACCCTATTGACTAAAACAGATCGTTTGGAAGGGAGGAACACATGCTTACACCTCTTTTCTTACTTGTTAATACGAGGTTGGAAAGGTCCAGAGCCTCGAGCAAAGTTCCTCCAGAACTATAGGATTCAATATCCAGAATCAGGATCTCTGGACCCTCCTTTATTGCTCTGAACTTTAAACTCAAAGCTGCCAAAGATCTTCCTCTTGATGGTAATCATGCTGGAAATGCAGCAAAACTACTCCCAAGACGGCAGCACATTGAGAGTGGTGATGACATGCACATGGGGACATTTACTCAGACATCAGGTTAGCGGTCTAGATGAAAGCACTTGCACCAGAAAGCGGTGTGGCAGTCCAGCAAAGTGCTCACATGTAAAGAATGCATGTGCATGGCACACGCTGCAATCAAAAGTCAATTTACAGCTGGCTGCTCTGGGTACTGTGGCACAAGAACCCAAAAACAAATAAAAGGGCAACACACCTAGAGATATGTTGCCTAACTTCCATTCAGTAGGTTAGGGGTTTTGTGTTGTATTGCACAATTGTTTTACAGTCAGATCAGCAACAGCACAACCATCACAGCAACCAAGCAGCCCACATCAAGGGCACACAGTTGAACAATGGAGTCCGCAGAGGAACACCTTTAGATTGCTTTGCAGGTCCGAAGAGAGACTAAACAACTGAAATTCTCTTCTCACATTGGTGTATGATGATTGAGCTGGGTGGTCCTTCTCCTCTGTTCACTCATCACCAGCATAACATTTCCACAGGTAGGTAAGGTTCATAATATTTATTAAGAAAGCAGTTACCTAACCTTCAGCCCACCGAAAAAGTGTCAAAGTGAATGACTTTCCCTATCCTGGTCACATATGCCCACCCTTTGGCAGTCGGCTGCATCAGCAATTACATCACAGGCTTTCACAGAGGCACAGGAAGAGGAGGCATGTGTCCCAGCCCCTATGTGTTTAGGAAGAGGAGGGATATAGTATGAGAGGAGAGGGGAGTAAAAAAAAAAAGCAATTTTGACTGGGTAAAGGTATGAACATATCTCACAAATACTGCAGAGAGGAGACAGACTAACTAGTATTGACTATTAATGGCAGGTTACAAGTGAATTTCCGCTTCTTGTAGAATAGCGTTTCTTAACCTGTGGTCAAGAAGGGGTCCCCGACTGCTTAGAAAATAAAATATTGCCAAATTAACAAAGTATATATAAATAAAGAAGCAACATTTTATAACGATCTGTAAATGTAAAGGAATTTGGAATTGGAGGATAAAATATTAAGATGGTATCCTCAGACTGATTCATGGGAGCAGTGCAAACTCAAACTAAAGAATGGTGGATGAGTGGCCTTGGTTGAATTTAGAAAAACTCCAACCTTCACATTAAAAATTTTATTTTTTTATTTTTGGTTGTGAATTAAATAAAATATTTCATTATTTGTTTGATGAATGCTTGTCCCAGTAATTTTGTGTATTATTTTGCGGTTCAAGTTATCGAAATTGCTTAGGTCGAAGTCCCCGGATTCCAACAATAATGACTCAGTTGGGGTCTCCGGATTCCAATCACGATTCAGTGGCGGTCCCTCAATCCCAGTAATGATTAAGTGGGGGATCACGAAGTCAGAAGTTTAAGAACTACTGTTCTAGTAGATTTGTAGCATGTTATTGCTTAAGTTAGTGTCTGAACAACACAGTAGCAAAAGGGGAAATCACTTAAAATTACTTATGTCCCTTTCTTTTAAAGTAACACCTCATCTGTAAGGTGAAGCAATACTTGAAGTCACACTGTGTACCCATCACAAGGCCTGGCAGAGTGGACATGTTACACTGATTCCATTTTACAAACAATAGCTCATCAGAGCAACAACGCAACTTTTCTTACTTAAGATTATGTTGCTGCATTAAATGAACACCTTCTGTTCTCAGTCACTTGTAAACGAACCAAGAAAAAAAACAAGTTATGTGATTTAAAATAATTATTTTATTCTTTGTACCTTTGTGTTGCGTTAGTTATCCCGCCTGGTTAGAGATGCGTCACCTTAAGCGCTGCTTTAAAATGTCTTGTTGCCTTGGTTAAACTGCCTGCAGTTTGGCTGCATTTTGTGATGAAATACTGAAGTACACAAGCTGTCTGGTCGTCACCTAATGCAGTGATGTTGGAAGCCTGCCCGACTGGGATGTCATGTTATGCTTTTGGAGATGCCCATGGATACAGTATTCTGCAGATAAGTCAATTTTCCTGAGGTTTTGAACAGTTTCAATATTTGCCAAACGTTTTTAAGTACTGGGTTTTTGAGTTCCAAGTAAGAAATGGTGCACAGCTAGTGAACTGCAGCTTTGAACAAGTAACATCAGGTGTATACATTTATAAATACAATTTAAAAAAAAAAAACTATAGCTGAAAATCTAAAGAACATCCCAATTTTTCAGTAGCGAATTAGCAATAGCATTCATCACAATATTAAACAAAGGCTTTGAGAGAGCACCTTCCAGCCAGTTACTTTACAGCAATGCCTACCTTGAAAAGATAATGTGTGGCAGTTCAAAGGCTCGATTAGCACAGGTAGATGGTAGGTGGATGTGCCTAAGCCTACAGTGTAATATTTTATCTACTAATTGTCCCTAGGGCATAAAAGAGATGGGACCCAATAACTTTAAAAGTCCCTCTTCGTGTCGGTCGCTTTGATGTGGAGCGCTGAGAGATGAGCAGTACTTCTAAGTTGCTCTAGCTTTGAGCAACCTTTCTGCACCCGATTCCAGTCACGTTGCAACCTTAGAAGCACTCTTTTTGAAGGCCAGAATTGTATCAACTGCAGTTTCACTATAATATTTAGGAACAATTGATAGAAGAGCGCCTAGAAGGACCCGTCAGGCAAGGCGGAAATACTGCAGGTGGATGTGGGGGTGGGAACGAAGGGAAGGGAGCTTATGTGTCTCAGTCCTTGCTGCAAACAGAAGAGAGTCTTAAGACATTCATCCTGTAGGAACGCCCATTCTTCACGTTTCCAAGATTACGCAAACTTCCCTGCCTGTGGTGGGGGGCCGAGGAATCCCCCAGCCTGCTTTGTCGCTGCTCGGGACGGAGCTAAGCCTAGCATCTTCTGGATGTTCTGCAATAAAAACAAAATTAAATAAATGGGTGTGTAGTGCCACTAACAAAAAATGCATATCAACTGTACGTAGCGCAGAATAAATGCATCAACACTGACATTGTATTGGTAAATATCAGCGAAAGCACAATTAAAACATTGCAATGTTGAGATCTTGGAAGACAATGGAGTAGCTCCGGGCTTATAATGGCTGGTATAAGCCTGAAGCTCCAAATTTTCAACGTTTGTCTTCATGTTTCTCCCTTATTTATTTAGAACATTCTAACCTCAGTGGGTAGAATGTTCTAATAGCCCTTCTGTTTCGGGCTATACTTTTTGTTAAAGGCCCTCACCCTCATTATATCACCTCGCCTGCAGCTCGGACCTTTAACTCTGGTTCAGAGCTTTTAACAAATCGATAAAGCCCTCAGCAGTGGGCTTTGATAATACCCACACAAGATAATACTCCGGGTATGAGCCACGGGCACATGCGGGTAGACTGAGTCTACCCATTTTTCACAGGGTGGACGCAGTCTACCCTGTCAAGAGGTTGGGCCTCAGAGAAATATGATAAACTTGCCCCAGTGTAATTTTCAGACACCGGGACATTCAGCAATGTCTGCACGTTGTCTGCTTTTGTTCCGAGCAGCAATGTGCAAGCGAGAAGAGGCTTATCAGATTCCAGTGGGCCCATAACAAAGACCGAAGTTAAGGGACCATTAGGCCTCCTTTTGTTGGAATATCCCGTCTGGGAGCTATCTGGAGCCTTATACGTAGATGCTAATGCAATGGAGGGAAAACAAAGGCATAAAGCTTGTTCTCATTTCACAAGTACTTGAGAGGCCTGTTTTTGACTTTGTTCAGTCCCTGTAAATAAGAGTTTGCCGAGATGGGTGGATGAATCTAGGATTCCCGCTACAGTGGTCAAGACCCAATGGTGAAAATTGTTCGTTCCAACAGTGAAATCACACGAAAAACAGCCGACACGTGTTTCGGCCGAGGGCTTTCTCAAGGCAGGGCATCTGGTTTGCGGTCCTATAACTGAAGTAGTTTTAGCAAAGTGGTCTCTGCGGTCCCGGGAACGCGCAAAGGGCTGGAAATTATTCCTTTCACTGCATTTGATTAATGGGCACAGACCTCCATCTACAACTTAAATTATCCTGTATATAAGAGAGAGATGCATGCTCTGTAAGAATGTCAGATGTGTTGGTCTGTCTTTAGACAAACAATTTAAACACAACTATTTTGTTTTATTTCTTTTATAGCGCTATAGTCCTACTCATCCCATTGCAGGGTGTCAGAGTGCTTTACATCACATTATACATTGACATTAAATCATATCAGTGATAATCAATGTCAGGATGCGTTCGTTACATAAGGCAATGAGGGTTACATTGTGTAGGAGCCACATTTTCTTCATAGATCACAGTATTATATTAAGAGGATTACAATTTACAAACTGCAAGTAACAAAAGGATCTGTGTTAAAAGCAGTAACCCACTTACCCATTTAAATAAAATACAAATCTCACATCTGCGGGATACAAAATGTGCTTTGCAGGAGACAGATTAACCCTCTATGCTACTTTGATTCTAAACTGGGACTAGACAAAACACACATCTCGCCAGCAAATAAGTTAACCTCCAGAGTTATCGTTCCATTATTATTATTCCTTGAGATTTAGTTGCCAAACACAGATCTCTGCAGCAGGTGCCTTAATAACCCCATAAGATATTTTAAAATGCAGACTTTGTAACAGATTAAGCAGAGCACATGTACTGCCATGTTTCTTCTTGCTGCCAATTTCTTTCTGGCAGGGCTTTTAAAAAATAAGTGTATAAGTTGAGGCCCGGATTTTGTTGTGGTTGCGCCACTTTTTTGGCACAACCCAGACGCAAAATCTCTTTTTAAATATTGTAATGCGCTAAAATGTACTCATAATAGACCTGTTAAACGTGTGAGAGGTTAGGATCTGATGTCACTTCTTGTGAGGTCATGGGTTATGATGCTGCGTGTAATGTCACTGGCCATGATATCGTTTGCGTACTACCCAACTTTGTTAGCCCCCCTCACTTCTTTTATTAGGAGTTGTGCCCCCATAATACTGTTTTACGGTGAGCCAGCTTTTAAAGCGTGTTCACTGGTTACTTGCTGTAACATGGCTCCCGTCATCTCTTCACTGCAAAGACGTGTCTGCCGCCTGGCAGCAGTGCACTCAGCAGGCAGGCCGAAAGCAAGCGTGTTTGTACAGAGACAGCACACCTTGCACAGACTTTTTTGCACTATAGCTATTTTAAAGCACAAACAATCAAGCCACTAACAACTTAATATCCACTCTTATAATTATATTTGCACTACTCCCCTTCATGATAGACTACCCCCACTCCACCCTACCCCCCACTCCACCCTACCCAGGTCCTGGGACTTTTGGGGCCCCAGGCAGAAAGGGAATGTGTGAGGCCCCCCTAATTTTCATAAAACATGAAATCAGAGAAAATTACATCATAGGAAGTGCCATTAATGGACTACTGTTGAGCAACTTTGCAAGAAGCAACATTCTTGGTGCGGATATCAGTAAAACAAAAACAAATATTAACACTAATAAAATAAGCGCATATAATTTAAATGTCAATTAACTGGACATACATTATATTAGTCACACTGGATGGAAAGTTTGAGCCTAGGTCTCTTCAGAACTTATAAGATTAATCAAATGTTAACAATGTGTTTCCAGATTAGTGCATTAGATACGTATGGGTGTACACAGTATTTATGTAGCGCAAACCAAGCCGAAAGGCTGCTAAGCACTGTACAGGGTCAGATACACAGTCAACATGTGATAGGAGGAGCAGATGGTTTGTGGATCATGACTGCATCATGATTTAGCTTTTTTTTTTTTTTTTTTTTTAAAGTTGAGTTTTCGCTGTTTCCTAAATTGGAGTAGACTTCGGGCTGTCCGGATGGATATGGAAATTACATACCAGATCCTTGGGGTATAGTTGGGGGGGAAGGTCTTTTTCTTGTTTGTTTCTATTTTTAGCACATCTTCTTCCGTCTGAAGGTGTCCCTGCTGTGGGTGTGTGGAGAGCCACTGAAGATGGCAACCTTGTAATCCAAGAAGGCAGGGGTGTCAGTTGTATAGTGCAAACCTGGCCAAAAGCAGCAGAGCAATGTACAGGGTCAATGAGAAGCATAAAGTCAAGGAGTGATGGGAAAGGTAGCTGGTTTGTGAACTGTTAACGCATTGTGATAGCTGTGCAGGTAATGCAGCTGAGCTTTAAGACGGTGCGGGCCGGCAAGGGACCTGTGGAGTTCCATCACAGTGTTATTATGTGGTCATATTACTTCATGCCCTAGTGAGGTGTGCTGAAGAATGCCCTTAGGGGACCAGTGTGGATTAAAATTCCAAGATGATTTCCCAGAAACCTAGTGCAAGATTGGGTAAGTGCAAAAAATGATATGAAAGCAAATAAAACAGTTGAAAATAGCTTGGCTTCTATTAAAAGCATCACCCTAGTTACTGATAAACACCAGAAACTCCCAGAATACAATCGGTTTAATGGCATGTGTCATGAGCCATAGCTACAACTCCCGTCAACGTCCTCTGAAGCCTTTAAATGTTCTGATACTAATAATTAGTATACACTTACATGGTTCCAGAGTCCATCTCATTTTGTAAATTGGTATGATGCAGATTCAGTTAACAGATTTGAGATACATCTTCTCTCATTTGATTTCTCATAATTTTGAGCAAAACCTTGAAAGCGCACATTTAAATGCAATGAAATAATGGTGCGAGCCAGGCCCACTAACCGGTCCATTTCCTTAAGTCTCACAGTGCTGGACAATGGCTGTAAGGCCCATGTGAGGTAGAGAGGCCAGGCCTCTAGGGTTGTCTCTGGTCAGCATTTTACCATCATGGATAGTATTTTCATGTCTAAAACAGAGCAAAAAAATCTCAATACAACTTCTCGCGATATAACAGTACAGAACAAAATATCCGTGCCTCGTCAGCTAAGTAAAATCTCTCAAATTGGTAGCAGGCTTTCTCCCTTGGGCTTCTCAGTACTGGACCATGGCAGGTAGTCCTAGGGGAGGACGGATGGACCTTTCCTGACCTTCGCAGCTCTGGATCGTGGCTGTGCGGGCATGAGAGAAGGGACCAGTGGCATAGTAATGTACAGCAGTGACTGGAAAAACTCACTACAAAAACAACGGAGACATGTATAGTAGGATTAATGCCGAAACCAAAAAGCCAGGTGGCAGCAAGTGGATTCCTTGACTTGGCATTGTTGTTGGCTAAAAGAGGAGTGGCCAAGAGTGCAAGTCACCCAGGGCTCCAGACACTCGAAAATGTGGAAAGTAGTAAGTGGGACAGACAGCAAAGCACTATATTGCGCATGACTAGGAAGAGAGGGCTAGCAACTAAGAATTTGCCCAGGCATGGGACATACTACTTGTGGAATCTGAAGCCCAGTTTGACTGGGACTGACACTGACACACACACACAGAAACTGTAACAGCATTATCAATCCTGGTGGGAGAGGAAAATGGTGAGCAACATACTTCTCAACAGTCAGTAACTCCACGCTAGAACAGTTGATACTCACATGAGGAATAACCCAACACATACTCAGAAACATACTGAAAGTTAGATATCAGAGGGGGGGCCACGGAAGATGGCGGTCGCCTGAATCGGTAGCTCCCGGGCCTGGGCCGATAAACCCCTTGTATCCCCCCATAAACCAGCACACATCCGCGCAGCGCCAAACACGAGTGGCAGCGAAGCGGAAACCCAGGCTACGCATAGCGGCCTCTTTCGAGCTGACTCACGAGACCACGGCGCCGGCGGCCCGACCCATGGCCGGGCCTTGGAATATGCGAGGCCGCCGGCTGCGGCCTGGAGACACCGGAAGAGGTGTAGTGACATCTGTGAGGGCGCAGTCTAAGACGCCAGGGTGCAAAGAAGACAATACAGGCGGTGTGACGCTCCGAGGACACCCCGGGGGCTACGCACCAGAGAGAAGCCAGGTGTGCAGCTGCCCCCCCTCCGGGCCAGAGTTCGCAGCGCTGGCGAGCGGACACCGGACCTGGGGCAGGACACCAAAAATACGCGAGTGCACCAGCAGCGACCTGATATTACTGGTGGTGCCCAAAACCAAAGATCCCACACAGCCGGAACATCGGCTGTAGAGACCACGACCCCGACTGGGAGAGGCTCGGCCTGTGGCCGGGCCTGGACTTACGTGAGGCCGTGGGCTACGGCCTAGCACGGCCGGCGGTCAGCGCTGTGAGAGCGGGCGCATTAACAGGGGTCTGGGAGCAAGGATACCACGAAGCCGGCAGAACACCTCCAAAAACCTGCAGGCAGGGGATGCTCCGTACGCACAGCCCGGTGTAAAGACCAGCTGTAATACATTAGTGACAGAGGCTATGCCAGGCAAGACGAGAGGTGAGATCGGGACGCCTAAGGCTGTTGAGAGTGCAGGGCTGTGATTGGAACAAGCCGCATAGTATAAAGTGAGGTGGAAATTCACTAGTGCCACAAGCCAAAGGTCTGTACAGCCAGTGCGGAGGAGGAGGCCTAGAGAATAGCCAAAGGCCCATCGTGAAGACGGCTGGCCGCAAGAGTGCGCCACGGGCCATCAGCGCTGGGAGCATTGAATCACAAGGCGATGTGACCACATAGCTGAATGAACAGGCGGCCTGACCGGGCTGATTAAATTAGGGAGCAGATGCACGCAAAGACAGTGGGTAAGGGGCGCGGTGGGCCCCCTGCATGATCAAGGCGCAGATGACACTAGCCGCCATATTGTGGTCCGACCAGAGCCATAATGGGGAGGCCGAAAGGAAAACAAGCGGAGCAGAGCTCGAATGGAGACACTAGTTCCAACTCACAGAGAGACTCGCCAACTACACAGGAGATAATACCAGACACACAAGCACACACAGAGCAACCTCCAGATAAGCTGGACATCATTCTGCGGGAAATACGTGAATCCAGGTCTGTGATGGAGCAGCAACTGGGCGAACTCACCACGGACGTGAGCCTACTCCGGGCGGACCACAAGAAGCTAGCTGGGAGAGTCCAAACACACGCAACAGCACTATCCGACATCACGCAAGGCGCAGACAGAAACTATCTTGCAGCTACAACGGCAGGTAAAAGCTCTACAGGACAAGGTGGATGACGCAGAAGGGCGGGCGCGCAGGAGCAATATTCGTAATGTAGGGATGCCCGAAAAAAGCGAAGGCCGTGACCCAACGCAATTCATCGAAAACTGGCTGCGCACTGAGGTAGCGCCAGAAGGCCTGACAGATATGTTCAGTGTGGAGAGAGCCCACTGAGTACCACAGGAATTCGAGCACCTGGACTACCACCAAGGACAATAGTGGCAAAAATCCTGAATTATAAGGACAGGGACACACTACTCCGCAAAGCAAGAGAAAAGGCACCTCTCCTATATGAACATTCGCAGATATCGCTGTTTCCAGATTATACGGTGCAGGTACAGAGACAACAAGAACCATTCTTTGGGGTCAAAAAATACCTGCAACAGTTGAACTTGCGTTATGCATTGATCCTTCCGGCCAAACTCAAGATAATACATGACAATGCCAGTCATTTTTTCGAGGACGCCGAGACAGCATGGCTGTGTATACAAGTTAATTTCCCGAACTTGGCAATACTGCACAAGCAAAGACAGCCCCGCAAATTAAGTCAACGCCGCAGGCGCACAGTGCAGCTGTCCACTGGAAGTCAAAGGCTCAGAGATGAGAGAGTACCCACACTGGAACAGAAAATAGAAAGCAGGAGAGCAGCCTTGCAGACGGCAGCAGCGCTAAGGGCGACGGGAGCAACTAGCAGGCGCGACTCGTCCTCGGACGGAATACCAGCAACGGGTTCGGAGAGTAACCAGCCTCTATTCCCCTCGCTGACACCACAAACAGCCCGGGTCCTGACGGAATAATTACAGCTATAACGCAGGGCTGGTGTAACCCGAATACGTTGCATGGCTGTTGCAGACAAGATTCTACGGCGCAGTGCTGGGACGCAAGGACCGTCATGAATCAGTAACGAACATGGACAGCTGCAGTTAGCCGGCCCTGACGCGGGAACTGGCCACAGTTGGTAACTGTATTGGCGCGGATGCCAGTACTATGTAGTATATACGATCTTGCCGGGGGTTGGAGGAGGATGGATGCGAGGACATTTCTTCCCCTTCCTTTCTTTTCGCTCTACTATTCCCTGCCTTTTTAAACTCTTTTTTGTATATCCTTTCTTCCACATTTTGATCCACTGTACTGTAATTGCAATGTGGTCGTTTAATGCGGCGCAGAGGAGATGGCATGGGTGAGATTATCCGCAGCTGGCGTACCCTCACCCCCTAGCGACTGTGAGCAGAATGTGAAAGTTGTTGCTGCTGCTAGCAGCTGTTTGGTCGAACACACGTTTGGGGTTGGACCGTAGTATTGGAAAAGTTAATATTCAACTAGTTAGAAGTTACAAGGGCGTGCATTGGGGCACACTACTGGAATCACTAGGAGCCAGAGCTCAATTATGCAGGCAAATACTAGATAGCACATGTAATACGTCTGATGGCAAGAGCATTGTATAAATTCCTTACATGGAATACACGTGGCATGGGCTCTATACACAAGAGGTATCGTATTCACGCACAGTTGGGTAGGCGTAAGGCGCACATAGTATTTATGCAGGAGACGCATTTAAATGCGTCTGAAGCTGGCAAGCTTTGGAAGAAGTGGAGAGGCCAATTGTATAGCACAATACACTCCGCGTTTGCAAGGGGCGCTGCGGTATGGATACGGGCGGGTGTCCCTTTCAATCTCTTAGAACGAGTGGATGGGGAGGGCACATACGTGTTGTTGAAAGGGGAGCTGGATGGTCAGGTGTTAGTGATGGAATGCATATACGGTCCAAATACAGAACAAGAGTAGTTCCTAAAAAGAGTGAGTGCCGCACTGGCGGATTGGGCACAATACCCATGAATATTAGGCGGGATTATAATGCAGTGCTGTGCACGCAATTAGATAGGTTGCACCCTCCTCTCAAGGGAGCAATTACAACACGGCAGGCCAAGACACTGGAAACATGGGTGCGTGGGTGGGAACTATTAGACGCGTGGCGAAGTAAGAACACGGTAACGCAGGAATATTCCTATTACTCCCCGGTGCATGCGGTGTACATGAGAATAGACCTATTTTGTGGTCTCCCGCCCTGATCCTGCAGGTGTTAGATATTGCGTACCCAGGCAAAACGTTGTCAGACCACAGCCCATTGGAACTTACACTGGAATGGGGCCAAGTCCCTACCCCGGTGCCGACGTGGAAATTTAATCCCCAACTACTAGAAGATGGCGCCTTTAAAGCGCAAATGCCCAACACTATAAATAACTACTTCTCCCAAAATACTGGCACTGCCTCATCCCCACTGATAGAGTGGGAAGCGTTCAAAGTGGTGGTGAGAGGCGCCTCCATTGGCGCAACGGTGGGGGCTAGACAAAATTGTGCGAAGCTTATTGGAGGTAGAGTCGCAGCTTGGGCCTCTAGAGAGAGAAGCGGCCGTGTCCCCAGAGAGCACAGAAAAATTACAAAAGGCACGCATAGAATACGCAGATCTGCTAGAAAGGCTACGTGTGGTGGACCATAGGTTATATATTCAGAGAGCCCACGCGGAGGCGGATAAGCCCGGCACATTGTTAATGCGTATAATACGGGACCTCCCCCCAGCAATTCCAATAACCAGGATCCGCTCTCCACTAAGCGGGGTAGCGGACACTCAACTAGCAATAAAGGAGGCATTCCAGAAGATTTATAAATATTTGTATAGCGCTCCTGTGCAGTCGCACACGCAAGAGATTCACAGTTTCCTCCAGGGAGTGAATCTGCCCACATTGGAAGAAGCAGATAGAGAGAAGTTACAATCACCTATAACGTCAGCGGAGATTCGAGGGGCAATCAGGGATCTGCCGAGAAATAAAACCCCGGGACTGGTTGGTCTCCCCACAGAATTCTATGCTGCATATGCCAAGGAGTTGGCGTCCCAATTGGATAAGTTGTATGCGGCAGCGTTGGACAAGGGTATGCTACCTCCGACTTCAAATCAGGCGGTGGTGGTCTCGCTGCCAAAGCCCGGGAGGGACGGCACTGACATCACAGCATATAGACCCCTATCACTTTTAAATACCGAGTACAAAATACTGAGTAAGATCTTAGCAACACGACTGTTGCCATATCTCGGCAAGTTGGTGCATGCAGACCAATGCGGGTTTGTACCAAGCACGAGCACAGCTCACAATGTGAGGAGGTTATATCAGGTGTTGTGGGCCCCTTTAGACCAGTTTCCAAATGCGTATGCTATGGGCCTGTCCGGCGCTGACAATCTACTGGGCGCAGATAGCGCGAATACAGACTGATGTTGTAGTGGGTCAGATATGGAACGCAGCAAAAAGCTGTATACTAGGGTTGTACCCACATCCAAAGGGTTACAAAGTCCAGGCGCGCTTTGCGGACTTAGCGTTAATACTTGCTAAAAGACTCATCACAAGGAGATGGAAAGCTACTAGGCCACCAACAATAGAGGCATGGAAAGAGGAAGTAGAGAAGTGGAGTCTAGCTGCGAGTCTAGCAAGAAGGAACAGCGAGGGCTTCGAAAAATACCTATAGCCATGACCTGGGTTATGCTGCGGGAGTCCTTTAAATCATGGGACGGGATCACACAAACGACAGTCGACCCTGCAGACACTACAGCATAGATAGGGGCGCTGGTCGCTTGTGCAGTTAACACGCCACATCATAACCATTACGCGGCCCAAGGATGCAGAAATGAGACGAACAGATCTACCTTGATCCGGGAATTAGAAGTGCAAAAGTGAAAATATTGATTGTAAATGCTGCCTGTCAACAAGTATTATAATACTTGCTTTCTTTCAACCAGTGTGGATGCCAACTGTGATGCCCAGTTAGTTAACATTGGGGAGGGAGGAATCTGGGTTGTTTTATTGGGCGTGATTAACACATGGACTTCCTGTTGCAACTCTCATATAGGATAGACAAATGGCGTGTGGAGACGTAACACGAGTCTGACATTACGTAAATGTATGATCGAGCCAGACCTGGCAATGGTATAACATGGCAACTATACTTCTTACAATGTGATTATTATACATGTATGCTCATACACCGAAACAGGTGCTAATTGTACAAGCAAGATTACTTCTAAAACTCAATAAAGTTTGTTTAAAAAAAAATTAGATATCAGTCAAAATTAGAACACAATTAGGCGCAAGCAGAGACAGAGCTATATATAAAGGCCGACGATTGGTGGAATGCCTGACCACATCTTTGTTAGTTTTAGTTTAGTGGTTCAGCTCACCGTTTTATCATTTAGGATGAAAAAAGAATAAGAGACCAAGGAACAAGAATGGGAGGTCCTCGAAGGAGAAGCGTTTAAAGACAGTCGTTTATACGGAGAGAACTTTGAATAAAATACACGAGCTAGTACAGTATAGACAAATACTGAAAAATTCACTTAATATATAAACGCAATGATGGGAAAATGCAATAAAATGCTAATAAAAAAGCTTCACTCTTGGTTTAAAACGGCCTCACTAAGAGCTATCCATCCTTAATTCTATACCTTTTCGTGGTCCTACTCCCAGTTTCACTTCGAATAAATGCGGTTCGTGTCATTTTAAACGGAAATTAATTTGGAAACATTAGACATCGTTTGAGGACTCTTGCACCGGTAAAGACAGAGCGAATTCAGACTGCAAACAGCTCTGGTTCCTGTCACAAGGTGGCACTAAGTTACCACAAGTTGGGGAAGCAAGGGCTTAGGTGCAAAGCCCTCTGGTAACAAGATACAAATTAAAATAACATTGCGATTTGGTCATCCCTTTTCAATTTCAAAGAAGTTGCACGGTACGGCATTCACAGCAGAAAAGTTTACATCGCCACCTACTGAAACACAAAGTTACTCAAAAACGTTTTTCGGATACCAAGTATGCCACAGCATCTAAGGAGGCTCAATTGGTTAATGCACCCGATGCAGTTATATTTTGGTAAAACAAAGTCTTGTACTTAAATTCTAGTATGGCCGACTCTGCCCTACATGATCCCGAGATCGAGAAAAAGATTGCTATGAAGCTCTGTAATGATATGCGATATTTATGGCGCTATAAACAATCTACCTTCCCTGGGCTATTTAAACAAAAAACGTTATTCCTATGAAGAAAAGCATTTTCAGAAATCGATAACAAACGTTCATACTAAAAAGAGGACACCGTGTTTCGTTCACTCGACAGATGCAGAGCTTTCCCAGGTTTAGAACATAGCACACAGAATACCAGACTAATGGCTGCGTGTAACGCTTCACCCAAAGGCGGTCTCAGTTCACATGTTCAAATCCTAGCAATGCCGACTCGGCCTTAAATCCTTCAGAGGCCAGTAATTAGGACATAAGAACGCCTGCTAAACAGAGCCCTTATACAAGGTCACAGTGAGATATGGCGGGCTATATAAAATAAATACAAGTTAGTGTTATTATAAAGTTTGGCACCAACGGTAGCCAAACGAACAAAAGTTCCGTTCCAAGCTTAAACGCTCAGCTTTTTATCACAAAGATTCAGGATTTATGTAACCCCTTAGATTGCGGGCACTGGGTGCTTCTGGCTCGTCAGAATGATCCTCTGAATCTCAGTCAAAGGGCTTAGTCAGGCGCGAAGGGATACTCCATTGTGGGAGTTACAGTCCAGACGACCGCGCTTCACCAAACTGTGATCCTGGGCGGATGACAAACTATGTGCCCTACTCCATTATCTGCAATGTAATGTCGAGGTTCACAACAGCACTGTACAGCTCTCCGGTTTCCCAGGTTCGTGTGTGAGTAGCTCATCTGGGTTAGGGTGAGCTACCCCCTTGCATGCGTTAGCCAAGGCTTTTATACTGAGACATACAGCACTACAATGAGCAGACTGGGAGCCATGAGAGCTTGGACTCATTGAAACTTGAATCTTGGATATGCGGCCGTTGCGCAGCTTCCATCGGTGCAGCGGCACCGGGGCCTACTGATCACTGGTAATTGCTGTTTTTCACATTTCAAACAGCAGCTGGGCATTCCCTTCCTTGCACTAAGGCCGACCATGACACACTGGCTACGTGACTGATTTGGAGAGATGACTTTTGGGGGACGGACAAGTTGGCTCCTTCCGAGGACACTGCTTGTTTCCCAAAACACGGCAGTACGCTAAAGTAAGTGCTTCCCCCAGCACTACACTGTCACCACCAAGGACGGAAAGTCACCTTGCCTGTCCGACAAAAAAGGGTGCCCGATGAGGTGATGACCGAATGGGGCACGAGAAAGCCATCCCCAAGCTCAGGAATTACCCGGTGATGCGACCCACACAATGCTCGGTTTCCGGGCAAAGTTATGCCAACCCCGAGGGCACAAAAAAGAATTAAAGTGGCACTTCCCAGCAAAGCATGGCGCACGCGGTCTGTTCACTCTCCATTCGCTGCTTCCGGAAGCGGAGGCAGGAACTACGCTCTTCCCGCTACTTGGGAGGGCGCTCGAGAGGAAGGATCCAGCGTGTGAGAAGGAATTGACCCCGGAATGTGGTCACTGGCGGTGACATTCCAGAAATAGACTTTCCGCCACAGCTTCGACTTACTGTTCAGGACTGGCAGGTTCCATGCTTCAATACACAACATGACACTTGCAGTACTCTAGGCGCCATGTGCGCAAAGGAATTTAGGAGCCAATACAACATATTGTATGTATGTATGTACTGGTATAGTGCGAACGGGAGCAACAAAGCGCTATACATTGCTGGGGTCCCGGAGACGATACAAGATAAAGTACGACATCTGGACGTTACATCTCTCAATGCAATTAAATTACGTTTCATATATCTTTATTGCATTTCATATATTTATGTTTTTGATTTATTAGTCAGAAGGCGATTGAGCAATTTAACCACAACCACGCTAATCGGTCAAGTGTCACAGTTGGGTTTCGAACTGTGGTCTGCAGAATGACTTCTACTGAAAGTTATACTCCTCAAATTTAACTAGCACTCAATGACTTCTTGGCATTGGACACATCAGAAAGAAATGCAAGCAGCCTTTTATGAACAACTTACTTACCTTTTGGTAATTCCTTATTTGGTAGACACTATCCAGCTGCAGATTTCTTACCTTAGAATATTCTCCAGGTGTCAGACTGGATCCGGAAATTTTCAAGAAGTAGCCCTGCATGTCGGTAGGCGGTGTCACCCAGCTCTGCGTCGGCGGCATCGTCCGTGTCGGAAGTGATGTGCGTGGTGCCTCTATAAGCACCACCCCAGTGCTCCGATATCAGTTTCTTTTAGCGACTCTCCATGCCAAAAGCGCAGAGCCATGAAGATTGCTGATGGACTGGTGTGCATTGCTAAGGGCTTCAGAATGGTGACCCTATAATCAAATCAGTTCGCAGAGCGGGGAAGATGGGAGGGTCGGTAAGGAATGTTCGGCTAGATAGTCTCTCTGCCAGTTAAGGCATTACCGAAGGTAAGTAACTTGTTCATCTGATAGAGATGTCATACGGCTTGTACCGCATGCGGTAAAACTGTGCATTTGTTGGATAACAAACATCAGAATGGTGTAAGTCTGATGCTCCGCACCCCCTTAGGAGATGTTGGCCTATCGTCCTGCTAGCTCACAGTGCACCATTTGCACCCCTAACCTCACAGGGTAACCAATGCGTGTGCAACCTCAGAACATGACAACCCTGACTTCCCAAGGAATTGTGGTAACAGACCTAGAACCTTTTTGTTTAAACTCTCATGTAAACCCAGAGGAAATACGCAAGAAATACACAATCTGCAGTTTCAATATTTATTGAAGCAGTGCGATTCCGAAGTAAAAGATGTGCGCTGCAATTCCTAATAGAATGAAGCATATTACCATGATTAACAATACAAGAACAGTGGAGAGAATGAACAATTCCACCATTGTGCTAAAACAATATATATATATGCTGTCATATGCAGTGTGATGTAGCGTGTTCCTCCCTAACCTAGTTTGACCTAGGGTGAGTGATCTGCCAAAGAAATCCCTGCCGGGTGATTAAACTCTGCCATTACCTGTGGGCAAGTGTCATCAGGCTGTCCGTCTTGGTGTAGAGCGGGACATCCCTCGTGGAGGTGACCGGAATCAGCGGAGCTGTAATTCCGGTGTGCCGCGACCTCAAAGTGTCAAAACAGTGCTCCTCTGATTTTAACAAGGAGAGATATATATACCATCAAACGTAGGGAGAGACGGCAAGCCAAACGACAACGAACAGCAGCCAAAACAAAAACAGAAGAGACAACCAAGACACAACTGGAGGCGGTAGGTGAAATTCGAACTACCAGTAGTCAAACCATCATCAATTTGACTGATGTCACTCTAAATGCGGCAGAGAAACAGCTATTGGCACTGGGTTTGTCGTACTGCCCGGAAAGTTCCTTTAATTATGCTGCCACAAGAATAGATCTGTTCAAAAGCATAAGGAAGTTAAAACTCAAAAAACACTTTCTCTTACAAGACCAAACCAAAAAACATACTATGGATAGTCAATTGATCAATTCCCCACCATCCGATTTGACAGCAACGGATATATCAACCCTGCAAGTTTTACAGGAGTTAGCCATTGAGAGTGATACCTTGACGCAGAACGGAGAGCACTTGACCAGCGAATCTGAGCATCAGAGGTGCGTGACACCTTTTAAACCCCGCTCGACGTTTAACCCGATTACTCTCAGAGATTCGATCGATATATTCAATGAACAAGTTACGATCAACATCAAAAAACTTAACTATGCCGTGAATGCCAAAACAAAAGCCAAGACCAATATACGAGAGCTGCAATACCGCCAATTAATGAGCAAGCTGAAAGAGAACAAAGACAATCATTCGGAATTCAGACAAAGGGGGAAACCTTGTACTTTGGAATAAAAAGGACTACATTGAGGAAGCTATGACACAGCTAAGGGACAGGGAATGCTACCACCGCTGCGACCACCTAACCTTGAAAAGTATGTACAACAGCTATGGAATGCAGCTTGTAGCATGGAAAAATGCCGGACTCCTAACAACAAATGAATATACATTTTTGAAAAATGACAACCCGTGATTCCTATAATGTACTTCATACCCAAGGTCCATAAAAATCCCCTTAAGCCCACAGGCAGGCCAATTATTTTCAGCCCGCAACAGCTTTTTAGAGAAAACCTCACAATACGTGGACTTTTTTCTTCAAAGCCATGTAAAAGGGCTGCCCTCCTACATCAGGGATACTGGGGACTTCCTTTCCAAAACTCAAAACATTGGATGGCAAGAAGATTACCTGATACAAAAGGGGATGATGGACGGAACGTTTGAGCCAATAAAACACTCACCCCCAGTCAACTGATCTGGGTTTAATCCATCATCATTCTTTAGCTCACTCCACCACCCCAGTTCAGACATGGCCATATGCAAATCAGTCAAATCGGGCTGGACTGTTCCCATGAGGCACAGGGTCAGACTGATTTGCATATGGTCATGTCTGAACTGGGGTGGTGGAGTGAGCTAAAGAATGATGATGGATTAAACCCAGATCAGTTGACTGGGGGTGAGTGTTTGATTGGCTCAAACGTTCCGTCCATCATCCCCTTTTGTATCGCTTTGTTCGCCCTAAGAAGATTACCTGCTCATCACATTGGATGTCACATCGTTGTATACATCTATCAAGCACCAGGATGGGCTAAGGGCACTAAGATACTACCTGGCACATAGAGGGCCTGATTTTGAACAACATAGTGCCATGTTGGTTAACATGGTGGAATTCTGTCTTAACAACGTTTTTATATTTGAAAACTCTCTATATCAACAACAACGTGGAGTGGCTATGGGGGCCAGCTTCTCCCCCAGCTATGCTTGTATTCATATGGGATGGTGGGAGGAGCTGGTCCTCCATAATGAGCACAAGACTTGCATGAACAAAAATGTCAAACTATGGTATAGATACATTGATGATTTATTCGTAGTTTGGAAAGGGGCTAAAAATGATGCTGAGACATTTGTACAAAACCTGAATGTCAAAAACTTGAATTTACTATTTACTGCTTGTATCAGTTCTGTAACAGTGAATTTTTTGGATGTGCAGATTTACATCAAAAATGGACAGATACATACCACACTGCATAGAAAACCCACTGCAGGCAACTCGGTGCTACATGCTAGTAGTGCCCACCCAAAACACTTAATTCAAAGCATACCGTTTGGGGAGATGCTGCGGTTGAAACGGATATGTAGCAGTGAAGAGGATCTGAGGCAGGCACAAATGGCCAGTAGAAATAGATTCCTGGCACGGGGATATTCCCCAAAATGCATTGACACCGCAATTCAGAAAAGCAATGACACCAGCAGGGAAAGCCTCCTCAGTAATCAAACCAAGCCCCACCTAGCCGATAAAGCAAGGAAGAGACATTCAGATTTATCTTTGGTTATAGCAAGCAGGGTAAAACCATCAAAAAATTTATAGACAGAAATTGGCCCATAATCTTGGGAGATCCTGTGATTGGACAACTCCTACCTAGGAAAGCTGCGATAACATACAGCAGGGCACCGTCCATGAGGGACACCTTGGTGCAAAATGATTTAGAGGGTTTGACCAAAGGAACATGGTTAAGTCAGCGCATGGGTTTTTATAAATGCAAATCTTGCAAGGCATGCCAACATGGCATTAATGCAACTACATATAAGACCCCCTTCAATCCAAGTGAAGTTCCTATCACCAAGGCCCTGTCTTGCAAAATGAATTATGTGATATATGTGCTGGAGTGCCCGTGTGGTCTTAGATATGTTGGCAGTACAATACTGCAGGGGCACAAGAGGGTACTCCAGCACATAAGGGCCATTAGGAATCATGACCAGACGTATCCCGTGGCCCGACATTTTGGGGACAAACATAATGCTGACCCAGTATTCTTGAAATACTTCTTAATAGACAGTGTCCCGAATAAAAAGAGGGGAGGAGATCGAGTAAAAGCCCTGCGACAATTAGAAACGAGGTATATTTTAAATCTCGATACCAAACACCCGGGGGGCCTGAACCAAACGGAGGATTTATATACTTGCCTCTAGAATACAATCATAGGATACATTGGGGTGCAGGATACGGAAAACCACAGTCAAGATAATACTGAGCTGCTAGTCGTTTTTAGAACTGTTTAGATCAAACACTAGGTTTTAGAACTTTTCACCGCCTTTTTTTTTTTTTTTAACTTTTATACACTTACACATGGTTTTTTAGTTTATATATTAAGGGTTACACGTTGTTTTTTAACATTGCACTCAGCACTTTATACAAATTAAATTATATTGGCACTAATAGGACAACTCCAGTCGATCTGTTTACATAATAGACGTTTACATCTTCTTAGTACTGTAAGAGCACTAGCACTTTAATAAACTGTTAAAAACAGTTGACAATTGGTATTTAAACCTGGATGTCAGAAACCAACATGTAAAAACGAGGTTGTAGTCTTATTCTACATTATGAGATTTTATAACAACTTCTTAACATGTTATAGTGTGATTTTAAAATGCTTTTTAGATATTTAAAAGGGATGGTTTTTATGGTTTTAAATGTATATTTAACCATGCGTTTGATGCAACCATAAATTAGATTCCAATAGACTATAAAAGCATTTTGTCTATGTCTACATGATTGACGAATGAAAATGAGTGCACGTCACTTTAAAAAGCAAAAAAATCTGTATTTAAATGAACCACCCACCGTGTAGCGCGTCATGTGATCAAGATCCCGTTGGGATCGAAACGCGTCATGCTGATGGAGTTGTGTTTCATACGAGCTGAATAAAATCTGAAACTGCACGAAATTGTGGTCCGTACTCCATTTGTGCGCAGAGGTGAAGAGGCTGCGAGAAGGATATATATATATATATATATATATATATATACACACACACATATACATATACATACACACACACACACCCACACCCCCCCCCCCACCCAACCCCCCCATACCGGCATGCCAATGTCTTTGTCAGGCCACAATTGTTTATGTTAGCTACATAGCGTTGTCGCGTACCGGGAAACAATAAGCCATGACAATTGTGTAGTGAACTCTATACATCGTATAGAATTTTCAAGGTGTCATGATAGTGTGCCTACGATGTTGAAATGTAAGCAAATACATTTTCAGAGAATCCTATCCTGCACTGACATATACACAAATGTATACCAAAAGTCACTGTGAAAAGCAGCTAGTCTCCTGGGATCCCCAATGCTGCCCGGCGCAAAGTCACCTTTAATCCACTTTGGATTCACTATCTAAAATAACGAGGCAGGCGCCGGAAGCTGGAAGGCAAGAAAAAGGTTTATTACTCTTAGAGGAGACCACGTCAACTGCTGACACCAGGATGTCTTCAGGGAGGTGTTCTACTGGCAATGCTTCTGACTCTTCCTTTTATACAGTTTTACACAATGTATTTGTTTCTTTTATCATGGTTACAAGCTTGGAGTCTCCGCCTCGGGCAGGTTGTCACACAAGCCTGACATTGTTTTATCAACATGGTTACACAAGCCCAACATTAACTCTCCTCCCACCCAGGTCAAAAACAGACAATTTAATTGCAGCTGGACCTTGCTTCAGGGTCTAAAAACGAGTGAGACCGGCCAGATCTAAGAGTCCGTTCTGTTGATAAGAACAGGTCCCATTGTTGGCATAAAAACCAGTCTTGCTGTGTGTAGTGCAATAAACCATGTTTGCAAGAGTCTGTTTGGTATTTGTAACCCGTTTGTGCAGGGATGAGAGGAAAGACGAGTTTGAGGCAGCAGGTGATGTTGATGTTTGTCGTGGAAATAGTTTATAGCCCCCAGTACACATATCAGGTTTGGTCAGAGAGTCAGAAGGCTGCTAGAGGACAGGGTGAAATGAAGGTGACCAACAGAGTACAAAATGGCTGTGGTAAATCAGAATGACTGTAGTTTATGTGCACGTAGGAACTTTCATCAGACAAGATGGCGCAGAATGTTCATGATTGTGTTTTGTTCTTAACATCACTGTCACAGAGAGAAGGCGTTAATAAACGTTAACACAAAGATGGTGTCATTTATAGTCAGGGGCATATATTTCCTTCAGGGGTCCTCTGTTTCTTAGTACATTCACTTATAGCCAGGCCACGTTAGAGACTTCTGGCCGCAGATTACTTATCTTAGAATAGATACCCAAGCAATACCTCCCCAGAGGTGGGTTTGCGAACAGATTAGACCAAAAAACCCTGCAAGACTCAACGGGCAAAATGCCCATCACGACGGACCCGACTGTCCGGACATTAATGTTTGGTGAACGTGAGCAATGACGCCCATGTTGCTGCCTAACAGATATGCAGGACAGGGACTCTGCAAGCCAACGCAGTGGTTGCATCCTGGGTTCTGGTGAAGTTAGAGTGCAAGCTGTCAGGGGATGCTTTTTTGCCAATGTGTAGCAGATCTTTATGCAGAGCACTTTCCATAGTGAGATGTTTTGTTTTTGCACAGCCCTACCTTATCGTCGTTCAATGAACAGTTGATCGTCCACCCGGAAATATCTAGTACGATCAAGGTAGAAGGACAATGCTCTTTTTGGGTTCAGTTGATGGAGTCTCTCCTCTTCTTTGGAAGGGACAGGCGGAGCAAAGAACTTAGTCAAGGTGATATTTTTACCCTACATGAAAAGGTGTCACAAACTTCGGTAGGAAGGAAGCAAGTGATCTGCGAACCAGGTTGTATGGGTAGAATGTTGTGTAGGAAGTGTGCAAAGAGTGCTTACAGTTCGCTGACCATCTTCGGTCGATGTCATGGTCACTAGTAATGCTGTTTTTAAGGCGAGTAGGAAGTTGGGTAGTGGCTCGAAGGACGCACATATGAGAAATGATAAGACCAGATTGAGGTCCCATTGGAGCATGATGAATGGTCTTGGAGGGGAACAGGTGTTGATGTCCATAGAGAAAACGGGACTCAAAAGGTGACAAATAAAAAATGGTTGGTCAGGCAACCACAAGAAAGCCGAAATGCCTGATAAGCAACCTTTAACAGTACCCAGAGAAGAGCCCTGCTGGGCCATTGAAAGAACAAACAGTAAAACTTGGGATAGGGGTGCAGCAAGAGGGTCGATGTTCATGGATGCACACCATGCCACCAATTTGTCCCAACGGTAGGCGTGCATTGTCTTGGTGAAGGGACACTTGGCACCAGAACAACATCACACACTTTGGGAGGAAGGTCGAAAGCTGTCAACTGCCGCCGCTCAATCTCTACGCAGGAAGGCGGAGGGTGTGCAGGTTCAGGTGTAGGACCCTCCCCTGCTTCTGACAGAAGGTCCTCCTGAAGGGGCAGCCTGATTGGAGGACCTATGGTCATACTCAGGAGTTCTAGATATCATACTCTCTGTGCCCAATCTGGGGCCACCAGACGGACTTGGGCTCGGTTTGTCCTGATCTTCTTGACAAATCTGAGCAGGAGTGGTATTGGAGGAAAGGCATACAAGAAGCCAAAGCTCCCCTTGAGATGAAAGGCGTCATCAAGCGATAGCCGCCTTGGAAACTCCAGCGCACAGAATTGCTGACATTGCGCGCTCTTGGCAGAAGTGACAATCATAATACGCTAGGCATCGACGGATGAATTTGTTCGCTCTGGTGTTGAGTCCACTAGATGTTGAACTGCCAGGGAAATGCTCGGACGTACAAGTCCTGTCCAGAGATGCATGGCCTCTTGACAAAGGGCCCATGAATCCACCTGTCTGTTGCAATCCAACATGGCGGTGGTGTTGTCCTTGAACACCTGCACCAGCCTTCCCCTCATCGAAATAAGAAAGGCTTTCAATGCCAATCGGATTGCCCAGAGCTCCAACAAGTTGATGTGGAGCCTGGACTTTGCCGGAGACAAGAGGCCTCTGATCGCCACCTCTTTTATGTGGCCACCCCAGTCCAGACGTAACATCAGCCACCAGTCAGCTCCAGTTGCGGATGGGAGAGGCGTCTGCCGCTGATCCAATCACGGTTCATTAGCCACCACTGCATTTCTTTTGTAGTTCCCACCGAGATCTGGGCCAGATCAGAGAGATTTCCCATATGCTGTGCACAGAGGAACTTCAGATCCCACTGCAGAGCCCGCATGCGTCACTAGCAGGAGACCATGGAGTCCAACAGCCTCAGAGTCAGTCTCACAGATATTCAGGATAGAGGCTGAAACATCGCAATCACTGCCTGAATATCCTGGACTCGCCATTCGTGATAGGCCCAAAACTGCACCGTGTTCAGAACAGCTCAGATAAAAGGGAGCATCTGAGAGGGAGTCAGGTGTGACTTCGACACACTGATAGTGAACCCCAGCAAATGCAGGTGGTCGGCCGTAGTCTGGAGGAGGGAGACAACTGCCTGGGGCAAGCCCACTTCAACAATCAATCGTCGAGGTGGGAGGTTACAGACTGTTACCCTTGACCTCTGCAGATGTGCTGCAACCACCGCCATCATCTTGGTGATCACCTGAGAGGCGCTGGTAAGGCCAAAGGGAAGCACAGCAAACTGAAAGTGCTCTTCGCCCACCATGAACCGCAGGAAACATCTGTGGGCAGGCAGGACGGGGATGTGGAATATGCATCCTGCAAGTCTAACATTACCATCCAGTCTCCAGGGCAGACAGGACCTGAGCTAAGGTGAGAATTTAGAATTCCTCATTCAGGAAGAAGTTGAGAAGGCACAGGTCTGGAATAGGATGGAGGCCTCTGTCCTTTTTTGCGCACTAGAAAGAAACGGGAATAGTCACCACGACCTACTTCAGATGCCGGCACCCTCTCGATGACCCCCTTGATCAAAAGGGCCGACACTTTTTGAGAGCAAGGAGAGGTGTTCCTCTGTCAGCAGATTGTAAGTGGCCGGCATGGGTAATGGGGATTCCAGGAAGTGGATGAAGCAGCCCCTCTGGACGATTTGTAAAACTCACTTGTCTGATGTCCGTGCTGGTAGAAGGGGAAACTAAGGGCATTTGGAGGCTGTGGCTGCCGGAGGGGTGGTGGACTGGCCAGATCTCTGGCTGGTTGCCTCACATGGTCTGTGGAAACCACAGCCACGAAAAGGCTGGGAAGCTTGTTGGCCTTGGTGGCAGGGCGTGAAAGAACGCAGCTGGTAGTTCCTCCCATAGCTTTGGAAGGGACGAAAGGCAAACTGGGGTTGACGGGGGCCATGGATAGGCCGAAAGACCTGGTCGTAGCTGTCCTGTCTTAAAGCGCTTCGGTGCAGAGTCTGCCTTATCGTCAAAAAGGCGGGAGCCATCAAAGGGCATGTTCATAAGGGAAACTTGGACATCCCTGAAAAGCCAGTGGTTGTCAATCAGGTGTGGCGTCTGAGTGCCACCGACAACGCAATCAAGCAAGTCAATCGTGTCCAGCCCACATCTGATGGTGAACTTTGCTGCATCTCGCCAATCAGCAATTGCTTGAGTGAGTATGGGTCGGGCCTCCTACGAGACCCAGGCAGCACTTGCGTAACAGAGTCCCACACTGTGTGGGTGTATCGGCCCAAGAGGCACGTGGTGTTCACTGACTGCAGTGCTAGGCTGGTGGAAGGGAACATCCTCTTGACAATCAAGCCTTATGGATTCCCTATCCGGTGGAGTGGTGGGGAATGCACCAGGTAAACATCGAAGATAGAGGCTTGGACCACCAAGCTCTCCGGAGTGGGGTGCTGGGTGAGGAAACTGAGGGGTCCAAAGAGCTGGATGACGGGCAATTGTCCTGTGCATAGGAGCTCCTGTACAGGACTTGGACCAGCTCCCAAGGAGGACATCTTTAAGAAAGGGAATAAGGGTTCTGAGGGGGCAATTCCCAGCTGAAGCACCTCTGTTAAGACCATTGTCTTGACTGCCAGTCATGGTAGCTGAAGGTCCAGGACCTCAGCCATCCTTCACATCACCATAGCAAAAGAGGCTTCCTCGTCCGTAGGCATGTTGGGAGGAGAGATGAAGCCAGTGTCTGGCGAGGTGTTCAAACCACTGGCACCCTCCAGTTCCTCATTCCAGTTGTCCTCTGATTTTCAAGGGGTGGGGGTTGGGGTGATGGTAACCATAGGGTCCTCAGACCCCTCCTAATAGTCTTCCTCTCCCGGCCTTCTGAAGGAAAAAGGCACTGGCTCAGACTTGGAGGGCATGGTTCCGGCAGCGTCGGGTGACGCCCATCCAGCTCCGTATCAGAGTCGGGAATGACTATGGAGCCAGGTCCAGTGTCGCTGCGGGGCGTCGGCAGCTCAGGAAACAGCACAGTAGGGGGCTCTGAGGAAGGCTGCGGTCTTGCGGGAGGGGTCTCACCAGCTCCAAGGGACCCGAATGGCACAGAGGGCAGACCGAACAGCGGAAATCCAGTACGGGGCCCTCCCAAACCCATGAGGCCTAAAGGCGCTCCAGAGTAGTCAGGCCACCCAAATATGAGGTGCATGGCCTCATCGAACTTTGAGATGGACGAGGGATGCAGCAGGAAAGTCTAGAGGTGCGGAGCAGACCCAGAAACAGACTCCACAGTGGGGTGTGGTCTAGAGTGCCGATGTTCCCATACCTCGTCCAATGACTTGAACTGGCGCGGGGAAGTCGAATTGGCAAGAACGATGAGGCTATGGTGACGAAAGCACCACTAGATAAAGGACAATACATTGAGATCGAGAAGAACAGACAGTCCATGTTGTCAGTAGATGGACATTAAGAGTTTTTTGGGAGCAAATTTCAAATGTGCGGGAAATAATGCCTTGATGATGCATTGTCTTGTGCTACTGAGGAAGGATAATACTAACCTTTTCTTGATTTAAAGGAGGAGGATGCAGATTTAAAAACAGCATTTAAAGTCTATTTTAAGAAAAATGTACATGCAATCCAAAATTAAATACCGTCACTGAGAGGCATCAGTTTGGGTTGCGGGCCCAAAATTAAAAATGGAAAAGGTATAGGTTAGTCATTTTTAAGTCCTTAAATTTAGTTGGAGGAAAAGTGGTTCAACCAAAAATAGTTGAGTAGTATGTTTCTTTTCATAGTGTTTTTATTAGTATGGTAATTCAAATGTCATTTGTCACAAAGCCTTGTGACACTAAGCCAGCCAACACATATTTCATCCCTTGCTAGCGCACAGTCCAGGGGCTTTTTCAAGGCTGTATACATTTAACATACATATCCCAAAGATAAAAATAAAGTAATCAAACAATAGTACAACAAATCATAAATAACGGTCAAATCATAAAATTTAGAGCTCCCCCAAAAATAAATAAACCCGCTGGCTTAAAACAAACTACCTATACCTTTTCTAGTTTGAAAGTACCTTGCGGGACTGTAGGGGTATGGCACACTTATAGGTTATGCTAAACAAGGAACCCAGTAATGTTACACTCAGTAACTCTCCACAATAGAAAAAACAAAGTTTTTCTTGTAAAACCCTCACCCACCAGGGTTACCCCTTGTTGGCACGCTTCATCATCGGATCCATCCCGATCCGCTGTGGAATCGGGCGTGCTGCAACCTACAGACTACATGGAAGCACTTATTGATCTTTATGTGATGATAAAGGAGATGTTATAAGGAGGGGAGTGGGGGATAGTATAGAGCTAGGGTGTAGTTTAAAAATACCTGGCTAGATTAGTATATCTAATTTTTATTCCTGCCTTTAGTCCTCATGGGAACAGTCCAGCCTGAACTGTCAAGCCAGGTCTTCCCTGGTCCGGAAACAAGCATCCTGGGACCTGTTTCGGGGTAAATACCCTCATCAGTCAAGCTAGCTTGAATCCAGTGGCAAAGTGAGCAACCTTTTATATACACGCGAGAACAACTCTGTTCTCCAGCTTTAAGAACCAGTAATTATATGCATATATTCCAAGTGACATTTCCCATTAAACTGGTTCTTCACTACCTGGGGCGTTTGGGCTTTATCAGTTGTCCTCAAACATAGGATGGTGTGACACAGACTGACAGACACACACACATTTACCCCTGCCACTCAAACCCATAAAGGTGCCCCCCACCCTTATATGGACCTCCACTACTCCATTACATATTACCCTGAGTTGTATGCAGTTTTTGCTTTTGCCGTTGCCGTAATCCCTTTTAGTGTATGGATTCTTCCACACTTCACATGATTATGTCAGCACTTAAGTAAGATTACCTCTCGCAGCCTAAAGCTCCTTTAATGTAGAAGTAATTATGTATATTATGTGCTCTGTCACTTAGGGTTTAACGTTACAGACTGACGCTAGACTCTTGCAACTCACTGCTGAGGTCTCCAGATTTTTGGCTCTTCACACTATGATTCAGTTTTGTTTTCATCTCAGTGCTATTAACGCTTCATGCTTTCCGACCATTACTCCAAATTTCTTTTTTGTTTTGTTATGAAACTGCACATTTATGAAAGTATGACTTTCGATTTGCTCCAAGAAGTTAAACTCTAGGGTTTCTTCCTGAGATCCTGGCCTATGGATTTCTACCTCTTGTTTAGAAATTTTCATCTTGTCAAATTATCCCACATTTTAGCCCAATAGCTGATTAACAGGGCCTTCTTATCTAGTGTTTTCCCTTTTTAACCATTCGTTCATAGGAACCAATTTCAAAAGGTTACTTACATATTTTAATTGTTTCAGCCATGGCAGTTAGTCATGTTCCTTCTCTTACTGTAACTTTCCTCTGGCTTATACTTTCCTGTTCTGTTTCAGGGCTAATCGGATGGCTACTTTCTCCAATGCGCTCAAGAAACTGGTATCTGATGTGCCAGTCATCTGTTAATTTCGCCAAAATATTCACAAACTTTACTTACTCTATTTCCAGCTGGGACATGTTACTTACCAGGGCTGAAACCCAAGGCGAACAAAGGCACATTTGGACTACATTTGCCAAACAGGTTGCAGTCTCCCTGGCGCGCGCAACACACTCGCGCCCCACACACTCGCGCCCCACACACACCTCCTTTTCCACATCTGTACATTCAAGTTCCTTTCTCATAGCTCTTGAAAGCAGTTTTTTTTCTTGTTCTGTACATACTACTTGAACACTTCTGTCCATGCAACTCCTATTTTCTCCATATACAGCTGGAGTGGTTACTATTTCTTCTGTCCCTCAGATCTGCTGAAGGCACTGACAACAAACACTCACTAATGAAACCTCTAGTGACTACAGGGAAATGTGAAAGGTGGTGAGATAGATTTCACCACACTAGGGTTTCTGAGACGTCACACGAGAACATCTGTGACATCCCAGGAGGGCTGTGACAGAGGAGAACTGCTCCTGTGATCCAATTGACTGCTAGAGAACCATCATCATACAGGTAGAGAAAACAGTTCATTACTGTGACAGAAATAGTCACTGGAAGGGCCTTTCAAGGTTTAATTGTTTTGTGAAGGATATGGCACAGCATGGGCACTAGGATTTTTATTTTCAGATACTTGGCTATTACATAACAGGACCGATCTGTTCTGTAAAGGGAGGTGGTAAAAACAAATGCAGATTTCTAGGGAGAGATGCGGTCTAATTGTAATGACAGTAGTTGAGACCCAATTCAGGCCACGCAGTCAGGCAGCACAACCAAGAAACTGCCACATGCTCAACACTCCGTCTATGTCGCCACAATGGAATAGCAGGGACTTACCTGCCGAATGGACATGGTGCAGAGGATGTAGAGGAAGATGAAGGAACAGTCTGTGTAGTCCTCTCCCAAAAGGTTCCTGTGCGACAGTCCCTGGATGTAGGAGAGTGGAACAAAGGGAAGCTTGGCTACTACCCGGCCGTCAAATCTGGAAACAAGGAGAAGAGCAGCACATTAGCCAACTGGATTCGATGGTTATCTTCACCTGTGAAAACCAGGGATAAGGAGTCTTTCAGGGTTAGAGTAGGAGTGAAGAAGGGATTGGGCTACCAGAAAAATGTATTCCAGGTTTGCGATCACTAGAAAAAGCTACACAACAGATACTGAGACAGGTGTTTTTAGAATTTTAAGAGCCATATGTCAGAGTTCATTTATGCATAGAGGCTGTAAACTGGTATAGAGGGACCTGGAAAATAAAATTCTTACTGGTGCACAACAGAACACAGACGGCTGAGACCTACAATCCAAGGAAAATTGCACTTTAGAGCCTGATGTATGGACAGGGAAAGCTGTATCCAGTTGTGCAGGATATTCTAGTCCCACAGTTTTTATGCTAGTGGCACTTGCGTAACACGTTCAACTATCCATCTGGGCACCCTCAAGCGCAGAATAGGAGGAACCACTGCTCGTTTGTTTATGTTGCTTGCTGGTGGTGTTAGGTGTAGTGAATAGACGGTACGTTCAGACTTTCCTTTTACAATAAATTAAATATAGGAGGGTGTGCTGGAGGACTTTCATTTTTTCCTCAGTTGAGGAAGGGGGAACTGTGCTTTCTGTCTATACACAAAGAACAACTGATGGACGGAATGCTGAAAAATGTCAAACATTCACCCCCTGTTAAAGATCTTGGCCTAAATTAATTGTTGTTTTGCTCACCACACGACCCCAGTTTGGACGCAGCCATATGCAAATCAGTCTTGACCCTGCTCCCCATGGGACCAGTCCAGCCCGAACTGCCAGGCCAGGTCCTCCCTGGATCAGAAACAAGCATCCTGGCACTGGTTTCGGGGTATCACCCCCTCATCAGCCAGACTTGTTTGAATCCAGTGGCATAGTGAGCTGGAAAGCAAATTATACTGGCCAACAGCAGAATATTATTACGATAAGGGGTAAGCATCTGTTATGAGTAAAAACGTACTGCCTCTCCAAGTGATAACAAGCAATTAGGGAAAAGCTACGTTTTGCCTATTCAATTGCAATTCTTTTTCTCTCTAATAAAAATTATACAATTCAATATTGCCAAGTCAAAAATGTATCCGTAGTCTTTCGAAGTCACAAACACATTCTTCTTCTGCATATGGCAGTAAAGGTACTGTTCCAATCTCAGACTGTACCCAAAGTCTTTTTTTCAGTGGTTCCACAAAATACAGTATCTATCCTCTCAAGGTTGTGTTTATGCCTGTAGAGAGAGATGGTTTTCAGGGCAATCTACAACACGAACATAATATGAGGGCCTACAGACAGCGCGCAGAGGGGGAAGTTTAAAGACCTAAAACGAACAAATGTCAAGTTCTCTACATATGTATACATTTTAAAATGTGCTGTTTGATAGAAAATGGCTGATTTTGGTGGTCAAAGAACAGACAAGCATCAGTCTTCATCTATACATATAAATACACAGCTCTTCCTTGACTAGTATGTAATTGTAATAGTATGCGGGCACGGCGACTGCACCGGGCATCCAGGAAAAATCCGCAACACACCAAGGGTAAATAGAAAGGTAGAAGGAAAGGAGTTTCGCCGAGAAATAAAAATACATGCCTATAGGTTGCTTAGGCAAAGAAAGACAACTGTAACATCCCTCGGACGGATTACTTCAATGGAGCCCACAACGGCCCAATGCTAAGGCAACAGCCAAGCTCCAAAGAGCGCACACATCGGGCTCCCACCACAGGTCAAGAGTAGGTTTCATGCAGAAGCCCCTTCAAGGTTGAACGCCTTCTTAGAGCTCCAAAACATGATGCAATACCAGTCAAGCAGATGACTACGGTCACACCTTGCCAAAATAGGCTCTATAACCATCCACGAGGTACAAACATTTTGGGGGCAGGAAGATACGTGTTGAGCACTACTCCCTTCGAAAAACACTTCCACTTTCTACTTACTCACCTTGGAGCAGACTTCTAGAGATTCAGGAAAACCAATATTATTGCTCCGAGAGGCTTTTCTAGCACACTACTACTCCAAGTCCTATTTGGATGATCTAATCATCTTGGGGTGCAGCAATATGGTATTCAATTTATCAGGAGACAGAAAAAGCTCCTATCAACATTCAAACTTCCATTTTTAGATTTTGCCTACAGACTGCTTCAGCTGACGTTTGGCGAAATACCTATTGTAGACATTACCAATACTTAGTGTGCTTTGGGTCAGCACCTTGAGTAACATTTGTTTGCTTCATTGTTAAAAGGCCTAAGGTCAGAATATCCAAAGGAACACGTGTTGCTTGGAGGGGACTTTAATTCAAACCTACTTTGGAACAGTAACCATGAGGAGTGGAAAGATAGGGAGGATGCATAAGGATGCATTCCGCAAGTGAATCCTCCCCCACCCTCCAATGGTCAGAAACAGGAGAAATTTGGTGAACAATTGGTCAACTCCCTAGCGGTATTAGGAATGGGTGGACTGAAAGGTAAATACCCATAGGCCAACAGCATATACGCACATTTCTCCTTTAAGATTAGCTACCCTGGACCACCTATGGTCATTAGAGCATTTCCACAAAATAATTGATTTTTAGGTAACTCCAAAATTCTCCAGTGAGCATGCTGCAATCTCATGTAGGATCGCCATGTTTGTGAAAAGGTACCACAAAATAAAGTTCACTGTCCAACAAGAAGATATTGCCCTGATAAAATGATTAAATTGAAGGATGGAACAGACTCAAATAAAATGAAACCCCGGGTCTATTAATATGGGCTAAAGAATATAAGCAGGAAAATGAAGTAATGAAAAGTTGGATAAAGTAGGCAGTATTACTACAAAATAATTTTGCAGAGGACCCCAGAGAAGGATTAGACTTGGATTATCACAGATCAGAGCACTCCGCAGGACAGAAAGCAAGGAGGCTAAGAAAATAACGAAATAAAGCCATTCGCTGACTCAGGAACAAAAATTCAGATGTGAAGACTATGAAAAAAAAAAAAAGTAAAAATCCTGAGGCAAGCATACAGGAAACAGAAAAGGGCTGATAAACGTAATGTCAAGGAACCGAATTGGGCTAAACTTCATTCAGCACTTAAGTGAAAGGACTCAAGGACATTTTGGGGCTTAGTAAAGGAGCTTGGTCAAACCAAAAATCCTAGGGGCTGTAACATCTCCCTGTAGCAACGGTCCATCCATATAAAGCAGCTTTGCCTCACGAAACCGGGGTTGATTCAGTCAGCACCAGTAAGTGGGAAGTCTAACAAGTATGGGGAACTGGCGGCTGAACACTAGACAAACTGTTGAGGCTAGCACTGGACAACAAAATGAGACCCAAATATCCTGCTGTGCAAACGTGAAGGACCTATTAGCAGGAAGCTCAAAGAAAGGGAAGGAACAAGGCTAAAGATCCTGCACCAGTCAGAAAACCTCATCTAGGCAATATTTAATATCTCATAAGTAGGTGCACGGGGTCTGGGACATGTCCTTCATATGACCCATAAAAAATGGCACACATGCCACTTGGACAAACTGAACAAGGGATGGCCCAGCACTCAAGTAAGTGATTTATGTATGGGTGGAAGTTACATATTAGCCACAATCACAATATAGGAGAAAAAACATTCAGTGAGTCAAGATCTTCCCAATTGAAGAAAAACAATGATAAATTTTGATTGTAGATAAAGCAAATCTTTATTTTTTTTCTTTGACAAATCCTTAAAATTCGAAATCGCCGACGCGTTTCGTCCTCATACGGACTTCTTCAGGGATGAAACTGTTCACACGAAATGCATGCATCGTGATGACCCCTCTTAGTTCGAGGAGATCATAATTTGCTAGCGTTTCACTAATGACAGTAATATGGGATATGTGTCTCCCGTGCGTTCATAACGTCGTCTAGTTCAGGATCGACCTATTAGCAGGATTGATGGCAGTGAGTAAAATACAGACGCCCGTTAGTCACAATGTTTGGCCGTGCGAACTACAGGTGGGAAAGGAACTAAGGAAAATGAGGGGTAGGAGGCACGCCAGGCCCAAATGCCTACCTGTGGCCTTTTTTAAATTGGATTTAAGCCTCTTCTCAGAATGCTACTCCTCAGGTATAGTGGCGGATAGATGGAAGGGGTCGATTTTGTCTCCTATACATGAGAAGGGAAGTAGATCGCTGCCCACAAATTACACGATAGTGTTGCTGGATGTGGAAGGAAAGTGCTATACAATATTACTGAATGACGATTTGGAAACCTGGGCAAAAGAGAAACAATTGATCCCATGGTTTCAGACTGGTTTTCAGAAGCACTGCAACATTGAGGATAATCTTCTGACCCTGACCTGCCTAATTGAAGATGCATGCGCCCCAAAGCTCGACCTTTTAATGCTGCTTTTATTGATTTTACCAATACTTTTGCTAACATTCCAAGAGGCCGTCTTGGGGCAAAGTTAAGTAATTGGGGAATCCCACTGCACCTTTGGAAGGCCATTAAGTCACTGTACAGTAACATGTGGGTAATATTTAAACCAACTGGGCGGCCTCTGAAAAAATCTATACAAAGGATTAAAACAAGGCTGTATCCTTGAATTCTACTTTTTAATCTATACATGGCAAATATGGAAAGTAATTTAGTCGCCCCCAAGATCTGCCCGCTTTGCCTGGCGAAGAGGAAAGTACAAATCTTAAAATATGCAGATGATATGGTTGTACTAGACTGCATCCAAATTGGACTTCAGAGGTCACTCAATGTGTGTATGCTACTGTGTAGAAAATTACATCATTATTAATATAACGAAGACTAAAACAATAATCTATAGTAGAAACTGATAAAAAGGGCGCCTAGTCTATCGGAGGCTCACATATAGAAAAGGTTTGAAATACCTTGGTGTGACGTTTGATCAAAGAGGTGGCAGGAAAGCTCAGTTAGGCTCTATGAAACCGACTGAGGCACTTGATGTGCAAGATGGGCCAACTGAAGAGGAATCTCGCATGCCAAAATACCAATGCCCTTCTGACTGTAGTTGCAAGCAAGCGGATGCCAACAATCTCTTATGGTGCAACGATGTTTAAGGACCAGCTCCATGAATGGTTAGACAAACAATTCTGTTATCGTAGCTTATTAGTCCTCCCATATTGCACCTGCCAAGATCAAATTAGACTGGAATTTAAACTAATAAAGCAGGACTTGGCCCCAAGGGCAAAATTTGTCTCGTACTGTCAAAAATTGAAAACTGCGCCAAACGGTTTGATGAACAACAACTCTGGGAGAAATTCCAGAAGCCTGGCTCGTTGTGGGGCTTGTTTTTGGCAACCTCTATTGAGGCGCTGGGCTCCGAGTGCGGAGGATCTAATATGCAACAATTTATCATATAAAATGACATCAAAACTATTAATGAAATCTGCAAAGATAATCTCAGCTTAGCAGAATCTCAGTGATCGAAGAGTCAAATCTCATGGTAGTTGGGCAGTTGATCTTTACACCCCGGGAGCACTCCCACAGTATTTGATCCTGCCTCTTTCCAACTAATCAAAACACTTGCTTATAAGATTGCGTTTCTGCCTTATTCCACTAAGGTGCTGCTGGTATGACCAAAAGAAGGGTGATTACGACGCAATGCACATGGTGTGACCAAGCGGAGGAGTCTCTAATACATGTGAGCTGTATATGTGAAGCCTTAAAACCCCTGAGGCGTGTATGGCTTCGTCCAATGTTTCGGGACCTTAAATATGAGGACTTGTATGGCAGCATTTTTAAATGGTTTAAAAAGCTGAATCAAGTCAGTTATTGGGGCATGAAAGAAGCAATTCGCAATCCATAAGGTTCATTAATAAGCTCAAAAGGAATACGAGTAAATCTGCACATAAAATAGAGTATTAATTGCATGGAGCGCTTTTTGGCCCCTGTGGGTTAGCTTTGATGGATCAATAGTAATAACAAGATGAACCATGGGGCGTGGTGAGGATAGCGGTTTGGTGTGTTGGAACAATGGAGTGCGAAGCACTTTTTCGCAAGGAGCACTTTGGTCCTTGGTGATTCATGATGGATTAATACGGATAAGGTGGCTTAATGATAATGGGCCACGATGACTCAGTGAGAAGGACTGACAGTGGACATGGTTATTGGCATAAGAAATTATGGGAATATAAATTCTTCTTACTATATAGTTTTATCATATAGTGATCTCGCCTTGGGGAAAGGGAAATTAGGGGGTGGGGAATGGGTCACTATGATGGGATGAACAGACAATGCAATGACATTTTAGGCTCTAGGTGAGATGGGTATATGAATGCACCTATTGTCATGCCCAGAGCTGTTCGATATAACCCTTTTAAATGTCTTAATTCAGACCTGTCCCACACCTGGCAAGAATAAACGCGTAGTGACCTGATCCTGTGGCTCTTGCACTTACTTGTCTTACTTCTAACTGCCATTCCTCTGGTCTCTATAGCAGCATTGCTGGCACGATATAAAACATGCAATGAAATAAAATCTTCGGAAAATTGATTAAAGCCCTTAAAAAGTGGCTGCTTCACAGATCCAACACATGAAATACACTCATTTTTGGGGAAATGACTTATTTTTCTTCGGACTTTCACTCAGAGTGAGAGAATGCCAGACAAGAAAGGAAGACGACGAAAATAGAAAAACCTGGACAATGGGTGCAAGCACGGATGAGAAAGAACCCTTGTGGTTGAGCTAAAAAGACATGAATTGTAGGGTAATGGAAGAGGAATGAGGTGGAATCAAGACTAGGAAGCCTCGGAATTTGGAAACCCCTGCATTCAGCAGCACTGGTGACAGGCTCTTACGAAAAACTATGGGTATGAATATGGAGAGCAGCGAATAGCTCTACCCATGGCACCCCCTTTTAATAGAAAAACTAACATCTCATACAAGTGTGTGTTAGACTTGGCATCTTTTGGCGTGTTTCCCCTGACTTTTGCTTTCTGACCTCCCGGTTTTGACTCTGTTTTTGCTGGTGTAATGATTCTGCGCACTTTCCTCACTGCTGTCCAGTGGGAAAGTGCAAGTGCTCCTGTATAAAATGTGTTATGGATTGGTGTTTCCATGATTGGCCTATTTGGTTTATGTGTCAGTCCCTTGTAAAGTGCACTGCGAGTGCCAGGGCCTATAGACCAAATGCTGTTGGTGGGCTGCAGCACTGGATTGTGCCACCCACGCAAACAGCCCGTAAAGTGTAACTCAGGCCTGCCATCGAAGAGCCTGTGCGCAGCCTGGGGCTGCCATGTCGACTTGGCAAGTGCACACACTTGCAAGTCCCTAAACCTTCCCTTTGCTACATGTTAGTCACCCCTAAGGTAGGCCCAAGGTACCCCTGTGGGCAGGGTGCGTTGTATGCGAAAGGTAGGACATGCCCTGGTGTGTGTGGCATGTCCTGATAGTGAATTACAGCCTAGTTCGTTTTTCACTATTGCAAGGCTACCTGTTCCCCATAGGCCAGAACGGGCAGTTTTGATTATTACAGCTTATAATCCTAACTGACCCCGGGAACATGGTAGAAATTCGAGTTTAGTATGCCTGGACTCAGAATGATAAAATGCATCTTTTAGTGAAGTTGGTTTTAACATTCTGTGTTTGAAAATACCACTTTTAGAAAGTGGGTATTTTCTTGTCTAACCATCCCAGCCTGCCTCTGCGAGGTTGTGTATTCCTTGTCTGGAGTGTGAGTGACAGGGGCTGGGGGATGCCAGGAGACAGGGTGAGTCAGCACAGGGCTGAATAGCAAGATCTACATGTAGATGGGTGGGAGGGGTTGCACCTGGGCCCTGAATAGGACAGTGCCTTCCCTCCACAATGCTGGCTCCACCTCCTGTGGTGCGTCTGATGTCCCTGGCCTACTCTCTGAAAGAAGGGACGGAGACTTGTCAACAAAGTGCTCCAGAACTGGTTTGGACTAGGCAAAGGCCTCTCTGCCTTCAGAGAACAAAGGAATTTGGGATATAAATATTGGGGCCCTGACCCCATGAATTTAGATCTCGCTGGAATCAAGGAACCTGCCAAGACGAAGAGCTGGAAGAGCTGCCAGGAGGAGTACTGCCCCTTTGCTGTGCTGTTGCTTTGTTGGGTTGGCCTGCAGCTGCTGCTTCTGCCTTGGGCAGTGAAAGGACTGAACTTTCTACAAACTTGTGCTGAGTATCTCCAAGGGCCTGGAACTGAGCTGGCCTCCTGTTAAGAAGTCTCAGGGACTACAAAGACTTCACAAACCTCTGGGTACTGCTCCTGAAACGCTGTTTCAGTTGCCACAGAGGAAGGGAACTGCAACAGACTCCGTCAACCGAATCCATCCCTGACCGGTGACCTGTTTGCACCGCAGACCGCATCGCCCCGCATCGCAACCCTGGTCTCACCGTAGGCGACGTCAGACGCCGTCAACATCGAGCCGCTGCTTGCACCGTGACCTGTGGGCACCGCAGTTCGCTTCGCATCGCATCGCTTCACTGAACCAGCCGGACACGACCGACGCGGACGCTGCAACTGGCTCAAGAGTCGTGACCGCATCGCATTTGGGGCACCGCTCGCACGTCTGCGACGCACCGCTCCGACTCGCACCGCTGTCCGACGCCAGCTCCCGCACTCCGGCTTGGTCGCCTGCATCGCAACCTGTCAGCACCGCATCGAGCATCGTCTCACCCTGCATCGCACGCCTTGGACTCACCGACTCCGTCTGCACGACGCTCATCGAGCCGCTGCCTGCACCGGATCGAGGGACACCGCACCTTGCATCGCTCCGTCTTGCACCGCAACCGCGACGAACGCCGACCGGCTCGTACACTCCGTACCAGCCACAACAAGAAAGGTACTGTGACCGAGTCTGTTCACGACTCTGCTGGCCCGTATCGACGCGGTCGGCTGGAACTGTTGGACTCTGTGGTTTTCAGCATCGCGGTAGGCTCGGACGGAGCTACCGACTCGTACGAACTTTGTTTTTGAACTATTCCTGCAAAGAAGAAGTTACCCTATTAAGCATTCATTTTTAAAGTATAGTATTGTGGATTTTTGTCGTAATTGGTCTTGTCTTGAGTATATAAAAATTGGTTATTTTTCTAAACTGGTGTGGTGTCCGTTTGTAGTGCTTACACTGTATTACTGTTGGTTATGTGCAAATGCTTTACACACTGCCTCTGAATTAAGCCTGACTGCTCGTGCCAAGCTACCACGAGGGTGAGCAGGGGTTACTTCACGAGTGTAACACCCTTACCCTGACAAGGAAGAAGGGTCCCTACTTGGACAAAGGTGCAAGCCCTTGCCAACTAGAGATCCCATTTCTAACAGTGTGTAATTCCAGAAGGTACATATGGTCATATCTTCCATCTGAATGAGTGTCATATCATAAGAACTAACAGGTAAGGCAAAAACCAATTTGAAGACACCAGTACTTCATAGAATCCCTCTCAAATATTGCCTTTTTCTAGGCTTCGATCCTCCTTCCACTTATACCAAATCCATTCTGAACTCTCAGGTACATATGTTTTTTTGAACACGATGGAAAACCTTTTTATGCTACACCTAACCCAGATATAGGAGTTCAGATCAACGTTCTCCTCAGAGATCCTACTTTGGGCCTGGGGTAAAGTTTGGAACATTCCAACGCATGGGGGCCTGCCCAGATAATCTGCCTTTAAAAAATATATACATTTACAGAACATGGGTATACAGTTAGGGGATGAAAGCTTAGAGCTCTTCTGACAATGTTGAGCAACAGTTTGAAAATCTATTGAAAGTCTAGAAGAAACGGCTTACACTTTTTGAAGTCAGCCCAGTAGACTGCACTAGTGTGGTATGCTTTGACTCTAGACATGGACCACAGTACTACAGCATGTAGATCAAGTGCTATGCGGAGAGGGATTTGCTTTCTTTGAGCTGTAAAACAGCTTCGTTAACCTCTGTAATTACTCGCCATTGCATGTTGAAGTTACCACATTTCAGCACAAAGTTTTTACGTCTCGGAGTCAACTCGCTGCTTAATCTTAAATAGCACAAGCACAGTAAAATAACGGGACTGGGTGGATACTCATGCCTGTCATGGTGCAGCATGAGACCTCTAGACTGATGAGAATCTCTCATCCGACAGCCCGGATCTCTGGAGTGGGTGAGCTACACAAAACTGAAATGATGGAGATAGTGATCAGTGGAGCATATGGGCTACTCCCGTCTAATAGACTGCAACTACTATTTCTGGACTGACTAGATTTCACACCCGACCTGGGCCAGTCGGATCATTGGACTGGTCAGCATCACATGGTTACCTGAACAGTCCAGATCTCTGGATTGGTGTACACGTAACCAGTGATCTGATATATCTGGATTGAGCAAGCTACATCTACATCAAATGAGTAAGCTATAGCTTTCGAGAGGTTGAGCACTTCACATCCAACAACGATTAACTTGAGATGTTTAAAACAAACTGGTGCGAGAGGGTGTAGATACCCACCTTGTGGTTGGCAGACTAGTCCTTTCTCTATTCATTTGATGGCTGGGAGATTGTTATCACAGCCCATCCCCCAAGGCGCAGGCGGGTACCTTGGCAGTGCTTCTTAAACTTCCTTTCTCAAGGACTTGAAGTAGAGCAGGTGCTTCTGGTGTCTAAAGTTCTCAAGTGCATTGTGTATCCTGCCAAACATGACTCACGCAGGGCAGACGTCGAAAAAACACTAGTTCCATCCGCTGCTAGCTTTTTCAAGGATATAGGTTGGGAAATGTTTATTTGCCGCAGAGTTTGCAAGACTGACTGTGTAACTGCAATCTAAACAGACAAATATCAAAGGAAAAGAAGGCAAAGTAATGGGAGGGGGTCACGTGGTGGACCAGCCAACTGTCCGCTCTACTTAACCTCCCCAATATATGTATGTAATGATCGTATTGTAAAAATAACTAATTTTCTATTCTGTTATACTGCAAAGCACACTGACACCCACTATAAGGTTAGAGCAGCACTATATAAAATGTAAAATAAAATACAAACAACTGAACGAAGTAAAGCATGGGGGCAAGACCAATGTCTACTAAAAAGGCAGACAGCACTCATTGACCAAGGGAAAGGTGGCATGGGCCAAGTATCAAAAGAATGAAAGTGACAATCTGTAGGTGGTCAGAGGACTTAGAAGAGACGGGAGAGAAGTCTATCTGAAGAAGGGAGGGGGAAAGAGGATGATTATTGGAGGAACAGGAGCAGACATCAACTGCTTGAAGATGAGGGGGGATTAGGGCAACTATCCGAGGAAAGAGCACAGAACACAACTATCTAAAGAACGGAGGGGATAGGGGATGATCTAAGAAGGGAGTGAGTAGGAAACAACTATCTGAAGAGAGAGGACAAAGGATGACTTATCTGAGGAAAGAGGGGGGCAGGGGGTGACTACCTGAAGAAGGGAGGGGAGGAGTAGAGAATGAGTACCTGGTCAGTGAAGCAATATTGGAGAGGAGAATAAAAGGACCATTTTCTGAAAGCGGAATGGAGAATGCAATGGCCACATTCTAAGAAAATGGAAGGAACAGAGGAAGACGATCTGAAAAAGGAAGAGGCCAAACAACAACAATGGAAAGAAGAGAGGTACCAAAGGACGACTCTCTGGAAGAGGGAGCACAGAACATTTCATCATCTGAGGAGAGGACAGGGAGAGAGAGAGAAAAGCGGCTGGGTATGCAGATATCCTGCAGTGTGTTGCATGTGCCTGGCTGCCTGTCCGTCTCTGCCTACAGATAGGGTACTGTAGATTTGAACAAAGGCCAGTGCTGATCCTCTGCAGGCGTTTGAAAGCAATTTCCATCCTCTGTTCTAGTCAATCCTAGGCCCTTTTGCTGGCACCAGTGTGCCTTGTGCTTGCCCAAAGCAGCTCTTACAAAGAACATTTCATTCCCGACTGGTGAAACTACACATGTGCAATGTTCACTTTCCAGACTTCCCCCTTCTTTTTAGCTTACTGAAGCTCCAAGACAGGAGTTTGCCATCTTGTTCCTGAGTCTGCACATTTTGGACACTATTCCAGACCGACAGCAGAAGGGGTATGCAGGGGGCTGATAGGGTGTTAACAATGGTGCTTGAGGCATGTTAAAAAATGATTAAAAAGCCATTAACCTGAGCGCAACGCCGCCTTGACCGGGTGTGACGTTAGGACCCGGGACCACCGGGGGGCCAGGCCCTCTGGGCACTCGCAATGCTCTGGGCAAGTGCTGGGAGTGGGGTGGGGCTCCCCAATGTGAAGAGTTTCCGGTCACCTCATCGTGGGATCGGGGAGGGGCCACAAGAAACGGATAGTTGCCGCACGATCTGTGCGTCACTTTTGCCCTTCGCCGCCACGAGCCAGGGGTATTTATGCTAATCTACCCCAGGCCTCGTTCTTTTCTGTGGACCATTGCAGCGGTGTAGGTGGGCAATGTGCATGCATGGGGGCAGTACTTTTCACCCACCCACCCCCTATTTCGGTCTACCTACTTCCAAATTTACTTCTAATCAGCAGAGGGGACCGCCAATTCATACTTCCCAGAAAAGCACTGAGGGTCGGTAGGGTGCAGCAAACCCTCACAGTCTACCAATGTGTGGCATGGGGCTGTAGCTCCTGGTCAGATGAATCACAGCTCCTCAGACAGCCTGGTGTTGGAGGGGCAGGACGCTGGGACGCAGACCTGGTTACAGTGAGTTGGGACGACCCCCCCCACCCCACTTCAGATGCAGGCGGTTCCACCTGTAATCCATTGGGGGGGGGGGGAGATGAAGGATTCCCAAAGACCTTGGTGTTGTAATGTTCATGGCAGAGGCCTTGTGTACATATAATTTGTGTGCTTGCCCTTAGATCGTAGAACCTGTAAAGTTTCAGTAATGGGTCTCTATACATTCTGACAGATTTACTTTATTGCTTGCTATATGAGATTTATTTCTTTGATTTCAGTGACCCTTACGATGTAAAAATAATGTGGTGTACTGTGCTGGTTTGTAATGCCACTTGCACTGCCAGTGTCTCGTTTGGGCTTGTGGGTGCACGGTCAAAACTGGGGGTGCCCGGGTCCTATCATCTGAATTGCTGCAGCCTGTTGGCAGGGACACTACTGTTTGCATGACATTAATGGAGACAGCTCCGTGCACCTCTTTAAAGATTGAGCCCACTGAGCTCAAACTACACTTTCTCTCCTACTCGCCAACCTACAGTATGCAACCAGGCTTTACCACAGGAACGCCGAAACTCCAACTAATTGGAACATGTCCAAACCCAAGTGGACAGTCTTCTCCTGCACCTTAAATTCTGGGATTACATTACCACAGCCCTCTTGAGGCTTCATTGGGTGCTAGTGTCGCTAGGTCAAGGTTCTGCAAGGAAAAATACTACTCACAAACTGCGATACAGCCACAGCTCAAGCTCCAGGCTTTTAATTAAAGCACAAATCATGAATAAGAGGTCTGCCTTTTTAGCCCAATTCTGCAAAATCTGACGTGCAAAATTTAACAAAACACATAAGGAAAATACAAAATAATATTGGGAAGACCAGGAGTACCTGTTTAATTAAGATTTTAAATTGTGCGTTCTTCAACTTTAGACAGGACTATCATGTTACAGCCTCAGAGACTAAAATGAAATGAAGGACAAATGTCTGCCAAAGATCACGTGCTGCCCTTGCTTGTCATGCCTTTGTAGACACAAACCCCTGGGAAATCTTGTACATTTCGTTAACTTTTGCAAACGGTCTACAAATAAAAAGAGGTAGCCGATACTGTTAAATATTTGCTGCGCTTCCTCGTTGGCTTTCAGCCAAACCTAGCTACTCTTCCATGCCCATGTGAAGGAAAAACTGGGCAAACGATGATGCACAGTTTTTTTGTAAATTTTATGAAATGTACACCAGGTTGTTTTTAATCCCATTGCTTAAAAAGAAATGTTATAACATCAGGCAGTCTAGAGCTGCATTTACATCTGCTCTGCAATTATCAGATGAATAAGTTAGTTTACATGTTGGTTCCTTTTTAAGATATTCTGTTAGGGCTCGAGGTACTATGCCATTATAATATATGCTGCTAATACTTGCTGTATTTGTTGTCCCTCTCAAATCTTGTTCGCTTGTGTAATTTATGACTGTTTTAGGAAATGTCTCTTATCTGATATATTTATATCACTTATGGGTGAAACTTCGTCTGAAGTAAGTGATTTAAAAAAAATTTTTTTTTTTTTTTTTTTTTTTAAAGAGTTATATTTTGAGCGATGCGCCCTCAGCGGACAATTAAAAGAAAGGGTTGAAACTGTAGCATCGATCCCCGTAGGAGAATACACATATTTGTTACTTTTATTCACATTTAGTTATTTATTTAAATCAGCAAGTGTGGAGTGCGCCAGAATATACTTGTAAAATTGGCAGCCTTATACCTCTTGCTTTAGTGCCTATGGAGAAAACAAAACCTACGTGTCTGCCATTCTTATGTTCACGAGACATAGCTGGGACTATCAGCCCTAGTCTTGTAGGTGGAACTACCAGCCCTACAATCTTGTTCCTGAATGCACGACGTAGAAGTGAACTCACCACCTTTGTCTGAAAAAATACGGCTATTTTAGCAATACTCCTTTCCAGCCAACTTGACGGCTAGAATGTCTACCACCTATGCTTGTGCCATATCAGAAAACGTTTATTTGGTGTTCAGTTAGTTTTGCTTCTTTCACAAATAGAGTTCACCTACATGGCTATCCTGCTACAGTTTTGACTGAATGCAGCCATTTCTCCAGTGACTTAAAGCAAAAAACAAATATTGCACAGTTGGGATCGCTAAGCTGGTCACATTCAGAACATGATCCCAAGAATATCCCTAAACATCTTATTGTCTGAGTGAATAAAACGGATAATATTGTGCAACTGTACCTTAAAATCGTTGCATTTACTTAAAATCTTGATTTTTCAGCCAAAAGGAAATACAGTGGAGGGGGTTGCTTTTGCCAATTGAGAACTATTTTTTTACATATAGTGCTGACTATCGCAAGTCTGTCATTTCTAACGGTTGTCAATAACTGGTGTTACAAGTACCCAGATTAATGGTAATCAATTTACCAACTGCAAAAGGATAGAAGATTGAATTGGCCTTGCCTGGAGATTAATTTGTGACCTGCAGATCACACCAAGTATCTGCAGGGAGCATTAACTCACAGAGCCACTCTGCTGGCATACAAGGATGAACGAAGAAAGGTTAGTGGAAATCCAAATGGGTTTCTGGTGCGTTTGGTTAAAGAGGTTTCTGCTCCTAGACTGGACAAAGGAAGCTCTGCTAGGTGGTGAAAATGTCCTAATCAAATCTTGCAGGCAATTCTAAAGGAGGTGCAGTTTAAAGATGGAGTCCACATGTCCATGTCTTTCAAGATCTCCTTCAACCCAATGAGTTTGCAACCACTCACAGACTTACAATTAAAATTTGTATTAAGTACAACCTACAAATGAATTTAAGATTTTGAAGTGGCCAGGTTGCGGCCTACAGCACATAACACAACAAACACCCCAAAAAAGTAATGTATAATTTCTTGTATTCACTTGAAAATAAATTCTGAATTTTGAATAAAAGCTTTTTGCTCTCAGGACATAGATGCCCATTTATACAAGCCCAAAATAGTTCAAGCTGTCCCTAGTCCTGTTGGATCAAACTTACAGCTCAACTGTTCAAACAGCATCGCTGTTTTGATGGTCATGTTAACAAACATCATCCATTGACTTTGCACTTTAAAAATCAAATAACATCTAAATGATAACCAGAGCTAAAAATAGGAGGTAAACAAACTTTTAGAAAAAAAATCAACAAAGGAGACCTTGTTTCCATCTGGTCTTTCCCCTTCCTACTGCCAAGATTAAGGTGGCAGCTGCTTTCAGTATGGTTAAATTGTTGCTCAGCTGATGTTTGTGTCACTATACAGAAGCAGACCAGAAAGAGAGAGTGCGCCAGAAACTATGAGTGGACGACTGGAAAGAGAACAAAGGCTATCTGAAATATTTAAAAAACAAATTTTCAAATCCTGTCGTTGCTTGGGTTCATGTAAAAAGAATGCTTAATCTCAATATTACAACATCAAAAAAGGTCAGGTGCAAGCCCTTACTAAATGCATGGAGAACCGTCAGTGGTATTGCAGGGTCATTCTGTGGTAGCTCCGCTCTGGAATAACGTTTTTGGCACACACTATTTTTTATACAAACCATGTGCTTACATTGTTTCAAGTGTGCACAATTTTGAGAGTCAGGGACAAGTGGATATTATTATGCTCCATCCCCTAATTCACTTAGATAACACCTCAACAACAGAAATAGGGTCAACTGGGTGTAAGACTACATCTCCTACAACACCAGGGAACAAGCCTTTTGGAAAATCACAAATATTGGACATCAACACACCAAAAGAGACCACAGTCCAGGTACATCACCTGCCATTGCTAAAACGATTTTTAAATGTGCTGGAAAGAACCATAGTGGACTGCTCCTGCTATGCCGATCGGTCACTCCCTCTTCCTCAAGACGGACTTTTGGAAAATCAGCGCTCAAACACCTAGCCCTCAGTCTGGGATGGTTTCTGTGGGTCAAGATCTCAAAGCTGCTACTATTTCTGCACTTTGGCAGCTTTAAATGCTTTCTGAATTTATCAGTCACCTTCACTCCTTTACACATCTTTGGCCAATCAGAAACAAAAAACAGAAATATAAACTGCTTCAAGGCAAGCTCCCCTCTTGTGCAAGCATTCGGCAGTGGATTCAGAAGACTTAGTTTCCAAATATTCCACAACACTTTTATTCAATTTTCGATCTGATTATTTCCGCACCACTAAGGTCAGGTGGCCAATACCGGCAATGTGTGAGATAGCCACAGGTTCCCGATGATGAACCATTGGCCATAGAGTGCAACACTCTGCTGGCAACTTTTCCACATCCATCGCCAATATCCCGGTTTTTACCTTTGCTGTTAAGGACAGATTTGTAGAAATGTTGGAGAGGAGCCCAATTAGGTCACCATTCTAACTTCTAATGCCACAGTCTGCATGGAATTTACGAAGATAGATGTGGAGCGATTTCAGTCGCAAGCCGCTGAGAATGATTTGATGACCTCATAATTATGGGCAGCTTCCCTTTGAATCTACCTATGGACCTTGACGAAACACCTGCATAGTAAGCAATCCTTCATTTTTAGGTCTGGCCTTAAAAACGACCTTTAGATGTTACTAAAGTTATACATGAATAACATACTTATGGAGCTTAAAAACAGCATTAATCATCCATTGATCCGCTGTTGTGTCATTTACATTTTTCTTCTGCTCACTACAGCATACAGTATGTGGCAAATGGTCAACCCACTTCAGTCACCGGAACAGCATTCTGCTATTTGGCAGGGAACACATTCACACACAAAGTAGTTCCCTTAATGCTGGTGGCTAATATGGGAATGTGTGCTTTCTGAGACCAAAAATTACTTCTGCCTTTAGCCATTATTTAAATAATGGGATGAGCCCAACAGGTCCCCCAATAATGAACCTGTGTAAAAGCAACAATAAAACAAGCACTGACAAAGCCATAAGGCTGGCAGTAGATGCAAGACCTGTTGGCTTTGCCACGGCTTGTTCAGCTTGATCTGTTGAAAAAAATGTATGCCTGCAGTTGTAAAAATTAACAGGTATCTTTTTAAAGATAGTGTCTTAGGCAGCATCCTACTCTTGGAGAAAAAACACGTGTGAATGGAAGCAACAGCATAAGTCAAAGGAGTTAGCAAAGCTCCCTGATCACAATGTGAATGGCTGTCTGTAGTATGGTGTATGTTTAAAAAACGGTGGCATACATGACGGTGGACCACAGAAAAGCCTCAACTAATGCAGAACACAAAACAATTAGTCACCGAAGAAGCTACCACCATTCCAGGCTTTCTACACCTGCCAGACTTCAAACGCCATAGGAGTGTGCTCTTCATGGACTTTGCCTCACGCTCGCAGGAGGTCTTAAAAAGTGCACTAGAGTCCACTGTCAACCTTTCAAGGTGGGTGGATAGGAATATATATATATATATATATATATATATATATATATATATATATATATATATATATATTCACTGAAAAAAACCATAGGTTTTACAGACGTTATAGTTAGAAATTAGCATTTAAAAAACCTTTGAAATTCACTGGAAAAACCATAGGTTTCAGGGGCGTTATAGCTAGCTGGACATTTCACTCGTTACAAAACCATAGAAATTCCACTGTTTTAGTTAGTTCAGCTAACTATAACTCGCGCCCCCGCAATGCACTGCTCATGACGTCACATATTACATCACTCATGACATAGTCAGTGACATCACTGATGACATCTCAAATGACACGGATGACATCATCCACGTGATCATCTGATGCACCTCCTCACACCCTAATATAACCTTTGATACACCCCCTGTAAAATACAGACTACCATTCTCGAAACCATAGACACACCAATACCAGTTAGTACATACCCACTCACTGATTCATAGGTCTACACACACATCCACTCACCCATACAGTCACTCATACACGCAGTCACTCATCAATATAGCCACTGAAATATGCACTCGTACACCTATACAGATACTCGCACAACACCACTAACCATAGTTACTCACACACCTAGTCAGTCATTCAAAGAATCAATCATACTCCCATTTACTCACCTATACAGTTATACACACACCACCTCACGTCATACAGATACTAACACATACTTACTCTCTTATACAATCACTGACACAAGCACACACTCATCCATCAAGCCACTCTCACAATCACTCACTCACATATGGTCATTTATATAGTCCAACACTCACATATACTGCCTTTCACATATGTAGTTACTCACATGTACCACTAAGACATCCATTCACTCACCAACACACCCATACACACACTCACCCACCCATACAGCCCTTCACAGATGCACTCTTGAACCCGTACACCCAGCGAATTACCCACTCACACATCTATGCACACTCGCACACCCCCCACCCACCCACATACATACTCAGGCACCCATACAGATACTGAGACAACCAATCAATAACCCATGTAGACACTCATTTAGCTACTCACCAACCCATGCAGCAGCTTACACACCAACTGAAAGACTGATACATACATTCACACAGTTTAGTCACTAACCCATGCATTCAGTAAGACATGATTAATCACTCATTTATACAGTCAGTTACGCACCTACTAAATCATCTATTCAGACACATACACCCACTCATTCTTCAATACAGCTTTGCATATATATATATATATATATATATATATATATATATATATATATATATATATATATATAAAACATATTTAAAGTTTACAGAAACACAGTCACTGGATGATGTCATCAGTGATGTCATCAGTGATGTCATGAGTGATGTCACTGACTAGGTCATGAGTGATGTAATATGTGGCGTCATGAGCAGTGCATTGCGGGGGCGCGAGTTATAGTTAGCTGAACTAACTATAACAGTGGAATTTCTATGGTTTTGTACGAGTGAAATGTCCAGCTAACTATAACGCCCCTGAAACCTATGGTTTTTTCAGTGAATTTGAAAGGTTTTTTAAATGCTAATTTCTAACTATAACGTCTGTAAAACCTATGGTTTTTTCAGTGAATTTCAAAGGTTTTATAAATGCTAATTTCTAACTATAACGTCTGTAAAACCTATGGCTTTTTCAGTGAATTTCAAAGGTTTTATAAATGCTAATTTCTAACTACAATGTCCCTGAAACCTATATTGTTTTTAACTAAATTTAAAAAAGACGTGCATACTTTTTGGAGTGAAAAACTAACTGTAACAGTAGTCTATTATAATTTAACAATGTTTAAAACTTAATTAGCACTAATTAACATATAAGTGTGGAAAATGTGACGCAGCAGCTATGATACACGACTTCGAACAACAGCGTTCACAGTTCGATTCCCGGCTCCAGCGGCACGTTAGCCCACCACTATGTCACTGTGGGCAACACCTTGCTTAATCTTTCCGACGCCACCGAGCGCCGGCACACCTTTCCAGAGGTAGCTGTACGCTTTACAAATGCTCGCATTTTTTTTAATTTAAAACCATAGTGATGAGAAATATTATCACTTTTTTTTTCTTCTATTCTGAAAGATCTTTTTTTTTTTATGTCTTCTATTTAGAATTACGGCAATTAATAAATGTATTTACTCATGAGAATGGAAATGACACGGTTTTCCGGGTAACAGTTTGTAAGCTCTCCAACATATGTACATATGAAGGACCTTATACGTGTTCGGATCGAAATCGAAACTTTTTCCGCTTCACATTTTGTAACTTTTCCCAACACGTGCACAAGTTAAACAGTTAAAACGTGAGCACGTGTCAAACTGTAAAACGTGACATCTAAATGGGCGGAGCCGTATTTTCCTTCCATAGACTACTCAATAACCAAAAAGTATATAAACCACACCCGTTGAATGATTAGTTTCGTTTTTGCGAGTTATTTACGCGTCTCCATTCAGTGATGCAGGTGCTCTTTTCTAGAGTCGGATTCTTCTTTTGTGGCCACAAAACATAATCCTGAGTTGTAAGTTGTTTCATTATGGCATACTAGATATTTATAATACGTAGCTATTTGTCAATATTTAAACACTTGTATTTAGAAAAAAGTGTTATTGGTTGTTTTTGCCATTTATATGTAACGTCAGCAGCTTCTTTTCAGAAACAGACTGAATACAGCAAATATTGTTCCTGTTCTGGCTCCTTTGAGCTCACATAGTGACACGATTCATTGAAGAAAACGCCGTCCTCGACCCGTCCCAATCCGGATTTCGAAGCAACCACAGCACAGAGACCGCCCTACTCGCCGCCACAGACGACATCCGCACCCTCCTGGACCAAGGCCACTCCGCAGCCCTCATCCTACTCGACCTATCAGCGGCCTTCGACACCGTCTCCCATCGCACACTAGTCAGACTACACGATGCAGGCATACAAGGAACAGCCCTGGACTGGATCCGATCATTCCTCACCGGAAGAAGCCAAAGGACCAGACTCACACCCTTCCTCTCCGACCCCACGAAAATCACCTGCGGAGTCCCACAGGGTTCATCACTGTGCCCCACCCTCTTCAACATTTACATGGCCCCCCTCGCAGCCATCGTCCGACAACACGGCCTCAACATCGTATCCTTCGCCGACGACACCCAGCTCATCCTCTCCCTCACCAAAGACCCCACCACTGCCAAACTCAACTTCCAGAAAGGAATGCAAGACGTCACAGTCTGGATGACCAACAGCTGCCTGAAGCTCAACGCTGAGAAGACAGAAGTCCTCGTCCTCGGTACCACCCCTTCTGCATGGGACAGCACCTGGTGGCCGACCGCCCTCAGAAGCCCACCTACCCCCTCAGACCACGCCAAGAACCTTGGCATCGTACTCGACTCATCACTCTCCATGAACCGACAGGTCAACGCCGTCACCTCCAGCTGCTTCAACACCCTCCGCAAGACCTTCAAGTGGATCCCCCCTGAGTCAAGGAAGACAGTCACCCACACACTCATCACCAGCAGACTGGACTATGGAAACGCACCTCTACGCCGGCATCAACAAGTCCCTACTCCGCAAACTCCAGACAGTACAGAACACCGCCGCCAGACTCGTCCTCGGCATCCCCCGACACAAACACATCAGCCAACACCTACGAAGTCTCCACTGGCTCCCCGTGGAGAAAAGAGTCACTTTCAAAATCCTCACTCACGCCTACAAATGCCTACACAACAACGGACCCAAATACCTCAACGACAGAATCAACTTCCACGTACCCAAAAGAAACCTCCGATCTTCCAACCTCGCACTGGCCGAAACCCCGCGCATCCACAAAGCCAGAGCAGGCGGAAGATCCTTCTCTCACATTGCAGCCAAGACCTGGAACGAGCTACCAGCAGACATCAGACGCGCCGCCCCTTCCCTGAACACCTTCAGGAAGACCCTCAAGACCTGGCTCTTCGGCTAAACAGATCTGCGGACCCCCCCCCCTCAGCGCCTTGAGACCCTCACGGGTGAGTAGCGCGCTTACAATTCCCTGATTGATTGATTGTGTGACTTTGTATATTATAATATTGACACTGTACTTGACCTCAGAAGTGTTGGTGACCCGTCGGCGCGAAGACTAAAGATTCATATGTAACGTCAGCAGCTTCTAGTTTGTAGTCTATTTCCCCCTTGAGATCATATAGTGTGAGTATGTATATTATAATAACCACACATTATGATCTCAGAGGAGTTTGTGACCCGTCGGCGCGAAGACTAAAGATTTATATGTAACGTCAGCAGCTTCTGGTTTGTAGTCTATTTCCCCCCTTGAGATCATATAGTGTGAGTATGTATATTATAATAACCACACATTATGATCTCAGAGGAGTTTGTGACCCGTCGGCGCGAAGACTAAAGATTTATATGTAACGTCAGCAGCTTCTGGTTTTTACTCTATTTCTCCCTTGAGGTCATATAGTGTGAGTATGTATATTGTAATATTAACATTTATACTGACCTCAGTGGAGTTTATGACCAATCGACGCGAAGACTAATGATTTATATTTAACGTCAGCACCTTCTCGTTCTTACTCTGTTTCTTCCTTGGGATCATATACTGTGAATATGTATATTATAATATTAACAGTCATTGTGATCTCAGAGCACTTTATGACCCGTGGGCGCGAAGATGAAAGATTTTGAAGTCCCGGAGAAAAGAAGCTCTGAACATACTCATCGCTGGAAAGTAGTTCGTTATTGATCTTGTTTTGTATTGATGACTTCATTTTCATTGTCCTTTTTGTGTGCCATCAGTGACACTGTGTATATTGTAAGAGTGTGATATTTCCACACAACAGGAATTGGAGATTTGTCGCCGCCAGGAGTAAACCATCTGAAATACAGTTTACTGACCTTTATAACTTACTTGATCAGAAATTTTTACAGTGACAATATTTTTGGAAATTGCAGCTTAAAAAAAAATAGTTCCCATAGATACTTTCTTAGTGAATCCCTTTGATAAACCCTACATTTCTGAATGTTTTTTTGCTATTTCTATTTTTGTCTGTTGCGGTTCCTATTCACCTTCTCCCTATAGAATATATACGACCAGCAGTATATATTATTATACTACTATCCTATATATTCTTAAAGGAGTACGTGATTTGTTAGCGGAGCAGTGAGCGACCTCTAAGCACTACGACCGAACTTTCCCGAATTCTACAGAATAGAAATTATAAAAAATGATAAAGCGTACATTTCTATGTAATATAAAGTGATTTGTGTTTAACTGTTTTTTACTTGTTATTGTGACCTGAGATGATGTAGTGCGGGAGTGTTTCTTGTTGCACTTCTTTTCTACTTTATCTAAAAGTAACTCATGCCCTCTTATATTATCAAGAATATGGGGCAACACTTTTACAAACTATAGCAGAAAAAAAAAAGGGAGGGTGTGGCCACGCTTAAGGGATATTTTATGAATTGCGTTTTTATTTGTCACCTCTTTGATATATACAGCTTCAGTTTTCGAAGAAAGTTTATTTGTAATTGCTTAATAAAAACTGTTTCAAACCTAGACTGAAATTTTTGCTGCGCAACCACACCTCCCCGTCAGAAAAGTAAACACCACATTCTAAGTAAATAGTGCTACTGGGAAGTATCCCACCCGCAAACTTAATAAAAAGAAGACCGCAACACACTCTGTTATTTTCCCGCCGTGATTTGTACACCCCACGCCAATTATATAAATGGCCCTTAAAATATATAAAAATCAATTTTTACCTTCACAATCCCTGTTCACCACCTTGTGACCACTTTACAGAGTTAATAGTGTTCCTACCCTCCCCGCTACTACTTTGTTTTCCCGTACTCCATTGAAGTGCGTCACAAAACACTTCACAACAGTCAAACGTTCCCAGCCAATAATGAGCAAACTTGTACTCGGAACACTTTAGCCAATAAAATGTCCATGGTGTTCCGCAGAGGGGGAGGGAATCGCTGCCAACACTTCGACTTTTAATGCTTCCCAGCCAATGAACATTAAGCTTGGGAAGGTCCTGCTTGGAACATGTGAGCCAATCAGATATCCTTGCTACTCCGCGCAGGGGGAGGGAATGGCTGGCAACACTTTTACTTTTAATGGTTCGCAGCCAATGAACATTGAGCTCGTTGTTGGAACACCTCAGCCAATTAAACGTTCATTTTGTTCACTGTCCGTGATAAAAGTGAACACCGCATTATAAGTAAACATTACTGCGCATTATATTAAAGGAAGGTAAAGGAAGGCTGCAATACGGCGCATTGTTATTTTCCCAATATGATTTCCACAGCCTACTGAACATTGCTGCAATACCGCGCATCGTTGTTTTGCGGACGTGATTTCAACAACCTACGCAACATTCACACTACCTGTGTGTGCACCCTACACACTGCTTGCCGCAATACGGCGCATTGTTTTCCCGACGGGATTTTCAGAGCCTACGCAACCTTGCCGCAATACCACGCACCGTTGTTCTGCGGACGTGATTTCCACGGCCTACGCAACATTCAAACTCCCTGCCTCTGCACCGTACAGACTGCTTAAACTAACACCACAGTGTTCCTACTATACCCTCTTATACAATTATTCTCTTATTTTTCCCCCTACGCCTTTCAACTCAGTCACAAAATGGCTGCCAACACTTCCTAGTTTCAACAGTTCACAGCCAATGAGCCTCACGCTCGTGCTCGCAACGCCTCAGCCAATCAGATGTCAGAATTCTCAAATATCGATATCTGTAAATTTTGATATTTCTCTAAAACTACTGAACGAACTTACCCCATTTAAACAAAAGCGTGCTTTCTGGACCAAGACCTTTCTCCCTGCCAAATTTGACGTAATTCCGTTCAGCAGTTTGACCTGTAGCCTTGTCTAAAGTTTCCTATGGAAATTGCATGGAGTAAACACGTTTTGGGACACCCCTTTTTTCTCAGCCCCCCCTTGACGAATCACCCCCAAACTTTCAACATAGGAGCTGATCTGAAAAGAGAATTTTTTGGAAAATGTTGTAAACATTCGTCAAACGACGCCAAAGTTATAAGCAAATCAAAAAACGCTTTTCCTATAGAAACGTGGTCCTAACTATAACTATCTACTGGCGACCGCCAGTAGATAATATATATACATATACACATACACAATTCAGAACCTGTGATATGTTTAACAGCTCCAAGATGGAAGGTAGAAGCTGTGCAGCCGTAGTCTCCATATTCAATCTCTATGCCACAGTTAAAATGGGGTCTCCATTTCAAATGCAGACTGGGGACCGGCCGAATGAAACACCAGGGGCAGAATCTCTTGCCTGACCCCATGTTGGCCCCCATGAGATCAATCTGACTCAACTTGCCTGACTATAACATGGCAGCTTATCTTCATTCCCTTTCCTATCCTGCCACCCTTGTCTTCTACACTCGCCCGTCTCTGGACTCAATGACCTTCGGTCACTTCCTGATCTTCACACTAAGCCGGCTGAGCACGAATCACATGGCCGATTCCCGGTGGAGCTGCTCCGACAGCTATAGGGGAGATTGGCTCTGGCACACCGCTATGGCCGTCACCTACCCAGCCGGACTTCGGACATTTGTCTCGTCAGTTTCTCCGCTGCTGTCTCCTTCCTGTGGTCTCCCAACTCTCCTTGGTCCTTTTCGGGTCTTGATTTTCTTGTTCGCTAGGAACTGATCTTCACACTAAGCCTGCTGAGCACGAATCACATGGCCGATTCCCGGTGGAGCTGCTCCGACAGCTATAGGGGAGATTGGCTCTGGCACACCGCTATGGCCGTCACCTACCCAGCCGGACTTCGGACATATGTCTCGTCAGTTTCTCTGCTGCTGTCTCCTTCCTGTGGTCTCCCAACTCTCCTTGGTCTTTTGTTGGGTCTTGATTTTCTTGCTCGCTAGTAACTCCTGTCTTGACTACTTAATCATGCTGTAACTAATGTGAAAGATTTGTAACTTGTAACATGCTGTTTCCTTTTGTAAAGCGCTCTGATACCTCCGGGTCTAGCCAGCGCTATATAAAACTCAAATAAATAAAATGCAAACCCTGCCCAGAAGGAAGTGCACTGCTGCTCTTCAATGGCAGGTGGAAAAAGAAAGGGGTGGGGAGTTAACAGAAAATTTCGAGCAGGTCTTTCTGTGGTAAAAAATAGTGTGTTATTTTTGTTTAATAACCATTATTAAAGAAATTTGGTTTTGATTTGCTCTGGATGCACCATGCCTTCTTACGAAAATTCCTTTTCGTTTTTTTTAGTTTTTTTTTTTTACACAACACTGAGGCAAGCCAATACATAAGCCAAAAAACCCTGTGAACGGAACCTCGAACGGGAAGCAACACATAAATCCAATTTCCCTAAAATGAGGCTGAGAACAAGCTACCTAAATGTGCACGCTTAGGATTTCAACTCTGCTGCCCACTTCCTCCACCATCGAACAAGGAAGTTCTAAAAACGTAGAGCAATACTAAAATCCACACACGGAAGGAAATTCCTCTTGCTTGGGGAAGCTATATCAACACATTGCCACCAGCCAAGTGCATTATCCATAAAAGAAGAGTGCTATCATAGAAAGACAAGCCTTAATCTTGGAAGTGTGAGGATTATGCTGTCAATTAACATGAAAGTTGACCGAGTGCCAGTTGAGGGGGTTTTACTTGCAGAATGGTGGCCGCTGCATCAAATGCAAAGCCTCTCGCTTTAAGAAGCCACCTTCATGTCTCAGGAGGCAACAAGATGTACTGATATACGTTCTAGAGCAGGCAGGGTAGTTTGCAATATGGCCACATTAAATGACGTAGTGACGAGAGATGTTGCAACTGTTTATTCCAAGTGAGCGCAAGGGCCACAATTTTATTTTTGTCAAAGCCTATAACCAGTTGAATGGATAACAAAAACACTACACTGCCCACAGTGAAACTATTTTTTTTTTAGAACAAGTTTTACTGGGTTTTAAACATATATCAGACATTTCATACTTTATTTTGTAGAAATCAGTCATTTAATTTATAAATAGAATAAATCATGCATCAATTCAACAGCCATATGTATAAACAAATATACAGAACCTTAGCATGCTATCGCTCTAAATCTGATCCTGCTTCCACAATCTTAATTCACCCCATAGATCAGCATACTTCTTAGCTGACACAGACCTTAAGGTATACAACCTCTCACATTCTTTTACCTTCAACATTTTAACTTTCCATTGTTCAACCGAGGACACATTAGACGTTCGCCAGTTTTGCAAAATTAATGATTGTGCAACAAGTGTTAATATATAATTTGTTTACATTGTTTTGGGCTCAGCTCTGCACACGGGGAATATCCCAGTAGTATTAGTTAAGGATCTTCAGGAAGGGTGAGACCTAAAGTATTGAGAAATTCCGATCCAAATTCCCAAGACATTACTGACTTGACAAATGACAAGAAGAATGTGTATCAAAACGTACACTTTGTATTAACGGTTGTGTGGTTGGTTGGGGGGTAGGGTTAGTGAAATTCATGCCAATCCATAAAACCTTATGGCCTGGGCGTCAGAGTTTTGATAGCATAAACACAGTGTGTGTTATTTTAGCTGGGCTATGATGTGTGCCCATGTATGAAACTTTAATGGGCTCCTTGGTCTCTCAGTGTCTAGTTAGTATAACTCTGTAAGAATTCCCATCAACCATCCCATTTCTTTCGGTGCTTGTGAGGGCAGCCCCTGGCTTTATTTCTTTTTCTCGAGAAGTAAAAGTGGTCCATTCAACTTATCCAGTCTTCATTGATTGAGGTGGAACTTTAACTTAATGGATCCATTCAAATGAGCCTCTGTCCAGGTGTTCGATGGAAGACTACTGAAAAATGAATAAATTTAGCCTACCTTCCAAAACTCACAATCAACGATAAAATCCATAAACTTACGAACAGACAATGCTTAAGGCATGGGGCTAAAAAAGATGGGCAGCATGTAGACTGCAGGTAGAACGCTGCTTCTTCTAGAACGGTGAAGGCCTTACAGCATACACTGTGTCCACACCAGGCTGAGCAAACATCATCCCTTTAATCACTTTTCCACATGCATTCTCCTCCTTAAAACCCAAATAACATGACTTCTGTCACCATTTGGTGCAAATTTTGTTATGGGCTGCTTTTTCAAATTTTATTTGATCGGTAATAGGCGAACATGTTGCCAAGGCCACTTCGCAGTGCAAGTAAACAGATGAAGTTTCAATAATAGATGTGGCAAGAGAGAGCAGAAAGTACACGTGCAAATCGATGAACGAAAAAGGACAGTCTAAGTTGTCTAAAGAGACCTTTGAAAAAATGAGGCACGGATGGGGGTAGGGGGTCTCGATGTAATATGATCATCAGCTAAAGACCTCTTTGAAGAGGCAGGATTCTCAAAGTTTTTATGAAAGATATTAAGGTTGCAATCCATCTGAGTTGAGAATCCAGCGCGTTCCAGAGGAGGGATCGCTTTGCTCTATTGGTTTTTCCACCTTTTTACTTTCTGTTGCATTTGGGAGGCAAATCAGACGCATTTTGCCACTTATGTATTGAATTTCTGGTCCGTAGGTCCACAAATAAACTCAAACTACATCAAGAGCAAAAGTTTACAGGAATGCCCATGCACAGGCTTTTCATGTATACCCCAAATGTCACAAATGTTAAGCACCCTTGTTTGGCCAAGATAGTTAATAAATAAATACATAAACAAATATACATTTGCCAACATCAGGGGCAATACCGTCGCTGTGTTACGTGCCAAAGCTGAATAAACATATATTAAAGTGAATGTTGGTGGCGTGCACATTCACATACAACATGGGCAATACAACAGTGAATGACCAAGAAGTTTAAATGGCAACGAGGATCTCGGTTAGGAGAAGCAAGAGCACAAATTAATGTGCAGAATGTGTCTTGGAGGAGGCTAGCATCTAGGGGGAGGTGTTGGTTCAAGGAAAAAAGAAAGTTAAATTAAATGTTCAACAGGCTAAGCTTCGCGTCGTCGAAACTGACACTACCAACTAGTGTCCTGACTAGTCCAAACTAAACTGTGTGCAGGGGTGAGCACTAGCCAGGCAATATTAACAAGCATTAGCAAAGTCAATAGGTTTTACCTATGCAAGATCTATTGGCTTTGTCATTTTTTTTTTTTTTTTTAAATGCACAGCGGTGCGAGCGGCTGTGCTAAATAGCTTAAAGTTTAAAAAAAAAAAAACATTACGTGGGCAGACCGCGTCAGAGCACTTTTTTTTTTTTACTATATGCAGTTTATATTATTGAACAAAAGCCCACTGCAGTTACCAGCGTGTCAAAGTGTAGCTAGCTGGAACACTGAGCAGGGAGAGGCTGTGGCGTTACAGCCAGAGCTGCTGGTTTTGGAGCTGAGGAACCAGGTTCGACTCTCGATGCCAGCTCAACAACCTGTGATTCTGGGCATGTCACTTAATCTCTATCTGTAAAAATTAACGTATTCTTGTGCAATGTAACTGGCGCTCTTGTAAAGTGCTCCAAGTCCTGCAAGTGGAGTTAAAGCTACATAAAACAAGCTACAATGGAGGTAGGCAACTAGAGACAGGGTGGGGAGGGGCATGCAGCGACGGAAGTGAGGTGGTGGTGGTGGCGGTAGGAAAGGGCAAGCAACGAACAGAATGCGGACGCTGGAAAGTAAAAAAACTAAAAAGTATGTTACAAGCAGTACTTGGTCCATGCTCTACAGCAAGGGCGTAGATGTGAAGCCGAGCAGGAAGCTGGAGGAGGCACTGACCAATAGAAAGAAAGGAAAGAAGAGTGACATGGGAGCCAATCGATGGTAAGTAAAGGTAAGTAATGGTGGGCTCTAAGCCCCTTTTAAGATTTTTTTCCCCGTTACAAGAGATTTCGCGAGCACTGTGTAGTCAAAACCTAAAAAAGGACCACCAAACAGAATTCATGACGACCAGCAAGCGGTCATTAAACTAATAATGTCTTTCAGTCCCTGCCCAGCCAGCTTCAAACTGGAGACGAAGAGTGGAAAGGTACTCCGCTAATAAATTTAAAACAAAACAGCAGCAAAGTAACTCAAAATAAAACTACTTGATATAGTAGTTAGGGGAGAGGATTGACAATCCGGCATACTTACACTGATTGGTTGTAAGGAAATGGGTTAGATATGTGAACATTTATTTAACTTTATGCAGATATGCATTCCTTAACTCAGTTTCAATACAGTCAACTCCTTTATTTAAAGGATGGATAAAAATCACAGAAAATTACAGTGATTAGACTTATCTGGATTTTATTAAACAGACTTCCGCTCTGTCACGTTCAGGTGCTTACCAACTGAGATATGTTTCTAGGACAGGAACTTCTGACCTGCAAGTACCACACAGATCTGTGCAGCAGGTGTTTCAACCCATAGAGAGGTCTTCCCAAAATTGGAAACTGGGCACTGCAGATTACACACAGGTCTTCGCCACGGGCACTCAAGCCACCAGAGATTGGAACCTACAGGCCAGACACAGGTTTACAATTACCTGAACTATCTTCCTTGGACTGAAACCTGTCGCCAGGAAGTTAAATACAGATCTATGCTATTGGCATTCAACCCATTTAGCTATATTGCTGTGATGGGACTGTGCAGTAAATGTATGACAGAAATCTCTGCCACAGGTGCATTGGTCTCTCTGTGCTATCTTACTGGGATCAGTGAGTGAAGAATACTCGCGCATACTTGCAGCAGGTGCATTAACTCGCTGGTTTACTCCACAAGGTCCGGCACCGGTGTGAAAGTTACACAAAACCCTCATCTAGCAGACTACTTAAGGGGTCTCGTTGGGTTTCCCAACTGTGGGCAGAAGTTCAGACACAAATCTCTGCATTACCAACAAGAACTCTGGAGCCAACCTATGACCGTTAGACTGGAATTCTGCCATTCTGCAACCGCAGCCTTCTGGGCATCCTTGCGGATTTACTGTGCTTGCCATGTAATCTATCACCTGCCGCATAACTTTCAGATTTCAACAAAAATGTTTTGCACACAAACGGATCAAAAGTTACTTGAAAGTGTGTCACTTATGTCAATGCCGTCCGTGGTAGGCCTCTATCAAAGACGAACTGGTCGCCTTAAAATGATGCATTCAGGTGTTAAGCTGGTACTGATGAGGTGACACTTTTGCCAAAAATGCATTTTAGTGTTTTAAAATATAAACAATAGCAAATACAACCACAGAATGTGCCACATTATTTGTCTTTTCGTGTTGCATAATCTAGTGAACCTCGCTACACAATCTCTGCAGTAGACACTCCGTCCACTGAGCTACCTTACCGGCTCGACGTGGCACGAGATCTAGGTAGGATTGTTGTGCTAGCGCTGGTGATTGGCAGCAAACATGCGCCGGAAGTCTGCGCTCACCTGACCTGACCTCAAGTTATCCATTAGATGGATTGCTGCACTCTCGCCAAAAAGAGCAGCAACAAACAAACCACCCCGTGGAATATTCCTCCAAGCGGAACCTTAGTCGGGGGTGGGAGAGGGTGGGGGACGCATAGGTTGGCGCCGAGGACAGGATTCTGGGCCCGACTGGTGGCCTTTGGAGAGGATGGCCTCGCAGATAAACATGAATCAGGTCGCTGCCAGGAGCCGGTTCCCACGGTGTCAGCCACCCGATAAAAGGTGTTCCGTATCCTGCGCTCAGGGAGTGCTAAAGTACAAATCTGACAGGAAAGTGATAGAAAAAAACGCGTAACAAAACAAAAATACACACAAACAGGTAGATTGGGAGCAAGTCATATCGACGCAACTCCTTTTTTTATGTGAAGAAAGAAAATGTGGAGTTTTTAGCAAGGACATTTGTCAACCACGGTCAGATTTTTCTTTAGTTTTTAAAAGTAACACTCAGGTGTTATCATCCCTGTTCCGTTTGTCCCTTTCTGCACTTCGGGGCACCTGAAGGGAACGCGGAATGACCAGAGCCTCACCTCAGGGAAGGGGCCAGCAGCAGACTGGCACCGCCTGATACACTTATTTTAATCAAACACAAGGAGATGAAGGACGGAGCGCTGAAACTTTTCAGACACTCGCCCCCAGTCAAAGATCTGGGTTGAATCCATCATCGTTCTTTAGCTCACTTTGCCACCCCAGTTCAGACACAGCTATATGCAAATCAGTCTTGACCCTGTGCCTCATGGGAACAGTCCAGCCCGAACTGCCAAGTCATGTCTTCCCTGGACCGGAAACAAGCATCCTGGGACCGGTTTCGGGCTAACAGCCCTCATCAGCCAGGCTAGCTTGAATACAGTGGCAAAGTGAGCAAGGGACCCACGTCTGGGCATAGCCTGCCAACTTAGGGCGAACAAAGCAAACACAAGGAGATGATGGACGGAGCGCTGAAACTTTTCAGACACTCACCCCCAGTCACAGATCTGGGTTGAATCCATCATCGTTCTTTAGCTCACCTGATTTGCATATAGCTGTGTCTGAACTGGGGTGGCAAAGTGAGCTAAAGAACGATGATGGATTCAACCCAGATCTGTGACTGGGGGGTGAGTGTCTGAAAAGTTTCAGCACTCCGTCCATCATCTCCTTGCGTTTGCTTTGTTCGCCCCAAGTTGGCAGGGTATGCCCAGACGTGGGTCCTTTGCTCACTTTGCCACTGGATTCAAGCTAGCCTGGCTGATGAGGGCTGTCAGCCCGAAACCGGTCCCAGGATGCTTGTTTCCAGTCCAGGGAAGACATGGCTTGGCAGTTCGGGCTGGACTGTTCCCATGAGGCACAGGGTCAAGACTGATTTGCATATAGCTGTGTCTGAACTGGGGTGGCAAAGTGAGCTAAAGAACGATGATGGATTCAACCCAGATCTGTGACTGGGGGTGAGTGTTTGAAAAGTTTCAGCACTCCGTCCATCATCTCCTTGTGTGTACACTTATTTTAATGGCAGCTCGTATAAACTGCAAGCTGCACTAAACAGTGGGCATAAGTCAGTCTTTGTAGGGGAGCAACCCAGCTCGGATACCTCTGTCACCAAGTGAGACTCTCTCCCAAGGGAGTAGCCAGAAAATTAAACTACCCCCTCCTTTGAATCAAAACTGTAAGTGATGCGAAGCAAGTGAGCCTGGCCCTTTCTAGAATAGTTCTCATCACCCTTAAATCCACTCCTCTATCCATTCATTCTGCTACGCCTTCCACCCATCCATCTTCCTTTTTAGCTTTCCATCCTTTTATTATTCTAACCCTCCATTGAGACTCCATCCATCTGTTCTCACATTATTCCACCTTTCTGTGTTTTCATCCGGCTGTCCATCATTCCAATGACAATTTTCCCCACACATAGATCTATTCCAACTTTCACTCTTGTAACCACTAATCCTTTCACACTTCTGTCCATCCATCCTTCCCTCCATCAATTGTTTGATACTTCCTTTCAGCAGTTGATCCTTTCACCCTTCAATCTATCTATCCTTTCACTCAGTCCTTGCATTCATCTTTCCTTTTTTCTTTTCACCCACCCTTCGTTCCACTTCGCCTTTCACTTTTCCTTCCTTCTTTTCATATTGCCTTCCTTCCAACTTTCCTTAATTTCATCCTTTCCTCCTCCTACTCTTTCCCCCATCTCGTTTCTACTACAATTACATATTTTATGGCATTTTTTGTGCTTGCCTTTCTCCTACTATTTACTGCTCTTGGTCTGTTTTGTCCTCATTTGCATCATTTCTTTCTCTTTATTCTTTAATAAACCTGGCCGACATTCCAGCACTTGCCCCTGACCTCTCAGCCCTGCTTCTCCACGAGATCGTTTTTGTCTGCAGCCATGCAGACTGAAGAAACGATGTACAATTGAACACCTTTTAATATGGGGGGGAGGGGTGGGGGGAGAATTCACAACACCACTGCTCTCTCCTCCCACAAAGTAGCAGGTACGTTCATGGACACAAGCATGCAAAGGGTGTCAGAGGATATACTCCCTGTTCCCAGCCCTCAGAGAGGTACACAAGGGGTCCCGTTGGTGGCCACAGTTTGGTACTGTTCTGTAATTTCAAAAAACGATTAAGTAATCAAATGAGGGTTTATAGGTAGAATTTTGAAAAATATGCACGCCAATTTTCACATTACACGCACGTCTAGTACATCATCATGATGCGGCAGGACTATAGGACGGAGTGCTACACAAAACAAGCTATTTCTCTACTGACCAGGAAAGTGCTTCCAGATGAACGAGGACTCTGTAGAGGATGCTTTCCGTGCATCGCAGCTGTGACAAATGGTAGCCAATGGTGCATGCAAAACGACAGACTTATCAACAAGGTACTTGGAAAATCTCAGTCCCTGTTGCTGCAAGTTCGAAGACAGGGAGAGGCTGCAGTGCCAGCTCGATGAAGGCTAGTAATAGAGTTCACTGCGGCAGTCTGTAACCCGAGGGTCACATGTTTGAACCCGGCTGGGCAGGCAGCCATCCTCCAGAGGTCAATAACATGATTATTATTATTAAATTGGGTCCTGTAGCAGTTAGCTGAGCCCCTTCAATACATGGTAAATTGTTACTGTAAAAAAAAGCAATAAAAAAAGCCAATAGGTTTTGCCTATGCACAATCTAGTTTCTTTGCCAATGATTTGTAGACATGTTGCAGCACGGGCTGTTGTGCAACATGGCTTAAAGTAAAGAAAAAAAGTGCCATGTCACGGACAGCTGCTGTACAAAATATCAACAAAAAAAAAAAAGGAAAAGGGACAAAGCCAATAGATCTCTCATAGGCAAAACCCATTGGCTTTGCCAGTGCTTGTTGTCTAATGGAGTCTTTCCTCCAACCAGATTATGCAGATTGCCCCTTTGAAGATGGTAGATATTTTAGCACTTACACACCACTCATGTCATACAACATAGTCCCCAGGCGAGGGGATTTTATCAATCTCAGCGCTCAATCGTTCAGATTGAAATACAGCTATGACAATAGCTGTGGTATATGTTGCACTCGGCACTCTCCAAGATACAAGTGAGGTGAGGATCACTGACAGGACTCTAGACACTCTACATGACCTCGAAGGTATGACTAAACGTGTACCAAAGCTAGACCTCCAAGCTGTCATGATCCCCCGGTCTGGGGGGAAGGGGCAGGTGAGCCACGAGATCCCTCAAGCAATAGTAGCAACCACAACATGTACAATAGCCCACCAGCCTTCCAAGATCTCGATGCCATTGCAAAAGTCCTGGACGCCACTAAGTTTTCTATATTGGCTTAAAACACAAAAAAAATGACTCACCACCGATAGAGTTGATAATATTGGCAGCTTCCTTGGATAAGCATTATTCTGCCGTGAAGTATAAACTAAAAATTCTGCAAATTATGACGAGACAAATCACTGAGCACCTAAGAGCCGACAATATCATTGAAGAGCTCAGAATTCTACCCACAAAGCTGGAAAACTGGTTTTCTAAACCATAACATCAACCATGGATGGTACTTTTATACAAGTTTGCAATTAAAAAAAGGCTAAGCAAGCTTCACAGACTGAAAAAAACTTGGCCAGACTCATCTGGCCATGATGTAACCAATCTTATCCTGTCTGGTTAACCCACCACCACCGTCGTCATTCTTTCCTATATCCCCAACACAACATCCAAAATCGGGTAATGGAAAAAAAAAATGCTGGACCAGGCCAACCTCCACCCGCACCCCCCGACCCCCCAACTAGTTACCATCAGATATTGCACTGTCCACCTATGCATTATAGAGGTTATACCAGCAGGCAATATGAAGGAGGTGTTCTTGGGAGACACCAAACAGAACTTGTCACACTAACCCCCCCTCTCCCGCCCCTACTCTCCCAATAAGTCAACTAACAACTCAGTTTTCAAAATAATGGAGATCCATCCTAAGCAGTCGACTTGGGGAACATCCGGTGAACTTTAAGTGGAATCTCTGAAAATAGTTATAAGGCTTAATGTACACGCACACGTTTTCTCTCCAGCACAGGTGGACATTACTGGAGTGTCTCCAGATGCCAAAACAGGGGAACTTAGGGGTGCTTTTGAGCAACTCAAACTAGATTTGATTCCAAATTACATCTCAGAAGGACCCCATAACATTTTGAACAGGGGAATATACTCTGCCTGTTCAAGTCATTAGAGGGTTTGCAGGATAGGTCATGTCAAGCGACATACTTTGTTGAATTCAACCCATGTGCCGAAGTAAGCAACTAGGAGAAAACCAGAGTATGCTGGCTGTCCAGTGAACACTGCAAAATCTTGCGGACGCATAGGAGGAAGCTGTCGAATTTTGGTATTTAGGTCAACAAGCTGTCCCCGAGGAATATTCCTTTCCTCTAGACCGAAACTCCCTAGATTGCCCAGTTTCGAACTCCTATCTTGACCACAGAAGAAGTAGCCCCATAAGCAGCAGATTCATCAATCCAAGCGACTCAGAGCACAGTTCCATCTCTATTTCCCCAGGCTGTACATAAGCCTCGATTTACATAAAGACACTAGAAGAATACAGGACACCCAACAGAGAGGGTGACTGGGTACTTCATTCCCTCAGTAGATTCTCGAGCCATCCCTAACACCCACGTGAGAGAAACATCAAAAAATGTCTCCATATCTTGTGCTGTCCACTCAGCCCATAAAACGTGCATAAATATAATACTCCTCACTTGGTTATTCCACATTTAACTTAATTTGCTGCGGTCCCTAACACTCCCCTGGCCAGGCATTAGTGCTAATCTGACTGCTGCACTTGAACAATTATGAGCTGTAATATTGCTGGTCTTGCACCCAAAACTAGTCTGCTTCACTTGTGTAATTTTGTGCCAAAGTTTTCAACCTGATTTTTCCAAGAAACCTGGGCCATTGGTCCAGCGGATCCCAGAGGGTCTACAGCATTCAGCAGTCCATGGCAATAGAGCCAGATTGTCGAGTGGGTTGTCAGTTTGGGCACACGCTGAATTGCACTACTAATGAAATCGCAGCTAACCACAAGGATATTCTTCAACTGCTATTAACATTTAAGTCAGAAAAGCTATTAATGGTGTTTACGTTTACAACATGGAAACAAAAGGCCGGGCAGAAACACTTCTACACCTTGATACTTATTTAATTTAATCATTGTATGTTCCTACTAACAAAGGGAAGTAATTGGTTATTTTTACGGGTCATTTTAATGCACCCTTTGAACCGACATGCAACTATAAATTGGTCATGGAAGCAGAAAACCAGGCATGGGGTCTTCCAAGGGTGCAGGAGTGCGACGACAGACCCTCCTTTTGAGTCAGACTCCAGCAGGCTTACTTCACCCCAGCACACGGCATACGGGCATCTGAGGGCAAAACTAAATCAGACTCACCAAGGCAGCACTCCTTCAATGGCTCACACAAGAGTATAAGTTACATAAAATGGTTGATTTCCCCAGCAGGAACCTTATCTTGGATATGTTTTTTGAGTAACTCTGCGAAAGAGACTACAACACCCTACTTCTACAACTCGCCCACAGCATTTACCCTGTTACCAAGGTATCTTGCAGACCCTAGTAACAGCACGCACACATGTACATCAAGCAACAGAAAAAGACTAATGTTGGGCTAGATGCCATTTGAATCTATTATCAATAAATCACTTGGTAGCTTATGTCTTTAGACTCTGCACATCTTTCATCACTTGACCCCCAGCAAAGTTTGGAACTGCACGCATCAATTTTACTTTCATCGCTCAACAAATTTCACTTATCATGCTATTGCCAGACATGGCCAACAACCTTGGTTTATCGAAGATTGTAGAGGAGTAAAGGCATTACTACTTGCGTGACTAAAAGGTAACAATACACCTCTAATCAAAGATTGCAGAGCAAACGACAAGCAACAAGCAATGAACAGCAAGATAATGGAGCGGAATTGCCAAGATCTCAACAGGGCAATTAACTGGAAGGATTCATGCATTTCTGGCCTATCGCAGCCAATGGAGTAAATGCCACCTGGTCAACCTAGAAGTCCGTATCTCTGGAGATCACTGGATCAAACACTTTGTGGGCCTTTATTTTGATGCCTTACCATCAGAAGGAGAAGCTCTGCACCTAGGAGTTACTAGGGAGAGGCAGGTAAAAATTGAGCCTTTTATATAAAAAGAAGCCCTAGCAGCATATAACAAACAAGAGAGGCAAAGATCCTGGCCTCAACAAAGTTCCCGCTGACATATGATCCGACCTCATTTTATGGGGGCATTTTATTCCTTTTATGTCCAAATCATAAAAATGTTACCAGACCTGCAGGTCTAGAGTGAATAATCTACTTAACCGAACTGTAATGCGCTTTACTTTTAAGCTGGTCTCAAACGGTGTGATCCTAGGCAAATATTTTATTTTACTTAGTCGCCGTTTTCTTCATTAGAACATATGAGAACATCTTCAAATATGTGAGTTCAGCATGCCTGCCCTCATATCTCAGCTTTTGTTTGATTTAATAGACTAAACGTTTGCTCCATGTATAATAAAAATCTAGCCCACATACAATTTAATGGCATCTTTTTTGCTCATTCACTGTATGAATAAACAGAACACCTGTTCTTTGCCAGCTAAAGCTCTCTCACCAGGCAAGCAAGCCGTAAAAGTAGCTCGCCCTGATAAAATCTGACTCGCCATAGCTAGTCAGTCTCCATGTCAAGAACTTAGTTATTGAAGATAAGGGGTTACTGGTATCCCCACACAACCTTTCCCATTAAATAAAGGAATTAGCCAAGATTGAATCCTAGCCCCTCCCTCCTTTTGTTTTCATCAGATAGTTCTAGGAGGTCAATAACTGCATTAATGACACTCCCTGGCTAGGCCGAACCAAGATCGCTACGTTATCCTTCACACATTTCTGGTCTCCAAGTTTCCTAGGAAACTACAGGCCCTATTAGACAAGTCTTCAGATTTCTACTGAGACACGGGATTATTATTTAATGCACTGAAAACACAACTAATGATGCTCAGAGCACACAAATGAGTGACAAATAATTTCACCCATGATAACTCCAGTCTGGAGCAGGTGAAGGTGTTCCCCTATTTGGGGTTTAGTTTGTAATCCTGTATCACATAGAAGCCTCACATTTCTAATATGAGTAACACTGTGGCGCAAAGGGCGAGTGCAACAACCCTGCTTTGCAGCAGAAAATCGAGAGCACCTGGTGTCCCTCGCCCTGGAAGAATACAAAGCCAGCATGCTTCTCTATAGAGCGAAACGTTGGGGTTATTAATTTTTTTTTCAGAGTTAATCGAAAGAGGGTTCTTAAAAAGACTGCAGAGACTTCAATCTCGTTCACCTACACTTTCCTTGCAACTAGATTTAGGGATTACCTATATAACACGCAGAGTCAAACTTAGCTTGGACTATGGTTTGCGGAACATTGGAACTTAGCCACCTAAAAATAAATGCGCTCTGCGATATCCTGAGTTACAGCAGCAGCTTTGGGATGGTTCAGGTTTGTCAAGGGTATGCTGGTGCAGATTGATCTTTCTAGTCTCTGTTAAATCCCCATTAGGATTACATCCAAACGCACCGCTGAAGTCAAGACAGTGAACAAGCTCTGATTAGAAGAGAATCGGATCCTTAAATGACAACATGGGAATCTGACCAAGGCTTTTCTGCCGCATAAATGCACCCTGAAATCGGAGCCTTTTTTCTATAGGTGTTTACCGTAGTCTTGGCTAAAACATTGTACCTTAAATTCAGGATAAGCATCATGAAACTGAACCTATTCGCATTTAAGTGGGGTAATTAATCTCCAAAGCACACCACTGTCTAAATTGTGTTAACCTTGTTGAAAATATATATATTTTGGTTTGCTTTTTTTGTCCATTAGGTACTGCACACAAGGTAAATGGTTGCGGCTTCTTTTAAGAGCTACAGGTGTTCTAAATTTGAAACCAGCCTATGAGGTACTTATTAAGGCTCTTACACTTACCAAAATGGTGGCTGCTGCCATCTTTTTGCCGCATGGCTTATCAGGTGATGGACTGGTCGTTTGTGATATTAATGCTGTTTTACATTTTTATGTGTAGTCTTTCATTTTATATTTTTTTTAATCTTTTATTTTGAGTAATACCAGAAATAAACTAAATTAATTGAAAATTTGTTCTGGATCCAGCCGTCATAGACCTATGTTGACATCCATATTCTAGACTTTGGGAGCTTAGAAGACCAAATAAAGAAGCCTCTTCAACCGATTTATGTGGATGTGGTTTTAGTTCCAATGATTAACATGCTAACAAAGCTATACTAGTGGACTTTAATATGTGGGAAATATGCTTCGAGATTCCAGTCAACCAGTTAATTTGAAAGCTTTTAATCTTGTAGAGTTCGTATCAGGGCCTGCTCACATAAATGGCTATACTTTATGTTGCTTGTTTATGAAGCACTTCGTGCAGGTCTGAGGACATTTCAAGTTGCTCAGATAAGGGAAGGCAGCAAGATGGGTGGAAACGAAAACCAAGGACAGTGAACAGAACCAAACAGGGAATCGGGAAAGAATCTTTGAACTTGAACGATCTTCCTAAAAAAATTAATGGGGTAGCGGGAGGTGCTAGTATATTTACAGTATATACACATATATATTTTTAATTTGGCTTATTGTAACATTCTGGGAATCGGACCAGAGCACTCCACAATATTTTTCTATACACCATGAAAATAAGTGTCTGCAAAAGTTAATATAGCACCGCCTAGCGGTTTAAAACACTGTTTGGAATCTCGCACCGTCTCTCATTGCACTCAAGGTCTTTATTGGATTCGAAGTTGTGTGCTATTCAGCTTTCACTTCAGATGACCAGATCTCCAAAAATGTATGTAAAATAGCCAAGGGAAAGTCACGCTTGCTGGTTAACTCCCCAATTAAGATAGCCAAAACAACATAAATGCTCACTGAAGAAAAATGATGTCTTACTCTCCACGAGACAATGAAGGAAATCAGCAAAACTATCAGTATTATAATGCATTGACATATCATAAAAAGTACCATTTTGCATGTAAACTGAGGCCACAAAACCACAAGTATTTCGCAATTCAATATTTCCTAATGGATGCGCCAAAATAAACAGATCCCCACCTAGTCATCATTTACGTTATGAACATGGACTTTTTCGATTTTTAAAGAAAAAATTTAACAATTTAATGAAGGATATCAAATTTCTCCTGATGGAGCCTTTATACCCACCTCGGATGCCCTGATGGAGACACGATTCCCATCTCCTGTCCCATGGGGGAGACTCTGCTCACCTGCACTCACTTGGTGGAAAGACTCGGACACCTCTGGTCTTTGGGTGGAAGCTCTATGCCCACCTCCGTTCCCCTGATGGAGGCACAAATGCCATCTCTAGTCTACTAAGTGAGGACTGTACATACCTGCGCTCAGCTGGTTGAGTGATTATGTCGATCTCTGGTCCTCAGTTGGAGACTATGCTGAGTCCCTTCACCTGATGGCGGTTCTAGGCCTATTACATGGTGGAGAATCTACACCAAACTCTGGTCCCAGAGAACATGTGCCTCACTTTGTCAAAGGAGAAGGGCAGCCACCAACTGCTCAAAGAAGGAAAATGCTACTTACCCAGTATGCATCTGTTCTTGGCATGTAGAGCTGTAGAGTCGCATGCTTATGCATAGATCACCATCTGGTGTTGGGCCCGGACGTTTGCACTTTGTTTTTGTTCGAAGAAGTCTTTCCAGTCACGAGGTAGGTGACTCCTCCTTTCGGTGATAGTGCACATGGGCATCGACTCCATTGTTAAATTGTTTTCCCGCAGAGGGTGAGAATGGAGTAAGTAAGAGTAGAATAGAGATGTCCATGTGTAGTTATCCAAGTAAGATAGTACTATAACAGTTACAGGTAACCGGGGAGGTGGGTGGGCGCATGCGACTCTACAGCTCTACATGCCAAGAACAGATGCATACTGGGTAAGTAGCATTTTCCGTTCGAGGCATGTGAGCTGTAGATCACATGCTTATGCATAGACTATACAGCAGTAATCACCCAAAGCAGTGGCTAACCTGTAGCTGTTGCAGTAGTTTGAAATAGTGTACGTAAAACTGCCTGGCCCACATTAGCTTGTTGTCTGGCTAACACATCTACACAATAGTGTTTTGTGAATGTGTGTGGTATAGACCATGTTCCAGCTTTACAGATATCATCTAGGGGAAAATTCCCTAAGAAAGCCATAGAAGCCCCCAGTTTGCGAGTAGAATGCGCTCTAGGGGGAATTGGTAAAGTTCTCTTAGCTTTTGCATAACATATCTGAATACATTTAACTATCCATCGTGCAATACCCGATTTAGAAATGGGATTGCCTTTGTGTGGTGGAGCAAAAGCCACAAAGAGTTGTTTAGTGTTACGAAAAGATTTTGTTCTATGTAATACATCAATGCTCTTTTTACATCTAAAGTGTGTAGAGCACGTTCTGCCACAGAATCTGGTTGAGGAAAGAACACAGGCAACTCAACAGATTAGTTGATGTGGAAGGCAGAAACTACCTTAGGTAAGAATTTAGAATTAGTACGAAGAACCACTTCGTTTAGGTGTACTTGTAAAAATGGTTCTTCTATGGTTAATGCCTGAAGCTCACTTACTCTCCTGAGTGATGTGATAGCAATGAGGAAAGCTAGTTTCCAAGTGAGAAACTGTAGTTCACATTTATGTAAAGGCTCGAATGGTGGACACATTAGCCTGGTAAGGACAATATTAAGATTCCACGCTGGGGCCGGTGGAAGTCTTGGAGGAATAACTCTTGAGTCCTTCCATGAAAGCTTTAATAGCAGGCACTCTGAAAAGGGACAGGTGTTGTCTGTTTTGAAGATAAGCATCTATTGCAGCGAGATGTAAGCGTATAGACGTATACGCTAAATTTGAACGTTGTAAATGTAGCCGATAAATAATATTTTGAGTAGAAGCATCAAGTGGATTGACGTGGTTGTTATTACAATAAATAGCAAACCGCTTCCATTTTGCTGCATAACAAGCTCTTGTAGTAGGTCTTCTGGCCTCTTTAATAATGTTCATACAGTCTGGTGGAAGATTTAGATAACCAAACTATGACTTCAGGAGCCAGATCGCAAGATTGAGAGGTTTGGGATCTGGATGTCTTATTTCTCCATGGCTCTGTGTGAGGAGACTGGATGTGAGATGTAATTTTTGATGAGGAACTACTGATAGTTCTAAGAGGGTAGTGAACCAAGGTTGGCGAGCCCAAGTGGGAGCTACTAGGATTAGTGTGAGGGATGTTGGCCTGAGCTTCCGAACCACTAGTGGAATGTGTGGGAGAGGCGGAAAAGCGTAAGCAAATATCCCTGACCAGTTCATCCATAGAGCATTGCCCTTGGATAACAGGTGTGGATACCTGGAGGGGAAGTTGGGGCATTTTGCGTTTTGGTGTGTGGCGAACAGATCTATGTCTGGAAAGCCCCACATCTGAAAGAAGGGGAGGAGAACCTGAGGGTGAAGTTCCCATTCGTGAATTTGTGGTCTCTGTCTGCTGAGGAGATCTGCAATGTGATTGTCCACTCCTGGGAGATGTTCTGCTAGGAGATACATCTTGTGATGAATGGCCCATTTCCAAATGTCTTGTGCAAGGTGTAGGAGAGTAGGATCTGCCTCTTATGGTTACCCCCCACTTTTTGCTGATGCCTCACTGTTTTTAGACTTTAGTCTGGCTGGGGCCCTGCTATCCAGGACCCCAGCCTAGCTGCTTCCTCTCTAAATGGATTCCTAGTACCTTAGGTACACTTCAGATTGGATTCTGGGGTGCCCTTATAAGTCCCTGGTATATGGTGTACTATGTACCCAGGGCATAGGTACCCCAGAGGCCTTCCAGGGGCTGAAGCATGTATTATGCCACCCGTGGAAGGCCCTCCAAAATGACACCACAGGCCTGCTACAGCAGCCTGAGTAAGGTGGTGCATGCACCCCTTACAGAGATATAGGTTCACTATATCTCACCTATCACTAACATAGAAACCTATCAGTCACCCCTATGGCAGGCCTTATCAGTCCTGAAGGCAGGGTGCTTGGTTTTATGTGAGAGGGTGCCCCTGCATGAGGAGAACCCCTCTGCAGCCTTCGGAATCTCCTCTCCGGGGTTGTCTGTGGTGCAGCCTGACCATATACTCTTAAGTGCATTATATCTTAAACGGTAAATGCTAACTTTGGGATGGCTGCACGGAAACATGTCGTGTTTGGTGTCAAACACCTTGGAATCATACCCCCACAGCAGTAACTGGTGTGGGAGTATGATCCCACTCTTCTAGAGGGAGAGACATGACAGCACCGGTATACCCGGTACCAACTAAACAGAGCCCTGGCATCACAAAATGGATGCTGCAGCCACAGACACGAGTCTGACCTCCCACTGCTGACCGAAACTCCGGCAGGGGAGGCCTGGACAATAGGTTTCCTGTCGCAGGGAGGTGTTACCACCTCCCAGACAGGCTTTAGTGTATTGGGGCTGGATGGGTGCACTCTCGGAGTGCTTTGAAGTCCTGCACTGGGAGCACATTTGGTGTCCCTGTGCATACCCCAGTTCAAACCGGTTGCAGGGGCTGCCAGCCCCTGCTCTGGCGCGAAACTGGACAAAGGAAATGGGTGTAGCCACCCTTCTTTCCAAACCCTCCCATAGGTGGGTCCCCAAAGTTAGTCCAACCCCTTTCTTAGGTATAAGTAAGGAACCCCTGGCAACAGGACTTTAGATATCCCTGGACGAAACTCTGCAACTGAATCCTGGAACTTCGACGCTCTACTAAAGACTAGAGGACTGAAGAAATCTCCCTTGGGGTCAAGGAGTGACTCCCCTGCTTGGCAGGCACCAACGAAGCATTTGACAGTCTGCAACTCCGAAGCTCCCGCCGGACTCCGAGGTACCTGCAGCCCAGGAAGAGGATTTCCAGACTTCTCAGAGGCCGACCCGAGTACCCAGCAAAGCTGAGACCCGCAGCCCTCACGAGTGACGTGGAACCGGAACTCCTGGACACCGTGCACATTTGCTAGTGCATTGACTTCTCGACGTCTCTTGAAGTCCTGCTTTGGGTTACTTGTAGCCCAGGCCCCGAGCACCATTTGCACCGAAGATTGTGAGCCTACACTCCACGAGTGTTCAGTGGGCCCGCTTCTTGCCTTTCCGCTCGAGGCACCTTCGCGATCCCTGGTCCGTCGACTGGTGGGTCCCTGTGAAGGCAACTCTGATTGTATTTGGGTATTCCTGGTTGCTCCAGTCGTGCCCTGACTCCCCACCGAGTGGTGAGTCCCTCAGAACTTGCTGGTCTGCTCCGAAGCATCTTTCTCCTTTCTGCGTCGGTTGCTGTTGCCAAGGCTTGTTGTGTTCAATCCGGACACCAACGCTGCAGCACTCGACATCCTTCGTGGGACAGCTCGAATCCAGCTCCTGGTCGTCGTCGACGCCTCCGGGGCCTCGTGGCTGTAGAGTCAAGCTTCACCTTTTTCACCTGAAACACCCGACATTGGTGGGCATCCGCCTATCGTGCCCGTGGTCACTGGCAAGTGACCCAGACTCTGTCCCCTCTGCTTTCAGGTTCTTCTCATCTCCGATCCAGGCTTGGATCTCTTCGGACACTTTGCATCTTCCCGGCAGCAGCATTTCTTCGCAGGCTGCCATTGAAATCGACGACGCGACCCGACACCATTCGACACCTATGCACCCGGCTTACCTGGGTGAGGTAACTAGAGTACTCCGGTGCTCACGAGGGTGGTAACCCTAGAACTGTCTAAGTCCAAGAGGGTTTTGGCTTAGTCCATTTCTAAGTGTCCTTAAACTCTAAAACTCTGACCGCGACTTTCCCATAGACTTTAACGGAGCTCGCGGCTGTGTTCACACTCTGCACACAGCCCCCGTGGGTCCCCTGTGTCACTACCTTGGGTGGTTCCTTGGGGTCCCAGCGATTCTACAGGCTCTAGGCCTTGTGTCTTCTTAAGTCGTGTTTCTTATACCACTTTCTTAATATATGGTTTGGTACGCCCCTAGGGCTAATCGTATATTGTGCTAATTTACTGTGCTATTTGACTTGTAACTTGTGTACTTTGACCTCTAGCCTCATAAAGAGACTAGTGGGTAGTGTTTAGTAATAAATACATATATTTTATATATACCTGGTGTGGTTCTCCTTTCATTTGGTAATTCACGAGATTATAGACTGGTAAAACAACTAGCTTTACACTCCTTCAAGACTTAGCCTGAAGGCTGCTCTCCATAGCTACCACTAGGATAGCTTTCAATAAAGGTTGTCTTTAAACCTATCATCAATAAAGGTCATTTGGACTGGTGCAAGGTGCCCACTAGAACTAGTGGACAGCATATGCCAGGCCAACTTCTCACACAAGGTGTGACAGTTGGAGAGAGTGTGTTCCTCCCTGTTTCTGTATGTAATACATTGCTGTCATGTTGTCTGTGCGTATTAGGACAGCTTTGCCTAGAAGGTGAGTTTGGAAGGCTTTGAGCGCTAGAAATAGTGCTAACAGTTCCAGATAATTTATATGGAGAAGCTTTCCCTTTTGAGTCCACAATCCTTGAATTGTGTGAGTTTGGAGATGAGCTCCCCAACCAGTGAGCGATGCGTCTGCTGTTAGCACTGTCTGTGGAATGGGGTCGATGAAAGGCCACCCTTTTGTAAGGTTGTGTGGATTCTACCACTGCAGAGAGCGATGAGTGCGGCCGTCCACCAACACCAGATCTGTTAATAGACCGTGAGACTGATTCCACTGACGTGCTAAGCATTCTTGAAGGGGACACATTTGCAGTCTTGCATAAGGAACTATCATGATGCCATCATTCCTAGCAGTTGCATGAATACCCGAGCTGGTAATGAGTGATTGGGTTGAAATTTGGAAACGAGAGCCTGAATATTGTGAATTCTGGTTTGACTGGGATAGGCTAGAGCTTTTTGAGTATCTAGAGTGGTCCCTAGATATGCTTGCGTATTAGAGGGCTGAAGATGGGATTTTGCCAGACTGACTGTATATCCGAGGTTGTGCAGTAAGCATACTGTTGTTCGAGTGTGCTGTAGGCACTTTGAGAGAGTGCTGGCTTTGATAAGCCAGTCGTCTAAATATGGGAAGACATGAACATGTTGTCTTCGCAGATGTGCAGCGACTACTGCTAGGCATTTGGTAAATACTCTGGGAGCAGTAGTTACTCTGAATGGAAGTACCTTGAATTGATAATGTTGCCCCGCTATTACAAGCCTGAGGTATTTGCGATGAGCGTGATGTATTGGAATATGGAAGTACGCGTCCTTTAAGTCCAGAGTGGACATAAAGTCGCCTTGTTGTAACAGAGGAAGTACCTGTTGGAGAGTGACCATATGGAAGTGGTCTGATTGAATGTAGAGGTTTAATTCTCTGAGGTCGAATATAGGCCTCAGAGAACCGTCCTTTTTGGGAATTAGAAAATTCTAAAGAGAGTACACTCCTGTCCCCCGATACTGTAGTGGGACGGGTTCTATAGCTCCTTTTTCCAGAAGAGATTGTACCTCTTGTTTGAGTAGGTGTAAATGTTCTGGAGATAGTTTGTGTGTTCGTGGTGGAATGTTTGGAGGGTTGCTTGTAAGCTCCAGGCAGTAACCAGATTGGATAATTTGTAAAACCCATTTGTCTGATGCGATTGAGTTCCAGACTGGGAAAAATTGAGAGACGTCCGACAGGTGTGGGATGGTCGGGGGAAAGAGGAAACAAGTCACTGCTTGTTTGTGGCTGGGGAAGTACGGGGTGTATTACCTCTCCCTCTTCCTTTGCCATTGTTGCCACGAAATCCACCTCGAAAATAACCTCTGGTAGAAGGTGACTTGACTATTGCCTCTGTATGAGGTAGAGGACCCTTCAGTAGAAATGGACTTTGAGCCTCCCCTATAAAAGGATCGGCGAAATGATCCACGATTGGATGGTGTTTGTAGTGCTCCCATAGATTTGGCTACTTCAGTGTCCTTCTTCATTTTCTCTAATGAAGTGTCCACCGTAGGTTCAAATAAATGCTCCTTATCAAAAGGTGCATTTAAAATGGATGTTTGGACTTCTGGTTTAAAACCTGACACTCTAAGCTACGCGTGGCGTCTGAGAAGAATGCTGGTGTTAATAGCACGTGAGGCAGTGTCTGCTGCATCTAGAGCACATCTGATTGATGTACTGGAAATAAGTTTCCCTTCCTGAATGAGGTCATGAGCCTTAGATTTATGTTCATCAGGCAGATATTGCATCAGTTGCTCTAGCTCATCATAATGAGTTCTGTCATATCTTGCCAAGAGTGCTTGTGTGTTAGCTTTGCGCCAATGATTGGCTGCTTGTGCTGCTACCCTCTTGCCTGAGGCATCAATTAATTTAGATTCCTTGTCGGGAGGCGGAGCGTCTCCCGTTGACTGAGAATTTGCCCGTTTCCGAGCATTTGAAACCACTAACGAATCTAGTGGAACCTGACCTCTAATAAAAATTGGGTCTGTAGGAGCTGCCTTGTATTTTTTGTCCACTCTAGGTGTGAGTATCCTAGCACGCACTGGATCTTTGAACACCTCATCTGCATGTTTTAACATACCCTTGAGCATAGATAATGTATGCATAGTTTTTTGTGATGCACTTAGTGTCTCAAGTAGGAAATCTTCCTCATGAGGCTCCTTATGGAGTTGCACCCCATGATACTGTGCAGCTCTATTAAGCAATTCTGTAAACCCCACATTATCATCTGGAGGAGAAGGCCTAGATGGGTATAGATCTGGATCATTATTGATATTAGGATTTGTGTTATAATCTACCCAGGGGTCTGGAGCATAATCTTGTGGTACATCCCCCTGTGTGTCATCATCTAGATCCCCCATCACCATCATCCTGCTGAAGTGGAGATTGTGGCTGAGGGGAATTTGTGGGTGTTATAAGAAGGTTAGGGTCAATAGGAGGAGGAGGTGAGGAAGGGGAAAGAGGTGGAGGAGAAGTATTAGTCCCCATATTCTTTCTCTTTAGAGGGATATGGTAAGATTCCTCAACTTCTGGTTTTCTTTTCTGTGGCAGTTTTGCAGAAAGGTGTCCTGTTTTTGGGTTAATAACCAGTTCCTTTTGTTTGGGGTCCGTGTTAGCAGACGGAACGTCCAAATAAAGCTCCTTGGATTGAGGAGGAACCAGCCTTTTCTTTGGAGCCATAATTTTCAACGTCGAAGATTTCGGTGTCGACGTTTTCGGAGCCGAGGATTTTTGTGCAGAGGATTTCGGTTCCGATGATTTCGGTTCCGAAGTGTGTTTCGGTGCCGAAGTTTTGGAGGGATCAGTTGGCTTATGTTTCGGTGCCGAAGTCTTGTGTTCGGGCCCCGAAGAAGGTCGACTCGGTCCAGAGCCGGAAGGCTTTACTAGTTGTTTCGGTGCTGAGCCCGAAGGCGGGGCATTGGAAACTTTATCTCGGTGCCGAGCTTGGCCCGAAGGCGGAGGAGGGACAGGAGCCTTTTTAAAGGGAACTTTTTTGGGTAGCGGAGTATCTTTACTCACGGTACGCTGACCGGGTGTGATGTCTTCCTCGATGTCGGAGTCTTCCTCGACAAGTGAATTTGTTGTTCCTCCTCTGCCTCGGCTCCATGTGCTTCGAGGATCTCCTGGTCGACATCTTCTCCGAACAGGTCTAGAGCGTATTCCTTCTTTTGATACATCTCGTGACGTCGAGCCCGGCGGTCACGGAGCGTCTTTTTCGATCGGAAGGATCGGCAGGCTTCGCAGTTGTCTTCGTTGTGTTCAGGCGATAGACACAAATTGCACACGTCGTGAAGATCGGTGCGGGGGAACTTGGAGTGGCACCTGGGGCAGAATTGGAATGGAGTCCGTTCCATCTACTGCGAATTCGGTCGACGCGGCTAGGCCCAAGGGCCTCGCACGAGGTTTTCCGATCGAAGTTGTTGAATAGATTCGATACGCGAAGGGAGAAGTACACAATCAAGAAACAATACCGTCGAGGGTAGTGGATTGCGCACCGAGGGGAACCCGAGTCGGTGTACAACCGGAGCACAGCAATTCATGTCTGAACCCGATGGCGGAAAAAAACAATCTAACAATGGAGTCGATGCCCATGCGCACTATCACCGAAAGGAGGAGTCACCTACCTCGTGACTGGAAAGACTTCTTCGAACAAAAACAAAGTGCAAACGTCCGGGCCCAACACCAGATGGCGATCTATGCATAAGCATTTGATCTACAGCTTGCATGCCTCGAACATGTGTATTTCTGTTATCTCACATCCTACATTATCTCGGCCATCCCCTTCACCCGGGCCTCTGGAAAATATCAATCTCAGTCACTTTTCCCGGGTGCACTATTAATTTTAAAATTGCTCACAGCCATAGTGCTTCACACAAACTGCTGTACACACTAGGTTTCGAGTGCTCCTTCTGGTGGGCTGCTACAGCCTTAGCGGGATGATTGTTCATGGAATTGTTGCCCACAATATCAAGTCACCATGAGAGGCTCTCGCTCCATTGTGAAGGCCTCTAGTATTGAATGAAGGCAGTGAAACCCCAGATAAGCAGGGGAAAACTATAAGCTGAAAAGGTTTTAGGAAATGTCAACACTACTGTCGATAGACATCCTTGCTGAACCACTCTATACAGGTCAATTCCCATCAGGTGTAACTTTCTAGCCAAGACCACAGAAAAAGTGGCTATTATGACAGACTAACCAGATGGTAACAACTCATTGATACAAAAAAAGCACAAGCCAATATGTCTCACATTGACTGCCAGCCTATTGCCAATTCTTGTTTTGTGTTGGTTGTTACAAAACTTCATTGTTTGGATTGTTGCCAGGTGATAAGTCAATCAAAAACAAAAAACGTTCACTAACGGCAAAAATGTATTGGGTCTCAAAAAAGCACGCATCACCATAGTTCTCCCTAGCACTGAAGGGAACTACTTTGAATGTGGATGTGCCCATAACTCATAGTGAAGTAACCTAATGGCTGAAGTGGGTTGATGCATTACCCCTTGATGCATGCCCGAGTAGGCTGGGGGAAAATGTGTATGACAACAACAGACAAATGGATGAAGTGTGGCAGAAAACTCCTATAAGTAATAATGTTATATACATAATTCTAGTAAAATCAAATGGTCCTAGCTAACACAGACCTAAAAATAAAGCCAATTGTTCTGCGGAAGGAAGGAAGAAAGGCAAAAAGGAATAAAGGGAAGAGGGAAAGAAAAAACGAAAGATGGAAAGAAAGCAAGAAAGAAGGAAAGAAACAAAGAAGGAAAGTGCTGCAAATTCGGCACTATAAAGGCCGATTTTCTTCCTGAGCAGTTTATTTGGGACTCAATTTCACCAGTGGTTCTTTAATAAACATGTGTTGAAGAATTGTCCCCTTATGAATTCACATGTATAATATTGAAGTTTTTGGTTCGTGTACTGCATGTATATTAAGAAGAGAATAACTGAATACAGAACAGTTTGAAATGGATGCAATCTGTTATGCTGTGAAATACCAGCAGTCAAATAAAGGACATTTCAAAAAGAATTTACAACAGAATTGGCAGGAGACAGGAATTGATAAAGCAAGAATGTGGCCTATGCTCTCATCTGGTAGAAACCACTCTGATCTCTCCTTAGGCTATAAACAAAAGGGCAACACTAAAGCAATTATAAAGTAAAAACAAAAACACTGGCACAGAAGGAAACTATCTTGTGTGCGCATGTGCTCATTGTGAAAGAGCAAAATGCAGTCACTCAAAGTAAAGTTAACTAGTTGCTGAAGTAGGCTGACTGACCCATTGCCCCATGCCATATGCTGAAGTGAGCGGAAGCAAAATGTGAATGAAAACAGACCAACAGATGAAGCATGGTGGCTTAAAGCCCCTTTAAGTGAGCATATTAATCATATCATTTTAGTAAAATCAAAAGGTCTTGGCTAACACCAGACCTATAAACACTAATTTTCAAAAGTACCTCCAGTCACAAATGGTTTAGCTGCATGGTAACCACTAGCTATCAAGAGCACACTGAGGCTTTAAAGCTTCTTGACCTGAAAGCACAGTTTGATCGGTTAGAACACTACACCACGGCCGACCCTTGAGCCTGGCACACAGACATTTGCCTGGGAGTGCAGGAGATAACTGCTGGCAAAATTCTTTCATCCCAGCTTGCTTACTTTATTGTTGCAGAGTATATTTCTCAAAGTACATGTAAAAGGAATTAGCTCACAAAACCACTGATGTTTTAAAACACATGCAAGAAGTGCATTTTATTTATTTCGCACCAACGAAAAGTTTTTTTTGTTTTTTTTTAATGTGATAAGATAACTTGACCTTTGCTTAAAAAGTTTTCACACAAATAATTTTGATGGATATGAAAGGGGGGAGAGATACTTTTCAAAAATCTTTACCACTAGCACTACATCAAGGGCGCAACTAGACCCAATTTTTGGGGAGGTGGCTAAGATTTTGAATGGTGTTAAGAACAAAACGACAATCATGAACATTCTGCGCCATCTTGTCTGATGAAAGTTCCTACGTGCACATAAACTACAGTCATTCTGATTGACCACAGCCATTTTGTACTCTGTTGGTCACCTTCATTTCACCCTGTCCTCTAGCAGCCTTCTGACTCTCTGACCAAACCTGATATGTGTGCTGGGGGCTATAAACTATTTCCACGACAAACATCAACATCACCTGCTGCCTCAAACTCGTCTTTCCTCTCATCCCTGCACAAACAGGTTACAAATACCAAACAGACTCTTGCAAGCATGGTTTATTGCACTGCACACAGCAAGACTTGTTTTTTGCCAACAATGGGACCTGTTTTTATCAACAGAACTGACTCTTAGATCTGGCCGGTCTCACTTGTGTTTAGACCCTGAAGCAAGGTCCAGCTGCAATTAAATTGTCTGTTTTTGACCTGGGCGGGAGGAGAGTTAATGTTGGGCTTGTGTAACCATGTTGATGAAACAATGTTGGGCTTGTGTGACAACCTGCCCGGGCGGAGACTCCAAGCTTGTAACCATGATAAATGAAACAAATACATTGTGTAAAACCTGTATAAAAGGAAGAGCCAAAAGCATTGCCAGTAGAACACCTCCCTGAAGACATCCTGGTGTCAGCAGTTGACGTGGTCTCCTCTAAGAGTAATAAACCTTTTTCTTGCCTTCCAGCTTCCAGCGCCTGCCTCGTTATTTTAGATAGCGAATCCAAAGTGGATTAAAGGTGACCTTGCGCCGGGCAGCATTGGGGATCTCAGGAGACTCGCTGCTTTTCACAAATTGGCGACCCAACGGGGGCCCATCAGAGACACGTGGGTCCAGTAGAGAGGTCCTAACGACGGAGTGAACGACTAAATGATTGGAGTGCACCTGCCTGAAAGAGACCCTCGTCTGGCTGCCAATCGACTGAACTTCACCGGTTCCGAACGGACCTCTCGAGTGACCTGCGGTCCTGACTGGGGCCTTACAGGAACGCCGCATTGATTGTTGGAGTAAGAGGACAACCAGGCGCTGGAAGGGGAATACGAAGAACTGTCCATACGGTCCGGGTAAGGTCGTGAGAAAACATGACTTAAATTGATTGATTGATAGAAATACTAGTATTCCTTTTTGAGTTATTTGGAGACATTCCCTGCTTGCAAACAACGTAGAATAGGAATATTCTCTCTTTGCAGACAGCGAAGGACAGGTAGTGCAGACTTTTGTCTAACATTAATTGAGATATTCATTTTGACCGCTAAATACGTCATGCCTGTTTGCTCTAGATTGTTTGATTGTTTTGGACTGGACCGTTTGTTAGAGGTCAGTCATCCGGCACCGCCGGGAAGGCACCTAACAAGGACATGTACGTGAAATATGGATTAGCCACCGTAGCTTATAGCAAACTATGGCGTAAGTACACTAGGGAAGGACCGGGTAAATCAGTGGCCACTGACGGGATCTTTCGATCCCGCTAACATAGAAACGTTAGAATTAGCTCTCCACAAAAGAAAGCTAGACCAGCCATGTTTGATAGTTTTGGTTTATGGCGAAAAGAGGCAGCTCAACGAAAGAAAAGAGACGAAGCTAGACAAGATAAAGAAACGCGAAAATCAGCTTACCAAGCCTGTAAAAAGTTAGAAGAACTAAAAGAAAAGGAAATCGATAAAAAGGAACAGGAATCAAAAATATCAGGTCAATGCCCTGTTAGAACGCCCTTAACTCTTTACCCCGAGTTACCAGCAAAACAGGGGGTAGATGATGATGATGATTTATTGTTAGGTCCCCCAATGATATACATGCCACCCCCTTACGCCCCTACTCATCCCATAGTACGCCAGGACCACCAAAGTATAGCCGGAGATGGCACGATCGCCTCAGTCTCCACCGCCTCTGCTCCCACCGAGTCACCCACACCAAATGCCTCATCAAAGGATACAGTAGTAGAGGTAGGATCAAAAGAAAAAGGAGCGCCCAGGGTCCCGCGATTAAGTAAAAATGAGCGAGCAGGCATTGATAAAGTAGTTAAATCCCTCATAGATAGGAAGGAGACAGAAGAGCATGTAACTGACATATGCAACTCCTATGTTGAAAACCGCAAACGATACTTTATTGTACGTCTCTGTTACCACACCCTTACTGCATATGAAGAGAAGTACCAAGACGTAGGGCCCGAGCGATTAGTGGCTCTCTACAGGAAGGTAGACATCGGAGATGAAGGCGACAACGATGTTGCAGAACTATTTTCATCCACACTAGAAGTATTGCGTCACCTCATAGAACAAGGACAGATAGATAGGGACAGGACAACTAAGGTAGCAGGACCCCCAGTGGAAAAAACAGATAGCATGATGCCAATAAAAGAAGCTGCCCCTTACTGGAGACCTCCTAGAGGACAAGGGACTAATGACGATATAAACCATCAAGACGCTAGAGGAAGGGTGGTCTACAATTGGGTGTATCAGCCATGGGACAGACAGGACATCCTGCCCTTCCGTAAATCTTTACCGGATTTACGAAAGAACCCCACCGCCTTTTACACCGAGCTAGGTACCGCTCTGGGATCAACAATAATGACACTTGCCGACATAGACTTGTTCTTCGGGTTATGTTTGCCAGCAGATGTGTGGAAACAGGTTAGGAAAGTAGACCATACCGAACTGTTTGGTCATACCTGGGAACAACTCGACACACTAGATAAACAGCGGAACCCTGGTCAAAAACCAGTTAAAGCAATATTAGACCTCCCTGACAAAATAGTGCAGAAAGTGAAAACGCTGATCCCAGAGAAAAAGATAGACTGGTCCATAGTAACCGCATGCCGCCAGAAACCACAAGAGGACGTCTCAGAGTACTTCTCCAGATTTGAAACTGTGTTCTCTGATTACAGTGGACAAGACATGTCCACCGCAACCGGACAACACTTATTTGTGCAGAACTACGTCAAAGGATTACTGCCAGATGTATCCCAGAAACTACAAGCCAGCGAAAGTAGTTGGGCAGCATCTAAACCGACGGCCATTCTCCAAATGGCCCAGTACTACGAGCATCAGAGAAACGAAAATGACAGGGCTACAGAAAGGAAAAAGAAGGACTTGAAGGAAGGGTAATGATAGCACAACTCCAGGGGCGAATACAGGAAGGGAGCAATATAGGGGAGGAAACCAGCAGAATACCCCTAGATTACAGCCCCCTAGGAACAATCCATCTACATCATATGTAGGACGCCAAGACCTAGGACAGGATCAATGTGCATTTTGCAAAAAATATGGACACTGGAAATCCCAATGCCCGGCTTTGTTAGGAGCTGCTAGGGGCAGAGGGGCGAGGGAAATAGCAAGTGGACAGAGAGGAAGAGGACATGGAAGAGGGTACGCGAGTGAAGCAAGCGAGGAAAGGCCAGGAAGAATGAACGCATTTGACCATCCCAGACAGAATCAGTACCAACAGACAGATTATGACAATACGTACGACTTTGCATAGGACAGCCAGGGGCAAGGAAGGGATCCAGTCGAGCTCTGCGTTGATCAGCAAGGCCCTTATGTTACCGCTGAGGTCCTGGGCACAAGGTCGCCATTTTTGGTAGACACAGGAGCAACACGTAGTGCACTATCCAAACAACTGATTCCAAGGGCACCCTTGTCAGGCTCACATGTGACCTCAATAGGATTTGACGGTACGCCCTCCACCAACCCTTTGTCCCGACCCATCCCTTTTAATCTTGACAGCAACGGCGTCGAAACGACATTCCTCCTCTCATCTAACACCCCAGACGCCATTATGGGCCTCGACCTTTTGAAACACTTCCATGCGACTATCAGATGCTCACCAGACGGAGTGCGTGTCATCCTGTATGACAACCCCCAACGCCATAGAGAGAACCCTTTTCAGCACATGTTTTCCATCTCTGAGACTGACACATCCCTACTGGACACTTTGCCATCACACTTATGGGCTAGGGCTGATTCAGACGTAGGACGAATGATGATTGACCCAGTACACGTAACAATACGACAGGACGCAACCCTACCGAAGGTACCGCAGTACAAAATATCAGCCAGAGGGTGAGAAAGCACTAACAGAGATCATACACTCTTTGGTAGAGGCAGGGGTGGTAGAGGAAGTAGTGAGCAACATTTGTAACAGTCCCATACTACCGATTGTAAAGAGAGAGGGAGATGGGAAAGCCTACCGCTTCATCATTGACCTGCGGGAGGTAAACAAAATCGTAGTACCACAATACCCAGTAGTTTCCGACATCACGACAATTTTGACTTTAATCCCCTCCACTGCCACCACCTTCACTGTGATCGACCTCAAGAACGCCTTCTTTTCCATACCTATACACGAGGACAGCCGCTATCTTTTTGGATTTACCCTAAATTCCCGTTCGTATAGATTTTTGTAGAGCACCTCAGGGGTACACTGAGAGCCCAAGTATCTATAGCCAGGAGCTTAAAAGACAGTTGGACGCCATACAATTGCCAGATGGAGTGGCACTAATACAATATGTAGACGACATCCTTCTAGCAGCAGACACCATACCAATAGCCGTCACAGCCACCATCAAACTACTCCATTTCCTTGCTGAGAATGGTCACAAGGTCTCCCGAAAGAAACTGCAATTCTGTAAATCACAAGTGACCTATTTGGGTCACCTTTTATCAAAAGAAGGGAGAAAACTCACGCCTGACAGGATCCAGACAATTCTAGACACCCCTGTCCCCAAAAATCAGAAGCAAGTCCACTCTTTGATAGGCCTCACCTCGTTTTGCAGACAGTGGTTACCGAACTTTAGCCTCATTGTCAAACTCCTTCTCTCCCTCCTAGCTAAGGACATCCCCTCACCTCTCCCCTGGACCCCCGAATGCCACACAGCCTTTAAAGAACTACGCAATACCCTTTGCTCAGCACCAGTCCTAGGAACCCCAGATTACTCCAAACCATTCTTCCTCTACACACACGAAAGGGAGGGATGTGCATTGTCTGTCCTAACACAATCAATTGGTCACAAACAACGCCCTTGTGCATATTTTTCTGCCACCCTCGATCCAGTAGCCAGAGCACTGCCAGCGTGCCCTGCGCGCTGTGGCAGCTGCAGCGGTATCAATACGCCAGAGCGAAGGAATAGTGCTCTCCAATCCAGTCACTGTTTTAGTACCCCATGCAGTCGACACACTACTGAACCAGACCAAAACCCAACACTTGACTAGCGCCCGACTGACAGGATATGAGTTGAACCTGCTAGCACCGCACATTACCCTAAAGCGATGCACCACCCTCAATCCAGCCACGCTGTTACCCCTACCCGAGAACGATCCTAACGTGGCTCCACTACACGACTGTGTGACACTAACCGATGAACAAACAAAAAGTAGAGTAGACCTCAGAGACACCGCCTTTCTAGAGCCAGATGGAGAACTATGGGTGGATGGTTCGTGCATCAAACTCCCCACGGCACCACCTCAGCTGCATACACTGTCACCACAGCCCGAACCATTCTAGAAACAGCCCGTATTGCCCAACGTTCCGCCCAGGCAGCAGAACTCATTGCCCTCACACGAGCATGTATTTTAGCAGCTGGCACGACAGTTCACATATACACCGACAGCCAATACGCCTTCGGGGTGGTTCACCATTTCGGGATTCTATGGAAAGAAAGAGGGTTCCTGACTTCACACGGTACACCCATCCTGCATGGAGATTTAGTCTCCGCCTTGACGGAAGCAGTCCTCCTCCCCAAAAGCTAGCAGTGATAAAATGCCAAGCACATAGGAAAGTGACAGATCTCATTGGACAGGGAAATGCGCTAGCAGACGTTACTGCCCGAGCCACGGCAGAAGACAGAACTATGACACGAATGTATGTGACCAGGTCACAAGCTGAACAATGGACTGATGCTAGGACCACTGTAAGGGACATACAGACTACAGGCACACAAGGCGAATTGACCGAGTGGGAAAAGTTGGGACTAAAAGACGAGGAAGATTGCTGGAGAACTAAAGACGGAAATAAATGGCTGTTACCCAATGCCTACCTCATCCCCATATTGACCATGGCACATTTACCAGCACACATAGGCTCCACCCCCATGATTGAACTAATCACAAGAGTATGGCATAATGTCAAGATAACAGAATCTGCAAAGCGCCTAGTACAACAGTGTATAGTATGCCTACAACACAACCCAGGGAAAGGGACAGTAGTACCACGGGGAGGGTTTGGAGTCCCTGATCACCCCTTTGAAGTCCTTCAAATGGATTACATCCAACTAGAGAGATGCCATGGTCTAAAATATGTCCTGGTGGTTGTGTGCGCTTTTAGCAAATGGGTGGAGGCATATCCCACCCGCGACAATACTGCCATAGCCACTGCAAAAGTACTGTTGAAAGAATTCTTCCCCGGTACGGCCTTTGCAGAATTTTATGGAGCGACAACGGCCCACACTTCGTAGCCGAAGTGATACAGAACATACTGAAAGGGTTGGGGGTAAAACAAAAATTCCATGCCGTCTTCCACCCCCAATCAGCGGGCCTGGTAGAGAGACACAATGCAACATTGAAACTAAAGCTAGCCAAAATAGTTGCCACAACCGGGTTGAAATGGCCCGACGCCCTTCCATTGGCATTGCTATCAATGCGCTCCACCCCGACCAAACACAGACTGACCCCGTATGAGGTGGTCTTCGGCAGGCCTATGAACATTTGGGCGGCACCAAAACCCACCTCCATTAACGATGTCCCGAACATATTAATGTCAGACTATCTGCATAAATTGACAAACGAGCTAACAATTATCCACCAACAGGTGCAGCAAGCCTTGCCTGACATATCCAGGGGCCCAGGACATGTGATAAAGCCTGGGGACTTCATCCTAGTTCGCAACTTCCAAAGAACGAAGAATCTGGAGCCCAGGTGGACGGGCCCCTGGCAAGTCTTGATCACCACTCAAACTGCCCTCCGAGTGGAAGGAAAAGAAATTGGCTGCACGCCCACCACTGCAAGAAAGTCCCTCCAACGCTGGCAACCTGTGAAGAGGTGGAGGTGCAAGAGGAAGTACTCGCAAAAGACCGACCAGCTCTGAGTTGCTACCCACAAGAAGACACCCTCCAACTGTCTGAATTTCCCGACCCCACGGTGCCATCCAAGGAAGGGTACAACCTAAGATCGACAAAAGGGGAGCTCCAACAACCAGGCCACTAACTGAGTCAGAGTCTCAGATCGGTAGCACAGCCAAACAACGCTACCAGGAAAAACACCAGACAAAAGTCTGTGGTCCTAACAGTTGGTGAGCTCCTCGAAGATGATGGAAGAAACGGAACACCTGCAAAGCCACCACAAAGACACCAAGACTTTGAACTGCACAGTACAAAGACAATTGCACTTGTAGCTGCATTTCTCACCTGCCTCCTACTAATGGTCACACTCTGGATCATTGAAGAGAATGCACCTGCATACAGAACATTGTCACCAACCATGCAACCAATCACAAAGAAAGAACACTACCTGGTATCACTACCGCCACATCTCCGAGAACGACGCAAAGAATTCTGGAATAATTCTTTCGTACAGATGCTGCACCAGCACAATCTTGCCACCAATGCCACTAACTGTTGGGTCTGTGGGCTGCTACCACATGCCACTGAACATTCCATCCCTTTCATCCCTTCACCCTTTTCTGTTCATGGATCTTGCCTTGATGATGCTCCTACAAGAAAGTTACAAAGACAATGCCACTTCCGATGGGACAATCGCTCAGTTCTACAACGAGTTCTGGCTAAACCAAACAGGAAGAACAGCAGCTCCTTTTGCCCTCACACCTCCAATACGACATTCCCAATGAATGTCCCCTCCAAAGAACGAGTGGAAATACAAGTGTTCAATAATCCTGTCAGAGCCACATTTTCCTACCTGAAGAAAAGAACTGCTGCAACACTGACTGTGGCCCTATCTGTGGTGAACGTCTCTGGCCTTGTATGCATTGAAGGCCGTGGGACTAAGAATGTGGGTCACAGCACTTGTAACATTGTAAGGACTTTGAACACTGCCAACCCTCCAGCATTTGTTGCATCACCCAATATGTACTTTGTCTGTGGAACCAAAGCCGACACCTGGCTCCCAAGAAACTGGGGGGCACGTGCTACATCGCTTTTGTTTTGCCACCGACCTACACAGCCCCTGCAGAGCATCATCGAGAAAAGCGTTCTAAAGACACTGATCAAGCAGACTCTGCCGCATCACAGTTCGTTGACGCAGCAAAAGGGCTCGTCCCGCTATGGGGTCCGATGGCAAACAGCCGAGCCATCAGACATCTGTCTCAAGCGGTAGAAACTGCCCTGAACGTCACAGCTGGCATCCTCACCAACAACACTGCAGAGCTTCAAGCGGTCCGTCTGGTGGCCCTACAAAACCGCATGGTCCTGGACGTGGTACTAGCGGATCGTGGAGGAGCATGTCGCATCATTGGTGCCAGTTGCTGCATATACATCCCTGATAATTCACCCTCTGTCTATGAAGCAATCGAAAATCTCCACAGACTGTCTTCAGAAATTCATCAAGGATCATAAACTTGGACAATTGGAAGTTGGCTTTGGGGCATCTTGAAGAACTGGGGTTGGAAAATATCAATGTTTCTCTTGGTCCCAGTATTGGCAATATGTGGTTGCTGTTTGGGTGTACACTGTATACCACCTTTGTGTTCTCTTTGCATAAGTGCCTTGCGCCCTAAGAATATGGACACTCAGTTAACAAAAATGAGAGTAATGTATGAACAAGAAATACAGGACATTATGGAGATCGAAATAGACTGACGAGATGGCTAGTTATGTTCAAAGGGGCGACTGTTAAGAACAAAACGACAATCATGAACATTCTGCGCCATCTTGTCTGATGAAAGTTCCTACGTGCACATAAACTACAGTCATTCTGATTGACCACAGCCATTTTGTACTCTGTTGGTCACCTTCATTTCACCCTGTCCTCTAGCAGCCTTCTGACTCTCTGGCCAAACCCGATATGTGTGCTGGGGGCTATAAACTATTTCCACGACAAACATCAACATCACCTGCTGCCTCAAACTCGTCTTTCCTCTCATCCCTGCACAAACAGGTTACAAATACCAAACAGACTCTTGCAAGCATGGTTTATTGCACTGCACACAGCAAGACTTGTTTTTTGCCAACAATGGGACCTGTTTTTATCAACAGAACGGACTCTTAGATCTGGCCGGTCTCACTTGTGTTTAGACCCTGAAGCAAGGTCCAGCTGCAATTAAATTGTCTGTTTTTGACCTGGGCGGGAGGAGAGTTAATGTTGGGCTTGTGTAACCATGTTGATGAAACAATGTTGGGCTTGTGTAACCATGCTGATGAAACAATGTCGGGCTTGTGTGACAACCTGCCCGGGCGGAGACTCCAAGCTTGTAACCATGATAAATGAAACAAATACATTGTGTAAAACCTGTATAAAAGGAAGAGCCAAAAGCATTGCCAGTAGAACACCTCCCTGAAGACATCCTGGTGTCAGCAGTTGACGTGGTCTCCTCTAAGAGTAATAAACCTTTTTCTTGCCTTCCAGCTTCCAGCGCCTGCCTCGTTATTTTAGATAGCGAATCCAAAGTGGATTAAAGGTGACCTTGCGCCGGGCAGCATTGGGGATCTCAGGAGACTCGCTGCTTTTCACAATGGAAGTGGTCAGATCCATCTTCAGACCAGTGTCAAAATTACCCATGGAGCAGAGAAATTTAACACTCTTAAATGTTGCATTTTAATGCACATTAGGGCAGCAGATCTCGAAGGATGCAGAATTTTGTGTTACATTTACTTGGACAAATCAATGGCAAATTGAATACTTAAACACACTGGGCCCTGCTAAATTGGTCTTAGCATAATACGGTACTGTTTAGCAACTGTTCTGGTCATACTGCATTTAACAGCATACAATACCATTGAAATGTTTGCAAGACAGGATGTTACTCTGCAAGACAACTGTTACGGTCATGGGCATGATGCCTCATGTCCAGGCACCGTTAACAAGTAGGATGTTGAAGCTGCAACCCTTTATTAATGTATAGCAACACAAAGTCCTTTTATTATACCCAAGCACTCCCATAGCCTGAAATTTGAAAAGATGTTGGATGTACAACAACATGAAGCACCTCAAACAAGCACAAAGTGTAAGTATTTAGAGAGAGAGAGAATATATATATATTTTCACATACATACATATACACAATTTTACATAGTGGCGGTCACCACTAGGTAGTTACAGTTAGGTCAGAGTTTCCATAGGAAATGAGTTTTTTTGTGCCGCTAGTAAATTTGGCACTTTTTGACTAATCTCCATGAAACTTTAAAACAAAATGCTTTTTTTAAAGTCTAGTTTGTGCATGGAACGTTAAGGGGTGATGCGTCAAGCTGGGGCCCAAAAAAATGGGGGTTTCCAAAGGGCAAAATCCCCATGCATTTTTCCATAGACTTCTTTAAGAAGTACTATCGCAAAAACTGCTGAACAGAATTACACCAAATTGGGCAGGAAGCTTGACCTTGATCCACAGATTGTGCTTTTTGTAATTTGATGTAAATCAATTCAGTAGTTTTTGAGAAATTAAGGCTTAAAAATATTTGTATATCTGGATGGTTGGGTCCGCGAGAGTCTCGCGGTAGCACAGTTTTTAAAAAATACAGTGTTATAATTGGCACAACGAGCCTTTTTTCCCCTTGGGCCACATCGCTACCTTTAGAGTCTGACTTCTGCGGGAGCGAGCACTCGGACTGGCTGCCAGCAAGACTGCTGTGGTCATACTGGAGGTGGAGGCTAGACCCGAAGTGTGGGCGGATAGGCAGGCCACCCCCACACCTTGCAGCAATAAAAAAAACTCCCTGGTGTAGAATGGGCTTTCTGCCCCTTCCACTGTTGAGTCATTTGAGATGTGGGGTTAGGCCCAATGCCTAGGCGGGCTGCTACCACCCATTTCTCAAATCAAAAACAAAAATGCTGTTGTCTAGTGGGCTTTCTGCACACCCCCTCCCCCTTCTTGGAGGAAAGACTTTGGGCCTGGGGTGAGCATTAGGCCATTGCTAGGTGGCTGCTCCCCCCTCAAAAAAATAGTCCCTGGGGTCTAGAGGGTGGATCCCTGCTTGGGGAATCGCCCTCCTACAACGATCCCCAAGCAGAGATCTACTGGGAAATGGTGCCATTGAAAAGGGATGACACCTACTCTGTCTGAATCAGTGCCGGTGGTGCGGGGGCTGAGATACGCCCGTAAGCACCAAATCATTTTTAATGTAATGATGTCAGCGCTCCATGAGCACCGATCGTCATTTCATTGTGAAAAAAATAATGCCTCAGGCTGCTGGGGAAACTATTCCCCAGCTCCCGAGGCTGAAATGAACAAAAGGAAATCCCTCTACCATTTACACCACAGGGATTTTCTGCCTTGGGTGCGATGGCAGCCTGGAGCCATCTTCAGCACACGGGGACCGGTACAGTTCGGAGCCATCTTCTGCACCAATTTGGGTGAGAGAGGGGGCGAGGGGTTAGGGGAGGGAAACGCTACATATTGCTCCTCCTTGGAGGGAGCAGCATCTCCCTTCGGGCAGGAGCAATACCAGCTCCTGCACCATGCAGGGAGCCAGGTGGGGCCACTGGGGTTCCCCCCATGGGCCAAAACGTTGTGCTAGGTGTGTGAGCCCCGGGTGGGCACTCACCTAAAAATAATGGCCACGAGGGAAATAGGCTTGGGGAGGGGTGCCATATGGCCGCCCACCTCCGCTTAATAAATGCATTGGGCCCGAGGGATGGGGTCCCAGGGGCCTACAAAGGTTCGGAGAGAGGGAGCTGTGCACCCCCTCCCATTATTGATTACTCGCCACGGGGATGGGGTCCCCAGGGCCTAATAAGGCTTGGTGAGGAGGGGCTCTGCAGCACCCCTCCCCTTTTAAACAAAAAAAAGGTCCAGAGAGATTGGGGGGGGGGGGGCCATATCACCTTTATTTGTTTGGCCCTGGGGGATGCGGTCTCCAGGGCCTAATAAAGCTCAGGGAGGAGGGCTGCACTGCCCTCCTCCCCCTTTTTTAAAAAAAATTGTATTTGGTCTCGGGGATGGGGTCCCTAGGGCCTATTAAGGCTTGGGGAGGTGGGCTGCACCCCCTCCCTCCCCCCCTTAATGCACAAGTTACTAACTTGTGTAACGATATATCTGTAAGAGACAGTAGTTAGTGACAGATTCCTTACCTTAGAATATCCCCAGGCGTCAGGCTGGATCCGGAAAGTTTTTTGCGTAGCAGTACCCTTGCGCGTCGGTAGGCGGCGTCGTGCGGCTCCGCGTCCGTCGTCGGCGTCGTGATCGCCGGGATGACGTCGCGGGCAGTACTTAGGCGCCGCCCCTGCGCGCGGACGTCAGTTCTGTACACGACTTTCCGCGCCAGGAACGCAGAGCCATGCAAGAAGCTGACATAGGTGTCTGAAAAATACTAGGGCCCTGAAAGGGATGTCCTTAACCCTAGAAATCAGTTCGCAGAACGGGGAGGATGGGTGGGGCGGTAGGAATCTGTCACTAACTACTGTCTCTTACAGATATATCGTTACACAAGTTAGTAACTTGTGCATCTGAAAGAGACACGTTAGTGACAGATTCCTTACCTTAGAATAGATACCCCAGCAATACCAACCCCGGTGGTGGGTCTGCGAACAAAGATCAGACAAGGAAGTCCTGGAGGACAGAACGGCCAAAGAAGCCGTCCCTCCGGACCGGACTGTCAAGGCAGTAATGCTTTGTAAACGTGTGCAGCGAGGCCCACGTAGCTGCCTGACAGATAACCGGCAGCGGAACACCGCGGCCCAAGGCCGTGGTAGCAGCCGTTGCCCTGGTGGAATGGGCACGCAGCCCAACAGGAGGCTCCTTTTAGCCAAAGAATAGCAGGTCTTGATGCACAAAGTAACCCAGCGGGAGATAGTTCGTTTGTGCACCGCACGACCTTTTTGGCGCCCACGTAGCCAACAAAGAGCTGGTCATCCACCCGGAAGTGTTTTGTGCGGTCGATATAGAAGGAGAGCGCACGTTTTGGGTCCAGACGGTGGAGCCTCTCTTCCTCTCTGGAAGGATGCGGAGGCGGAAAGAAGGTGGGCAAAGTGATGGTCTGCCCAATGTGGAAAGCAGTAACCACCTTTGGCAAGAAGGACGGACGCGTCCGAAGAACAACCTTGTCTGATGAACAGACAGAAAGGGAGGCTTACAAGATAGAGCCTGGAGCTCACTCACCCGCCGAGCGGAGGTGATGGCCACCAGAAAGGCTGTCTTCAGAGTCAGAAGACGAAGAGGACAGTTATGTAGAGGCTCAAAGGGAGCGCACATTAAAAAGGTAAGAACCAAGTTCAAGTCCCACTGAGGCATTACAAACGGAACAGGAGGGAAAAGGTGAGTAATGCCTTTTAAGAACCTGTTAACAACAGGGGACTTGAAAAAGGGAGGGCTGATCAGGGAGCCTGAGGAAGGCCGAGATAGCACAAAGATAACCCTTGATGGTACCCAGGGCAGAACCCTGTTGGGCCAGAGAGAGAAGGAACAGAAGGACCTCAGAAAGAGGGGCAGAAAGGGATTCACAGCCTTTGCTGTGCACCATGCCACAAATTTGTTCCACCTGCAGGCGTATACCACCTTAGTGGAGGGACGCCTGGCTGCCAGAATCACATCACAAACTTCGGGAGGCAAGTCGAAAGGAATCAACTGCCGCCGCTCAATCTCCACGCAAGCAGGTGTAGACTGGACAGGTTCGGGTGGAGGACCGTCCCCTGCTGCTGCGACAGAAGATCCTCCCGAAGAGGCAGACGGATCGGGGATCTACGCTCATATTGAGTAGCTCGGGATACCAAACTCTTCGAGCCCAGTCCGGAGCCACAAGAATGACTTGGGCCCAGTCGTGCCGAATCTTCTTCAACACTCTGGGTAGAAGTGGTATAGGCGGAAAGGCGTACAATAGACCGCAACTCCACTCGTGACGAAAAGCGTCGCCGAGCGAGTGCCGCCTTGGAAACTCCAACGCGCAGAACTGATGACATTGCGCGTTCTCTTCGGTGGCGAATAGATCTAACCAAGGCTCTCCCCACTGTAGAAAGAGTCCTTGCGCCACTTCCGAGTGAAGACGCCATTCGTGATCCATCATGCACCTGCGGCAGAGTTCGTCCGCCCTGGCGTTCAGGGAACCTGCCAGGTGTTGAACCATCAGGAACATGCCCTGATGTTCCAGCCATGTCCAGAGGCGCAGAGCCTCCTGACAAGGGTCCACGACCCCACCCCGCCTTGTTTGTTGCAGTACCACATGGCGGTGGTGTTGTCTGTGAACACCTGCACTACCTTCCCTTTGACAGAGGGAAGGAATGCCTTGAGTGCAAGTCGGATCGCCCGGAGCTCCAGAATGTTGATATGGAGCCGGGACTCCGCCGGAGACCAGAGGCCCCTGATCTCCGCCTCTCCCATGTGACCGCCCCATCCCAGAAGGGACGCGTCCGTCACAACTGTGTGCTCTGGCTGGGGAAGGGAGAGGGATCTGCCCATGACCCATTGCCGGTTCGAGAGCCACCACTTCAACTGTTTTGCAGTCCCCTCCGAGATCTGGACGTGATCGGACAGGTTGCCCTGGTGCTGCGCCCACTGGAACTTTAGGTCCCACTGCAGAACCCGCATATGCCATCTGGCATGATTGACCAGCAGGATGCAGGAGGCCATGAGGCCCAGCAGCCTCAGGGTCATCCGTACCGAAACCCAGGATAAAGGCTGAAAGATCGGAATCATAGCCTGAATATCCCGGACTCGCCGTTCGGGAGGATAGGCCCGAAACTGCGTCGTTTCCAGAACTGCTCCGATGAAAAGGAGCAGTGGAGAAGGAATCAGATGCGACTTCGGCACATTGATGGAGAACCCCAGCGAGTGCAGGAGTTCGGCCGTAGTCTGGAGGTGGGAGACGACTGCCTGGGACGAGCCCGCCTTCAGCAGCCAGTCGTCGAGGTAGGGGAAGACTGAAACCCCTGCCCGGCGCAGATGAGCTGCGACCACCGCCATCACTTTCGTGAACACCCGAGGGGCACTGGTAAGGCCAAAGGGGAGCACGGTGAACTGAAAATGCTCAAGGCCTACCGTGAACCGAAGGTAACGCCGGTGGGCCGGCAGGACTGAGGATGTGGAAATATGCGTCCTGCAAGTCCAACGCTACCAACCAGTCTCCAGGGTCGAGGGCAGTCAAGACCTGAGCTAGGGTGAGCATCTTGAACTTCTCCTTCCGGAGGAAGGCGATTGACGTTCCGGAGGTCCAAGATAGGACGCATGTCCTCCTTGTCCTTTTGGGCACCAGGAAGTAGTGGGAGTAGCAACCACGCCCTACTTCTGGGGTCGGAACATGCTTGATGGCCCTCTTGGCCAAGAGGGCCGTGACTTCCTTCTGCAGAAGTACCAAGTGATCCCCTGACATGCGGTGGAATTGAGGTGGCATGGCTGGGGGGTGGACTCGAAGGGGAGGGAGTAGCCCTTCGGACAATGTCCAAGACCCACCTGTCCGAGGTGATGGTACGCCAGTGGGGAAGGTGATGGCGGACCCTGCCCCTACTGGCGTGCTGTGCACCTGAAAGGAGGGACTAGGAGGGTTTGGAGGCCGCGGACGGGTTGGAGGTGGTGGCCTGACCCGCACGCTGGTTGCCCGATCCGCCACGGCGGAATCCACGTCCTCGGCCACGCGAAGACGCCTGCTGCACGGGCCGGTGGCTGGGCTGCTGACATGAAGGGGTGCCCCTACCGTGGCCACGATAGGGGCGAAAAGCAGAAGTCAGCGGAGGGCGTGTAGCAGAAAGGCCCAGGGACTTTGCAGTAGCCCGTGAGTCCTTAAAGCGCTCCAACGCATGGTCTGCTTTGGACCCAAAAAGACCGACTCCATCAAAGGGCATGTCCATGAGAGTATTCTGGACATCCCCTGAAAAACCAGTGGTTCTCAGCCAGGCGTGGCGTCGTAGCGCCACCGTCGTTGCAATAGACCTGCCCAGTGAGTCGGCGGTATCAAGGCCACAACGGATTGTATATTTGGCCGCATCCCTTCCTTCCGCAATGGCGCGGGAAAGCAGTGTCTGGACCTCCTCAGAACACTGGGGCAAAACATCCGCCACCGAATCCCACAAGGAGTGGGTATATCGGCCCAAAAGGCAAGCGGTGTTGATGGACCGCATGCCAGCACTGGAGGAAGAAAAACCCTTCTTCCCAAATTGATCCAGGCGTTTGGATTCCCTATCCGGAGGGGCGGTAGGGAAGGCGGTTTGGGAAGCGGAGGCTTGGACAACCAAGCTCTCAGGGGTGGGGTGGACAGAGAGAAACAGGGGTCGCCCGGAGCTGGGCGATGGCGTCGGGACACGTTCCTATCCACAGGAGCCCTTGTGTTGGGCTTGGACCAGGCGCCCAAAGAACGTCAGTGAGGGCGTCGTTAAGCGGCAGCACAGTCTCCGAAGAGGAGGCTGCCGGCTGAAGCACCTCTGTCAAGAGATTAACCTTGACCGCCACAGCAGGGAGTTGGAGATTTAAGGCTCCAGCCGCCCTACGCAACACCGCTGCAAAATTGGCTCCCTCCTCCATAGCCACGGGAGGAGACAGCATGCCAGTGTCAGGGGAAGTATCTAGACCACTGGCATCCCCTAGACCCTCTGTCCAGTCCTCATCGTACTGACACTGTTGTGTCAGAGGGTCATCAGACCCCTCCCAGTCCTCCTGGTCCTCCTCATGTTCAAAATAAGGGGGAGGAGGGACATTTGGGACCCAAGGTCTCATCGGCGCCGGAACCGGCGTCGGCGGCGTCAGTCCGGGTCCATGTCCGGAGCCGGAAGGAACTGGGGAACGGCGCCGCTCGGAGCCCCAGGCGGCGTCGAGAACGGCACCGGAGACATCGGCGCCGGCGGAGGTGTCGTTAGGTCGACCGGCGTCGATGGGGGTTGTGGAGCCGGGATCGAGGCCGGGGCCGAAGCCGGAGCCGGGATCGAGGCTGGAGGCACGGGCGGCGCCGGGGCCGGAGCCGTCGGCGACGCCGGAGCAACCCCATCAGGGCCCGAAGGCGCACCGGAGGGACCTGGAGGCCCGAAGAGCGGGCCATGGCCGACAGGAATTCCTGCACTTTGGCCGGGTCCGCCCCGAACCCGGGAAGGGCGGGTATGGCGGGGGCGACTCCACAGGCATGTCCGGGGCCGCGGGGACGGTGCCGGGAGGGGCCTCAGCCGAGTCGCGAGACCGGCGGCGAAGTCCTAGAGCGATGATGCTTTTGGACTTCTTGTGTTTTGACTTACCGGACGAAGAAGACTTCGATGCCGACGACCGGTGTGGACTCCGCGATCGACCCCTGGACCTCTCACGCGACCGGGGCTTCCGCGGAGCCGAATGCCGGGCCTCGAGGAGCTTTCGAGACCGCTCTCGCAAAGCTTTCGGGTTGAGGGCCTGGCAGTCGGTACAAGACTCTGTGTACGTGGCCTCGGCCGAGGCAGAAGAGACCTCCCAATGCGGGTCGGTGACTGACATCATCCGAGCACAGGCGCCATAGCGTTTGAAACCGGGCATCCCTACGACACCTTGATCGAGAAAAACAGTGAAAAAATTCACCAAAAAGTATGGTCAAAAAATGACCAGGCCACTGCTCTTCCCGGATCTGCGCTTGCTGGCGCGGAAAAGAAGAACTGGCGTCAGTGCGCAGGGCGGCGCCTAAGTACTGCCCGCGACGTCATCCCGGCGATCACGACGCCGGCGACAGACGCGGAGCCGCACGGCGCCGCCTACCGGCCGCGCAAGGGTACTGCTACGCAAAAAACTTTCCGGATCCAGCCTGACGCCTGGGGATATTCTAAGGTAAGGAATGTGTCACTAACGTGTCTCTTTCAGATATACATGTTTTAGCCTCTGGGATGGGGTCCTGGAGGTCCAAGGCCAAGTCTACGCTGTAGGCTGTGTGTGGAGTGGGGCTGGCAGCCTGCTGGGGGTTTGGACACAGGGCCTGGTGGCAGGCCAAGTCCTGTGGCTAACCTCCCGCTACGCACGGCCAAAGGTTGTGCGCAGCGTGGTGTTGGTAGCCTGCTGGGGGTTTGGCCAAAGGGCCTGGTGGCAAGCCAAGTCCTGTGGCCAAATGCACGCTCCACACGGCCTAGGCAGTGCACAGCGTGGGGTTTGCGGACTGTAGGGGGTTTGCCACAGGTGCTGGCCCTGCCCCCCCATCACACTCTAAACCCCAATCAACCCAGCACAAACTGCAAACAGCACTGACCCGACACACTGCAACCCCTCAGATTCCCATAGATTCGGCAGCACTGTGCCAGATTCCCAAATGTTAGATCTCGCTTCAATTTCCTCCCAGAAAACTAAAAAATAATAATTGCGGAAACACCTTTTCAAGAGGGATGAGGGTGTTTTGCACTTTGTCTTGGCACTTTAAAATCTCCGTACTTACTACAAAGTTGCTATTTATGCACAAAAGAGCATGTTCAGAGCGCTTCCACAGGGCATGCACATACCCAGCAACAATGCGACCATGGATGCGGCATGTTAAGTCCAAGACAATTCACTTTAAACTTGTAGAGCATCTATGATTCAGTCACATCTCAAACTGTCGCGCGTGCTTTTAAAATACTGACAATTTTTATTTGAAAATAGGTCAAACGGCATTGGCAAATATAACAAACAGCAGTTCTAATAGAGCAACTAGGACAAACATATATACCGATCTCTGGCTTCACTCAACCTCTTCGTCACCGACTCCCTATAGCTGGAGAATAGTTTTATATGTGTGAGAACTATAAATAATCGATTAACAAAAACAATAAAATTAATCTGTGATGATGGAAATAAAGACCCATCTGAAAACCCTGCAGTAGTAAAGAAGGGAAGAAAGAAGACGTCATAGCGGAAATAAAGTGCAATAATTTAAACGGCCCGTGCATTATTTATATTAATCCTTTATGGGTTCCGAAGTAGCGTGCTACTCGCCAAGAAAGCACTTCAAAACCCCATCAAGGGTAGCAAGCGCTATATAAATGCAAACCTTTTTCCCTCTTCTATCCCTCCACTAACCTTCTCAATCCAAATAACTGACTAACATATCCTCCACTCAAATTACTTGCATATTTTCACTATATTAATTCACCACTAATCCTTTATGGGTTCCGGAGTAGCGTGACGAAAAAGCGCTTTGACGTATTGTCTGGGGGTAGTAAGCGCTATATAAATGCAATTACAAAACAATTACAATATTAATCACAGGCTTTGAGATGTGTGCAAGGATCTGCGATCGGCATAGGGAAAAGAGGGCAATCTTTGGATGACCAGGGCTACCAATTGCAAGTCTTCAGGTGCTCGGCTTCACCAGAAGCGTAAGAACTATGATGCACTGGGGGCCCAGGGCTGCAGATCAGTGAACTGTAAGCTTTGGGTGCTTAGCCTCGGCTGTTGGATGGTCCGGCGGAGACTTCTTCCCCTGCAGTCACTGGGACAATAGACACTGGTCTGGAGAAGAGAGCGGAATACTTCGGATGAAGGATGCATCCAGGCTTGCAGCACCAGCCCTGCGAATGCAGCCCCGGCAGCTTACGGGGGGAGCTAAGCGCCTCTTAGCCCAACGGTCACTGCGCACCTGGCACTGTGCACTCAAGCCGAGACAATACACCTCATGGGGAAAACTTCATTTTAAACGAAGACTGAGAAAACTCGCATTTAAAATTCATGTGAAAAGTCCGTGGCTTCTCAGCAGCTTTAGAAGCAGAATCCTGTGTTTGGAACATTTATGACGGGCCCTCCAATGTGAGATCACGAGGTCCATAGGTACGCGCGTGCCCACGGGGGGGGGGGGGGGGGTTGGTGGAGGTGGGTGTTGGCTCAACAGCAAGAAAAGGAGATACCACTGTTGAGGTTAGAATGACAGGTAGGATGGGATCTTCTTTCTTTCACGTTAATCGGAGTCTCATTTTTTGGGACTTAATAGTTTGATTTTGTCAAGAAATTGTATTAAACCCTTGCCGCCTCCTCTCCTCTTATACACATGGCACCACCCATAAAATGGTGATGTATGACAGATGACGCGTTGAAAGAGCTCCATCGTGACGTGTCCTTGCTATAAAAGGCTTGTAACCAGGCAGCTTGTAACTGCGCTCAAGGACACGGACGGGGAGGACCACTGGTGTCGGTTGGAGCTGGGGACAGTGGGAGGCTGAAGTTGCGGGGCTTAGCAGGCTCCAAGAAGGAAGGGGGGACATGTGGGTCTAAGGGGACAGGTGAGTAAATACACCAAACGAAAAGTGGACTGAAAACTGAAGTTGAAACCAAACTGAAAACTAACTTGAAACTGACTTGGAACTCTAATTTCCTTTGCTTTTTCCGCTTTCATCTTTTCCGATCGATTTTCCTGCCTTTACCTTTTCGTTTCCTCTCCTCTCAAATCCCACCTGTTCCTCCCTTTACTTTCCCCTTTCTTCACTCCTATCCAATTTCTTTCCCTTCCTTCCCGCTCTCTCTGCTCCCTCCCCTTCTCTTCCCTCCTTACCCATCTCTTGTATTCTCTCAGATTCCACCCCCTCCCATTCTCTCTTCCTTTCTATGCCCTTCCCCTTCCTGACTTTCCCATCTCTCCTCTCCCCTTCCTTTCTCTTTATTCCTTTCTTCCCTACATCTTCCAACCTCTCCTCTTTCCTGTCCAATTCCCTTCCCCTTCTCCCCTGCCAATTCCATTGCCTATCTCTCGTCTCCACTTCTCTTATCTCCTTTCTCTTCCCTGTGCTCCGCTACTCTCCCCTTCCCTCACCTCCCCATTCCCATCGCTCGACTCCATTCTCCGCCTTACACTATCTCATTTACCCTCACATTCCCCCTCCACCCTCTCTCTCCAGCCCTCTCCTCTACCCTTCATCCCCCTTCCCCAGTTCTCCTCTCCCATTCCATTCAATCTGTCCCTTCTTTTCTCTCCCTTCAAAATTCTCTTCCTTACTTCCCTATCTTCTCTTTCCTATCTCACGTCTCCTCTCCCCATACCTCCCATTCTCTCAGCTCCCCCTTCCTGACCTCCCCTTCCCCCACCTTTTTGTCCTTCCCCATCTCTTCTCCTCTTCCCTCCTGTCATTTCCCTTCCATTCCCATCCTCCCTTCCCCCCTACACTCATTTATCCATTCACATTCCCTTCCTTGTCTCCCTCCTGCCAACTCCTTACAATCCATTCGTCCCGTTTTTCCTTCCCTCTCCCCTTCATCCCCCTTCCCCAGTTCTCCTCTCCCATTCAATCTGTCCCTTCTTTTCTCTCCCTTCAAAATTCTCTTCCTTACTTCCCTATCTTCTCTTTCCTATCTCTCGTCTCCTCTCCCCATACCTCCCATTCTCTCAGCTCCCCCTTCCTGACCTCCCCTTCCCCCACCTTTTTGTCCTTCTCCATCTCTTCTCCTCTTCCCTCCTGTCATTTCCCTTCCATTCCCATCCTCCCTTCCCCCCTACACTCTCATTTATCCATTCACATTCCCTTCCTTGTCTCCCTCCTGCCCACTCCTTACAATCCATTCGTCCCGTTTTTCCTTCCCTTCACCCTTCTCTTCCGTACTTCCCCATCTCTCCCCTTCCTTTCCCTCCATTCCTGTCTTCCATACCTCTTCTATCCTCTTCCCTTCCCACACTATCTCTTCTACCCTTTCCCATTCCATCCGATTCCCTTATCACAGCTCAACCCTTCTTTACCTCTCCTGTCCTCTACCCTCCCTTCCCTCAACCTTCCATCCCCGTTCCTTCCTTCTCTACATGCCTCCCTCCCCTGTGCTTCCCCACCTCTCCTCCCCTTCCACTGTACTCCCCTTTGTTTCCCTTTGCTTCCCTCCCATCTCTTCCCCTCCCTTTCTCTCCTCTCCCCTTTCTTTCCCATAAAGCCTTTCCACTCCTCTTCCATCTCCTTCCCTCTCTCCCCTCTACCCTTCCCACCTCTCCCCTTCCTTCTCTTCATTTCCATTTACTTCTCTCCTTTTACACTCTTCTATCCTTTCCCATTCCACCCTCTTCCCCATTCCTCGACTCAATCCTCCCCTGCCATTTCTTCCCCAGCTCTCCTTCCCTATATCTCCTGTTCTTTCTTCTCCCCTCACCCTCTTCCATCCCAGTTTCGCCTGTCCTCTTCCTCTTCCCCTTCCCTCCCTAGCTCTATTCTCTCCACTCCCCCATCTCCTCTCCCCTTCCTACACTACATGTTCTATTCTTTCCAATTCCGTCCCATACCCCTTGCCATTTCACCTCTCCATGGTCAATTTCCTTTCCCTTTCCTTCCCTAGCTCTCCTCTCCCCTATATATCCTTTCCATTCCCCTTCCACATCTCTTCCGTCCTTCCCGCTAACCTTCATTGCCCTTCCCTCCACATCTCTTATCTCCACTTCCCTACGTCTCCTCTTCCCACCCCCTCCTCACACTAACTTCCACCCTTTCCATCCTATCCCCTTTCCTATCCATCCTCTACTCTACCCTTCCTTTTCCCTTCTCTCGTCTCCTCTCCCCTATATCTCATCTCCACTTCCCATCCTTCCCCTTCTGGCCTTTCCCTGGTCTTCATCTCTCCTGTTCTCTCCCTTTCGCCCCCTTCCTTTCCCCTGCTTTCCTTCCCTACCTCTTCTATGCTCTCCTCGTCCATCGCTCCCCCACTTCCCCATCTTTTCTTCTCTCCTCTCCTTTCCTGCACTATTTCTTCTATCCCATTCCCTTTATCCCTCCTTTATCTCCCCATCCCATCTCACCTGTCCTCTCCTCGACCCTCTTCTCTCCCTCTCCTCTTTCTCATTTCCTTTCCCTATATCTCCTCTCCCCTTCCCTGCACATCCCTCCCCTTCCTACACTGCTCTATCCTTTCCCATTCCGTTCCCTTCCCTTTCCAACCTCCCCTCCCCATCTTTTCTATCCCATCTCTCCTCCCCTATATCTCCTCTCCCATCTCCTTCCCTCCCATTTCTTCCCCATTTCTTCTGTCCTCTAACACTCTTTACTCTTCCCTACCCCTTTCCTTCCCCATCTCTCCTCTCCCCTCATTTCCCTTCATTTATCCTCTTCTTCCCATTCTCTTCCCTTCACTCCCCTTCCATGTCTCTGTACTCTTCTCATCTACCATGTCCTCCTCGTATTCAATTTACTTTCCTTCCCATCTCCCTTTGCACACCCTACCCTTCTCTTCCACTGTCCCTTACATTCCCTTTCTCTCCTATCCCCGTCCCTTCCTTCTCTACTTCTCATTCCCTCCCCTTTCCTTCCCCATCTCTTCTATTTTTCCCTTTCCCTCATTTCTTCTCTCCTCTATCCTTCCATATCTGTCGTCTGCTCCTTTTCCACCCCTCCTCACCTTCCATTTCCTCCCCTTTTCCTTTACACAACCTTCCCTTTCCTCCATTCCCCTCATCTTCCGTCATTCCCAATCATTCCTCTCCCGTCTCACCCCTTTCCTCCTCTTCTTCTCCTTCCTAATCCATTCCCTTGCCCTTCCCGTTCTTACTCCTCCCGACTATTTCCCTCCTTTTCCACCATTCCTTTCTTTTGTACCCCTTCCATCTTCTTTCCTTCATACACTATCTCTTGTATGCTTTCCCATTCTCCACCCCTTTCTTCTTCCTTCCCTATCGCTCCTGCCTTCATCTCTGCCCTTCATGGTTCTTCCCTCCCTATTTCTCCTCTCCCCTTCGTCCATTCTCTTCTCTCCCTTACCTTTCTTACTTCCGTATCTCTCCTCTTCATTACCCTTCCTTTTACCTTTATTCTTTTTTTCCATACCGCTTCTATCCTATCCCCTTCTGTCCCTCCTACTTCCCTTCCCGCGATGCTATGCACGTTACCAAATGGATTACTGAGCCATCTCCGATTCATGCTTTTTTGGGTATAAATACACACAACACCACACTACTCCTTTGGTTACCTCCGGTGCAGAGTAGCTGCCTATATGTTGTAGTCCCAACTGTAATTATGGTTTGCACACCCATCTCTCACAACTTCTCCCTTATCGCACTGCTAGGTGCTGCTCCCCAAGATGCGAGCACCCTCTGGTTCCCCACCGACGACACCCAAACACTTTGCACAAAGAATTTCAACAAATACAATACTGCCAATCGCGTACTCCCCCCTGATGTAGCAGCTACTCATCAATACTACACTCCGGGGTATGAAGTGCTATATAATTATTAGAATATAATATATGGTGATATGGAGGGGGGACGAACATTCAGTCACCTCATTCCTGGAATGGCTTAACAACAGGAACCCCCCCCCCGTTACATTTCACCTCCACAATCACCACAACTGAGTTACCATTTCTGGATCTGGTCATAGAACCCAGAAACAGGAATCTCTCAACCAGGGTCTACCATAAACCAACAGATAAAAACTCACTGCTGGCCTATGATAGCTTCCATCCGAAAGCCCTCAGGGAAAGCCTCCCGGTAGGGCAGTTCTTCAGACTCAGACGCAACTGCACAGACATGATGTCCTTCAACGAAGAAGCGGGCCTTTTAACAAAGAAACTACACCAGCGAGGCTACCCAAAATGGGCAATCGGAAAGGCCAAGAAAAGAGCAGCCAATACCAACAGGGATAATCTCCTTGAAAAGGTGGAAAAACCTACAACGAACAAGCCAGTATGTGTCACCACCTTTAATACTGCCTCGCACCACATCAAACAACTCATATTAAAAAATTGGAGCATACTTAATGCGAATGGACTGGATGCTGAGAAGCCCTTATTCTCCTTCAGAAGAAGTGCGAACTTGAGACATTCTGGTTCATACCCAACCAAGGACCCACGAGCCCGGAGCCTCGGTTTTATCAAGAACCTTACCCCCAGTCCAGGGACATTCGAGATGTGGTTCATGCAATGTAGGTCATCTTACAAAGAACACAAAAACGATTGATGTGGGTCTAGCATACCCATGGGAGCAAAGAACTCACACTAATTGCAACTCTGAATGTGTCATTTACCTGATCACGTGCCCATGCAACAAGCAATACATAGGCATGACTACCAGAAAAGTCAAGACACGTACAATGGAACATAGGAGCACCATTAGGTGCCAGAAATCGAACACAAGATTGACAGCACATTACTTGGAGCAACATCACACAACAGAGGACATAGCTTGGACTGTGATTGAAAAACCAAGACTTGATTCAAACTCGGGCGATAAAACGAGGTCACTGTTGCTAAGGGGGCAGAAGTGGGTCTATAGACTCAAAAGCCACATGGTGGGGCTGAATGATGATATACCCTGGAACGCCCTAAACAGCTGATATTCTTACTATGATTCCAACCCAGGGGGGCATATGTTGGGTACCTTACAGAGGAAGCAAGGCTCGTTATTCACACACCATAACCTACACTACTGGGAGCTATGCATCCATTTTACATACTTATTAGCTTAGTGGACTAAGGGTCACTATCTACATATATATTCATGCTAATAGACCGTCGCGCATGTATCTATCCACACTTATGAGGGTATCGTTGCCCTTATAAACAATAATGGAATATGAGCGCCCAGTGGTCTAAGACAGTACCCACAATCAATACCCACAAAGTGTTTCTAAAATCATCCGCAATATAAATATACTAAGGGGAACTGGTTCCGTATGTTCAGGCAGGAATATCCGTTAAACCATAATAATAATAAAAAATGTGCAGCATCAAAGCGTCCGCTTATCTGATTGAGGAGCAATAGCCACAATACTAACCCTAGTAACCATGGATACGCATGGACGCTTACGCGCCCATGCGCGTAGACTATGCAACAAGCCACGCCCCCACACGGGAAGTGCTGGCGAGAAAAAGGAGCCCGACCGCGATCGCCGGTAATCTACACGGCAGAATCGGGGAATCCATGGGCAGAGCACCCACCTTGAAGAAGTAAGAAGCAGGGGGGAGAAGGCCAGGAACATCGACGGACGCCTGGGTCCGGTAGGCTTTCACATGCAGCCAACCACTGTTAAAGCGCTGATGGTACCGAACAGCATTGCATGTTAGCGTGCTCGACAGGGGGTGAAACAAACAACTACAGGTACCTTAGAGGCAAGATATGCGACTGGATACTGCCTTTTTTAAGGATGACATGATGTAATGCGACTATAGACATCAAGGTCACTTTCCTTACGTTTTCTGATCAATGTATTTACTCAATGGAGGTCCCAGTAGCGATCTGATCTACACCAATCAATCGGGTCCGATTCAAGAGTGCAATTTAATGAACTACTTTTTAACCATTGGATTTCTTGTTTTTTTACCCGTCTCCTCTAGTGTGTGACTACAGGGGGGGCTCTCCTTAGTTCTCGCTAGTTTTGGCTTATTTGTTTGTAAAACTCGGTGAGTTGAACGTTCTACTTTAGAGTGTGGATGAGTGGAGCTGATATGATAAGGACACGAGTCCAGCGACGTATAACTACCTGCGGTTATATATTTATAAGGTAGACTTACCATATGTATGATTGACTTGCCCGAGTATGGACAAGCACAGAGTGTATAGGACAAACTATGGCCATACTTATTTCACTCGGTGGCACAAGCGAGCGAATACTAGCACTGTGTGAATGAATGGTTGTATTCCACGTGCAAGTAATTAGTCTCTTACTTGTTCTCTTCCCTTATAGTACACCGAGAGCAAGTTACGTAGGGGTACCCTCGCTTTGGGAACGACTGGTTCCTAGAAATACCAGATCTTGGTATTGAGGGCTACATAACACCAGTGGGATCAAGAAAGGCCCTGACGAATGCCGGTGTGACCAATAACTGCGGGCACGTTCACGGCAGTAACATGTTGACGAATTGGCAGTTAGGACGGGTGTAGGAATTCCTTACCTTTTCCTGTCACCACCATCCTTCACGTTTTTAACCCTGGCCGGAGGGTCCAGGAATACATTTTTGAGTAGACACACCTCCGAGCTAGTTTTAACTTCCACTGCACTTTACTTTCGGTGATCCTATTATAATTTGGCATTACGCATTTGTATATCTTACATGTTTGTATTGTCTTCCCCTCCCTTTTGCTCCGCCCCAGGCGCTGGTCTGCGCGGGGGTGTTTTGTAGCAAAGCCCGATGATGAAGCATGTCACAACCTTGTGAGTGAGGGCAGTATTTTCACACTGTGCACGTGCCACCACCGAGACCTTTTCCTTTTTACACTCTCTACTCCTCTTTGTGTGTATAAGCTTGTGTTTAGGGGGGGGGGGTCGGAGTAGAGTTTTCAGCCCCTCTCCCCTTCTTTATGTGTGATAAATATAATTCAACCCATATCCCTGTACTCTTAGCCCTGCACCCATGACCCGGTGTTCATAACGCTGGAGCCTTAGAGGTGCACTTTTAAGCCTGCAGCCACAATCATGCACTGTGTAGCTATAGCCTTGTGTGTATAACCCTTAGCCTTGTGTCCATAACACTGCACACAGCCTTGCACTTTAATCCTGTGTCCATAACCATGTACCCTTACACGTGCACCCATTGCCCTCTGGCCATAACCCTGCACACTGCAACCATAGGTCTTTGTCCATGACCTTCTATCCTTAACCCTGTATACTGTACCCATAACCCTGATTTCTTGGTCCAAGACTATAGCCTTAGCCATAACTATACACTCATAACCAAGCATAGTGTATACCAGTGACCCAGCATGTGATGTCCTGTATGGTTATCCAGTACCCATAACCATTAACCTTGCACTTTCAGCCCTGTAGCCATTACTCTGTAGCCTTAGTCATGTATCCAAAACCATTAGCCCTGTATCATAATCCTGTATATTTCGCCGTGCAGCCATAAACATGGACCGCACAGCCAAAATTATGTACTCTCTACATAGTAGTATCCTGTAACCTTGGCCCAGACACATGTCCACATAATCCTACTCTCCAAACTGTATACCCTCGTTCATGCATCCTGTAGCCTGTATTATCATCAATCTATAATTACCAATAGCCCTGTATCCATAACCATGGATCCTTAGCATTGTAGCCCTGGCCCCAAATGGTGCGCCCTTTTCCCTCTTCTTATAACCATGTAGCCATAGCCCAGCACCCATGGCCCTTTACCCAGAACCCACTATCCTAATCCATTTACCCTTATTCCTGCACCCATAATCATTTGCCCTTACCCATGTATCCTCCATCCTGTATTTTTACTGTAAGGAAATGTTCACCCCCACATTTTTGGACGGATGCTGCTGGTTTTTCGACTCCGAGAGTGCACTGAGTCCTGCTAACCAGACCTCGGTGCCAGTGTTCTAACCCTATACAAAAACGATGTTAAATTGGATACACCCAATTGGCAAATACTGACTTACTTATAAGCCCCTAGTATATGGTAGTCAAGGTACCCAGGGCCTGTTAGGCAGAGTGTTTACCCAGGCACTGTTTGTGCCACTCTGAATCTGACAGAGCCAATGGACCCCAGCATGACACTGCTAGTTCGACTTTGCCATTTCACCCAATAGCAAAGTCACTACTTCCCTTAATGATATATGTAACCCTCTCCTAAGGAAGGCCTATGGAGCCCTATGGCAGGGAGTGGTATATTATTAAGTATGACATATGATTTTCAATATGTCTTGGCAGCAACACTTCAAAATTGTTGTTTTGCTGTGGAAAGGTTGGAAGCCCCATTGGCTAACACAGGGTTACCGGCTGGCACCCTAGCCAGAATAACGTCTGAGTGGGACTACCTAATAGAGTCAAGTAAAATATCAAATTAATGGTGACATTACATCCAACTGGATGCCCACACCAGATTTAAAGTCACTATTAAAGTTCACTAAAAGCCTCAGAATTCAAAAACAACAATTGAATAAACACTTACGACAATTAAGAACTCAGGGCTTATCCTCCACCCAAGACCAACTGCTTCTAATTTCCAAAGTCAGAAAAGACCTTAAAAGATCAATAAAGGCGGCTAAGAAAGCTTTCCATGAACAACTTTGGGCGAAACTCCATTACTCCTGCAAACAAAGAGACTCCAAGCTCTTCTGGGAAATCATTAACCAGTTGACCAACGGCAGGAACCGACACCACAACTCGGACATCATGGAGGAAACATGGAGAGCCCATATTGAATTACTATACAACGAAATTCCACTCCCAGGTATCGTTGATTGTGGCTTCCAATCAAGAAACGGAGTTGTTGCCAGAGATCTAGTAAAACATGACTCCCCCTCTGATTCACCAGACTTTCCTCCGCAGATCTTTAACGAACAAGTCTTAAAAACAATAAAAAACTTAAAAACCGAGGGTGCCCCTGGGCCCAACGGCCTCCCAAACGCCTTGTTTCGGCACAATCCCCCATTCTGGGCGAACTATCTGACTCCTCTTTTTTCGGATATCTTAGCCTCTAATACGATCCCCGACTCCTGGAGGGGAAGTATTCTAAGCCCAATATACAAGTCGGGTTCCCGTTCTGATCCCTCAAATTATAGATTGATCGCGTTAATTGATGTGGAGGCAAAAATATACGCATCGAACCTGCTGGCAGACTTAGAGGACTGGGCGGCGCGGCTCGAATTAACCTTATTCCTCATACGCAAACCGGATTTAGGGCTGGGATGGGCACTCTTACGAACATTTCTGCTGTAACCCTCCTAGCTAATCGAGCCCTCGCAAATTCAAGGCCACTGTATGCATGTTTCATCGACCTTAAAGCGGCCTTTGACAAGGTCTCAAGAGCCAAGCCATGGACAAAAATGTACAACTGGGGGGTTCCAGCCAAGTTGCTGGAGGCCATAATCAACTTGTATTCTCAGACGTGGGTCCAGATCAGGAAAGGAGACGGGCTCAGCATAACTAAGAAGATCTACACTCTTAACGGGTTAAAACAAGGGTGTGTGCTGGCGCCCTGTCTTTTTAACATTTACATCGCTGATCTGGACGAGCACCTTCGGTCAATTCAATCTGACCCTCCGAAACTTGGCACAATACCCACACCTAGTCTTCAATATGCGGACGATATCGTCTTACTAGCGCAAACGCCAGTTGGTTTGCAACGATTAATCACCGAACTTGGAGCTTATACTTCTCGGTCCAACTAACCATCAATCACCAAAAAACAAAGGTGAAGCACTTTATCAAACACCGTAAAGCCGATCGTAAATTCAATTGGACCTTGGACAAGCGACCTTTGACCGAGGTGGATTCGTACAAATACCTAGGCTTTCAAATTGACCGCAACCTTAATTTCAAGACACATCTGGACCAAGGTCGCACAAAATCTAAACAGCTGCAGTTTGCCTTTAAAATCTTAAAAACAAGCTCGCAGGCGGCTCCACTGGTCACCTATTAAAGGTTATAGCAGCAAAATTCTTGCCCTCCATCTCATATGGTACAGAAATCTTGAACGGCAAAGACGCCACAGGTCTGAACCTAGCACAATCAATCTTTTTCAAGAAACTGTTTGCAATCCCCCGCCATATTTCGCAAGCTCAAATCCGACTTGAGTATGGTCTAAGAAACCAGATCCCCGATAGACAAGGTGCATTAGTCAAGTACTATTGGAGGATGCGGGATGCAGAGGATAACACGCTCGCCCATCATTGTTGGGTAGAAATTGAAAAGCAAGCCAGGCTTAAAAATTCAATCTTCGAAGTTTTGAAGGCTTCGCTCTCTGCACTGAAGCTAGAGGAGGCCTGGCTCACTGCTCCTACCTACCCTGGCTTTAAATCTGTGGTCAACAAAGCCATAAAACGGTATTCTTTATCACTAGATAAAACAGCCCTAGCAACAAAAAAACCACGCCTGGACCGTGATACAGACATACCAGAGGTTGCAACCCCAACCTTATTTGCTAGACTATTTTCCGTTTCAAAAAAAGCACTTCTTCACGCTACTAAGGCTTGGGTCATATCCATCAAAGGACCTAATCCCGAAATGGAAATACCCATGGCAATCAAAGGAATGCCGCCTATGCGGAGTAGGGGATGAGTCCTTACTGCATTTAATATGCATCTGTCCTGCTCAACTAGAAACATGCAAAACGGACCTTCTGGAGGTCTTTAGGAAGGACCAAATAAGAACTTGCAGAGCAGCAGTGATTAATTGTCTCAGGGGCTCATCAATCCCACTGTCCTGCAGAGCTATAAACTTTTTGAAAAATGCGGCAAAAGAACTGGCTAAAATAGAACCCGCTAACCGACTCAAGTAGTGCTAGAACATTCGGCTCTGAAATCCTACTACTGCCCTGCTTACATGTTAATATTTTTTAAAAATATCGCTTTTCTACATCTTTTTAAAAAAATATAACAAATGTATATTTTTGTATGTTTTACCCATGGTGGTTTTTCCACCCTTTTATGATTTTTTTAATGAAATCAAATAAAAGTATATTTGACTTGACTTGAAAGTTAAGCACCTTTTAGAAAGCTGCCACTCTGCACTCCAGCTAGTCTTGTGGCCTCACAAAGGCACTGACAGTCTGGTTTCTGACCGCCTGGGGAGAAGTGTGAACGACTCCCAGGCCTGGGAACAAAGGCAGTTGCCGCACACAGAGGTGGCACCTCCTCTCCCAGGATGCCCACTCAGGGAGTTTGCCCAAAAGGCACCCTTTAATGTGGATCCACCTTTGAAGGGCCGCTTGTGACAACATCCCTGAGCAGGATGCCTTCTGTGCCTGCAGACAATTAGGAAAAAGAGCCAAGGAAGCAACACCTGTCTCTAAAACGGTTTTCCAGTGGGCGTGTAGCCCACTGGTAGCCTCACCTCTAAGGTGGGCTACCCTGCTCCCGACCAAAGAAGTGTTGTGCCATCTTGAAGGGGGCAAGAATGGGGCACTCTGGGATAGCCAGATGCCACACATCACAGGAACTTCATCACTAGAGAGGAGGGGACCCAGTAGCCCATTGGCTAGTGATCGTGTGGTCCCCATGGGGCACTTTCATGGGACAAGTAGTGCATCCCTGGCACCCTGCCCCTCAGTTTACATTAAAGAAGAGAAGATGACCAAACAAGGACTGCCCTGCTGCCTTTTACCTGCACAAAGAGAGGCTGCACCATTGTGAAGGCTGCACCTGCTGCACTTTTGGGCTAGCGAGATTGGGACAGTGCCTGCGGCTCCTGCAATAGGGAAAGTCAATTTCCCGCCTTCACAAAGTCTGGTGACTCCGAGGATCAGTCTGCTGATCTCCTGGGCAACAAAAGAAGAGCCAAAACAGACAAGTTGGTAGCCACTGGTGGCAGCAGAATTTCTGCAATCACCGGGCACCACAAAGAAAAAGTCAGAGATAGCCAAAACTTGCCCCCAAGTGTGCTGGACCCAGGAGTGCTGTCAAAGTCTGGATTCACCTCACCCAAGGGACACCAGCCCGCACCAAAGAGTCAGCATCCAACTGCAGTGGTGCAAGACCAGTAGTGCAGCATCGGCTGCCCGACTACAGCAACGTAGCAGACTTCGAGGGACCCGGATCTCTGTGGCCGAAGTCGCCCCACAACACCCGTAGTCCGAGGAATCACCACTGAGACACCCCCATCAACGGCACCACAATCGGAGTATCCACTTGAGCCTCTTTGCCTGCATCCCTCAGCATCAGGACCACTCTATTTACTTCTATGGCAGTCATGCTGTAGAGTTTAAAGCTTGCTCTAAAAATACTCTGGTGGCCAGGTTACTGTCCAAAGCATCAATACTGGCCCCCTAGACCTTGTCCCTCTCAGATTTGGTCACCCAACTCGGGCAGGAGTACCCCACACTAACTTTTACAAACTTTTGAAAAGTTTACAAACTTTGTTGACCATTGCTTGTTTGCAGTTGGATTTAAAAGTGATAAAAACTTCTAAAATCTCTATCTCCTGTACCTACTGGTGGATTTTAATGATCAAGGGCTCAAGAAATTCATAAAATATGCTCCATTTTTATAAATTGTTGTTGTGTCTTTATTGGGGTGTGATTTTCTTATTCTGTTTGGTGCTTTTAAATGCTTCACATTAAATTCCTTTGCCAAGCCTTACTGCTCACAGCCACAGCTACCCAGGGTTGAGCTAAAGTTAAGTAAACTATACTGACTGGACTCTGGAATCTTTGAACATACTCCACGTTAAGGCTCCACAGCCATATCATAGTACACACAGATCCTCAAATTGGTGCCTAGCAGTGGGATCCAGAACTTGTGTTTAGCTGTACCAGACAACTAATAAGTTGATAACTAATGATAAGAAACTGTCAAGTCGATCTTAAGAAAAAGTTTGAGTTTGCTAAATTCTGAAAAATTCCAAAGGCGCCTGTTCTCTAGAAGAAAAACTTCAGTAGCAAAAACCCTTTTTTCTACAAAAGTCTTCAAAGATGGAGAGCAAGGGAATTGACTTGGCTACCCTGCCCACTCTCAAGATCACTACTATGAGATCCCTTGTGCAGGGAGAGAAACATTTACCCTGGAAACACTGCATCCAAGGTAGAATTCCAAAAGCCCTCAAAGCTTTAGAAGAATCAAAGAGGTCTCAGATCCACCTTGAGGAAGAGATCACCCCCACTGACAGTGGAGATGAAGGGGTACAGCAGTGTTTGATGACCAGGAAGGGGGTGACAATGAGCGGAGTCCCCATAGTTTGATCAAGAGGTAAATCCCTGTCTGGGAATGAGAGAAACTCCTATTTGGTGGGGACACGGGAGGCAAGATGGCAGAGTGGACGTGATCCACATCGGCTCCGCCACCACAGGGCCGTGCTAATAAGACCCGGAGACCGTACCTGCACTTTGAGCAGCGTTTTGGAGAGTCTGCACAGCGGGGAAGGCAGCGGTGCCGAGTGCAAACCCAGCAGGGGCCGGATTAGCATTGAACCGGGGCCCGAGTGACCGACTGCCGCTGATACAAGATGGCGACCGCGACCTACTGAGCCGCATTAATTGGAGAAGACCCGGCAAGAAGAGCATACCGGAGCCAAGACTGGAGGGAATAACCCCCCCCCCTCCACTGCAACGGACGACTCGCCGCCTACGGACCGCGGATACAAGCACTCGGCAGTGGTGCGAGGAGTGGAGCTCTGACGGAAAGAGGAAGGAGGAGCCTCGCAGCGGCCCGACCGGGAAGAGCTGATCCAGTAAGTCAGACAGCAGTGTCTGGCGCAAGCGGAGAGGCAGGGGCAAACAACGGAGAAGAGAACAGCAGTGGGGGAGGCCACGAGGGAGCTCCATGCGGCAGGCTACAAACAGAGGCGGAATAACTTTGAGCTGGCAGATGCCTGACCCTAAAATGGCAGCCACGGCTCTATGAACACTGGCTCACCGTACGTGTGCCGAATATTCTGCATTTCACGTACTAATCAAGGCAATTAGCATCTAGCTGTTAACATATGTGCGCTCCACAACTGCTCTCTCCATAACCACCGATGGACAGCATAATACCCCTCGGCCTCCCCGGACTCAATCTGAAGCACTGCCCGACAAGATGGCGGCATTACATGCTTCACGGGAGCCTTCCTCCCTACAACCATGCACTAATCTCTAAATGCACGAGCGTCTGGTAAATCTGGCATATCTACCCTACGATGTCTAAACTCTGCATCACTGCATCAGTAAATCATCGCCGGCAAACAAACCTTCCGTAGTGCGTTCAGGAGACTCGGGTCAGGAACTTGGCTGAAGTCTAACTGGCGGCGGAGAATTTACCCTGCCTAGATCAAATGTACTACGATGGCGCGCTCGGCCCTCCTGGGGGAGAGCTGGAGTGTGAGGCAGGCAGCGCTTCCTTGTAACACCGGGACTGGTGCTGCCGATGGAACTTTGACGATGCTCCCCAGGCGGAAACCTTGAATGTTGTACTTACCGTGGAGCCCGCGCAACATGGCCGATGCCCGGTGGAGCGGTTTAGGCAGCTATACAGGAGGTTGGCTCTGGTTCACCCCCTCGGCCGTCACCTACCCAGCCGGACATTGGACATTGTTTTTCCTCGTCTCCCTGTTGCGTTTTTCCTTCCTTCCCCCGCCTCCTCCCTCCGTGATCCTGCGGCTGCCTCCCCCTTTCCAGCCTCTCTCTCATCGTATTCCGTCACTGATACACAGGATGTTTTTGGATCGCTGGTCCCCAACCGGTTTTGTCTATCTCTCTCTTTGACTGCTTTGTCCCCTTGAAGTACTTTCCCCCTTGCCGGTCTGCCTGACACTATCCGCTTTCCTTACCCCTTTTTACCATTCCCCCTCTACCTTCCATTCCCCATCAGACGTATGTCCTGGCTATACTATGCGCTAATAACTCATGTTATTGTGTAATCCCTGTTTTTCTCCAATGTTTATACATGGCTCCTGTAACTGATGTAATTTTGTTAACCTGTAACTCGCCGATTCCTCATGTAAAGCGCTCCGATACCTCCGGGTCTAGCCAGCACTATATAAAACTCTGCAAATAAACAAGACCTTTCAGCCCAGCTCAGCCTCTTGGAGATCCAGGAGAGGAAGATGGCCTTGGAGGAGAAAACATTGGCCATAGAAGAGAGGAGGGTCAAGCTGGGGATGAGACCCCAGGAGAATGGTGACAGCAACGGAGCCGAGGTAATACCAGGTGGTGCATTTGATACCAGGTTTCCAAAGGGAATTGTACCTAAATACACTGAGGGGGAAAACATAGACAAGTGGCTAGCATCCTATGAGAGAGCTCTTAGGATGAGTGCACAATACTGGGGGTCCTTGTTATGGGAATGGATACCTATAGTAATGAGACATATTGCTTACACTCTAGGATGAGGTGAGAGAATCTTACACTCACATGAAGGAGGCACCAATTGAGTTATTTGGTCTTAACCCAGAGGAGTACAGACAAAACTTTAGGAGCATACACAAGGGAGCAACACAGACATGGGTGGACTTTGTAGATGCCTCTGAAGTCACTGGAGGGCTGGATTAAAGGTAACAAGGTTGATACCTATGAGGACTTATACAATTTAGTGGTTAAAGAGAACATTCTTACAAATTGTACCTCTGAGAAGTTATACCAGCATCTGTTAGACTCTAAGCTATCTAGTTCTAGAGAGCTGGGGAAGGTAGCTGATGAGTGGGGTAAGCACTAGGGTGCCCAAGAAGTCCTGAGGAGGTGAAAGCAAAAAAGCAGGAACAGGTCCCCCTTCAGGGGAAACATGAGGAGCATTTAAAAAGAGTGAAAAACCTAAAAGAGGTCCCAAAAGATGCCCAAGGTGGGGAGCCAAAAGCCACATCCCAATTCCAAAAGGGGAGGGGGTATCAGGGAAATAATTTCAACCCATCAAAGGCTGCAGTCTGCTAGGACTGTAGACAGCCAGGGCATAAGAAGGGAGCTCCTATATGCACAAAGAAATCACCCACTGGTGATAGTTCCAAGGGAATTGCCAGTGTAATGATTGGGGCGAAAGTTGCTCTGGGGATTGCAAGGGGTACAACTGAAGCCACTTTCGTTTCCTTGGGTGGTGAGGAGACTGAACCCTAGACCCACTGGCCTGTCAGTATGGTAAAGTGCAGGAAGTGGCCAAGAATTAACGAGGTAGAAGTTCAAACCTCGAGGGATACAGGTGCCAGCATAACCATGGTTACAGCCAAGCTGGTTTCCCCAAGCTAGATTCTACGTGATGAATTGCATGAGATAGCGAACTCTGACAATGTAACAAAGTCACATCGCATAGCTGTGGTGGACTTTGAGTGGGGAGGGGTTAATGGCCCCAAGAAAGCAGCTATGTCCCCTACCATCTCAGTGGAGTGTCTATTGGGCAATGAGCTTGAAACTTCTGCTTGGGCAGAGGTGGAGAGAAGAACCCATGCAGCAATGCTGAGTATCCATTGGTGGGTATGTGACGCCACCAGAGCACAAAAGGCCTTACGGGAGAGTCAAGGAACTGTGAATCATCAAACAGTGAACCAAGTCCCTAGCAACAAGAAAAGAGGGAGGAAGCCTGGGAAGGCCTCTTCCAAAAGTCCACAGAGCCAAAAGAAGCGCAACCCTCAGGTGGAAGGTCTGGTCTCTGAAGAGGATGGAACTGCCCTGAGCAACTTGCCTGAGCTGGCAGAGCTTCACGAAGCAGGAGGCCCCTTCAGAGAGGACTTGAATAAAGGACAGCAGTACTGTCCTACTTCTGAAGGTCTGAGGCAGTTGGCTGTCAGAGAGGAGGAAGAAGAGGTCAGTGGTACTCATAGGGTATACTGGGAAGAAGGACTCCTGTACAGTGAGGCAAGGGACCCAAACAAGGGGCAACCTGGGACAGGTTGGTCAATCACTTTTATTGGCCTCAGATGTCAGAAAAATTAAAGGAGTTTTGTTGCTCCTGTGTTGCCGCTCAGGCCAGTGGCAAAACAGGTAGCAAACCAAAGGCTCCTCTCATATCACTTCCTGTGGTGGTGACCCCAATTGAGAGGGGTGGGTATTGATATAGTTGGTCCACTAGACCCACCTCCTGCCTCAGGGCATAGGTTCATCCTAGAGGTAGTGGGTCATGCCACTAGATATCCAGAAGCCATACCCCTAAGGACAGTCACTGCCCATGCAGTTGCCAGAGCCTTGCTTGGCACTTTTACCAGAGTAGGGTTTCCTAAGGAAGTGATTTCAGATAGAGACACAAACCTCATGTCTGCCTATCTGAAAGCAATGTGGGATGAGTGTGGTGTGACTTATAAGTTCACCACCCCATACCATTAACAAGGTAAATGGCCTTGTTAAAAGATTTAACAAGACCATGAAATGCATGATTAGGGGTTTACCTGATAAAATCAGGAGGAGGTGATCTATTCTTCTCCCATGCCTGTTTGCCTACAAGGAGATTCCTCAGAAAGGAGTAGGATTCAGTCCCTTTGAACTGCTCTTTGGACGCCCTGTCAGAGGTCCTTCAAGTTTGGACAGAGAAGGTTGGGAGAGACCTCTCAAGGAGCCCAACCAGGACATCCTAGATTATCTACTAGGCCTAGTACATGGTTTGTCTGTTGGAGCTTGTAGCACAGAGCACTCACAGGACAAATGGACTGGGCCTTACCCTATCTTGGAAAAGAATGGAGAAGTCACATACTTGGTGGACTTAGGTACTCCAAGACACCCACAGGGTGATCCATGTGAGTAGGCTCAAGTTACATCATGAAAGAGCTGCCATAACAATGCTCATGGTGACAAATGGTGGAGAAGAGGAAGAAAGTGAACCTCTCCCAGGCGTCAACCAATGTCAAAGATGGTTCAGTGTGTGGAGTAGTTCTCTCTAACACTTTGAGGAATCCGCAGCAGAGAGACTATTACAACTTGCTCTGACAGTTTGCCGACTTATTTTCCTTGACCCCAGGTTTGACAACATGCTGCACACATGATGTGGACACCAGTGACAGTTTACCTATCAAAAGTAAGATTTACAGACTGTCAGACCAGGTCAAGGCTAGCATTAAAGCAGAGGTTGCCAAAATGCTAGAGTTGGGGATGATCGAGTATTCTAGTAGTCCTTGGGCCAGCCCAGCTGTTCTGGCGCCCAAACCCAACTCAAAAGATGTATATACCAGAGTTAAGATTCTGTGTGGACTATAGAGGACTAAATACAGTCACTAAGACTGATGTTCACCCGATACTCGGAGATGAGCTCATTGATGGGTTGGGGGCTGCTAAATATCTGTAGCCTTTTTGGCCCAATAGGTGTTGTGAGCCCAAGTATCTATAACATGTGAAACGTGTTAATGAACTGTACATTTGCTTTAATGAAAGTACATTCTGAAAAACTAATGTGGATTTCAAAGTAGAATAGTCAACCATGACTCAACCATGCCCTCATGGCCTAACTGTAGCAGCGGCCTCTTGCAGGATAGGACTGGTTTGAATATTTTTACCAGGGCTCATTTGGTTTCCAGTCTAGCTCGGACGATTGCAATAAAGAATGTAGATTTAGACATGTGAATGCACATTCACAGAAAGAACTGTACATCCATACAATATCCACACAAAATCACAGTTAAAGAAGGCAACCAAACATGTATGAAGAGAACGGACCAGGGTCAGTATTTTACATTGGGTGCACTGTCCCAGTTTGTGCCACAGTGTCCTTTTCAAAAGGTGAGCCTGCAGCAGACGGAGATAGTGCGCCCTATTACAATAAATGCACTGCAGCCAGGGCAGCCGCGAACTTGCACTGCTGTAGGAGCAGTACATTCAGTGAAATATGGAGTAGCTGTTTTCAAAACGCTTCATGTTTCTCTGTGTAGGCCACAACCTGCTTGCACTTTAAAGAAGGCATAGGCATCCCCCTGCAGGTGGGTGCAGTGAACAAGTGCACCCACCTGCAGACGGATTTCTGAGGCATCCATGGGAACGTCTTTGCCCAATCCAGAGGGCTGCCCTCATGGGGCACACCATCAGTGCACCACCTTTTTTTTAGAACACTGGTAGTGAGTCTCCTAGGACATGTTTGCCTATGCGCCCATGTACGTAATATGGTGCAGGCGCACATGTAAAGTGATTCCCACATTTGCATGGGCTACGCCCCATGCAAATGAGGAAACACCCTTTCACCACAGTGTTGGTGCTATATGTACGCAAGCCATCAGTATTACAGAAGGGTCAGCACAAGCGTCTGATGCCCCTCCTGCAATGCCAAAGTGTCCCGGCGATGCACAATGTGGGCGCATACGCCCGTTGCATCCCCAGGGCACTTTGCGTATTATAGCCTCTGCATGCACGCATACTTTAATAGACAAACATGCATGGGATACATATTTTGACAAGGGAACAATGTAGCGTATGCTACATAAAGCAATATACCAAATTTTATTTTTGCGTTTTTATATAGTGCGAACCTCAGAGCCCTTTACAAAAGTCACTGTCTTTCAGGTAATACAAATTTTCAAGACATGTTAAGGGCTCGATCGATATAGAATGGAACACAAAATATATTGCAAAGCTACTGAAATACCTCAGATAAAGTGATTTGTAATCAAATACAATACTTCTACACAAAATCATTATCTAATTCTGACTGACCGCCAACACACGATTATTCAGGAAGAGTTAGGATATTTTGCACTGCTTTTTTTTTTCCTTCAACAAAAACACCCAAGTGTTGAAGATTTGTCAGTTTTGCTTTTTTCTTAGCGGTGTACGTTTTTAGAACCTGAAACTTTGGGGCATATTCACAAATGAAAATTTGATCCTACATGTGCTACAACATTTTTAGGTGTGCCTGGAATTCACAAAGGGATTCCAGACAGGCATACATGGTTTTACAAGAGTGGTGAGATATCTCCACTCGTAAATTCCACGCAACAGGTTGCAAAGGCGCTCAAAGGCATGGTTTGCCTTAGATATTTTGGGAATGCCTACAGGCATGTTTGTTTGTGTGCATCCCCAAACTTCTGGCAAGAGGGTACAGATCACCCCCGCTTTGACGGGGGTGGATGGGAATTTCCCCATGGAGAAAAAAAATAAATGTACATTGGCACAATGGGCTGTATCCCTACCATGAGGCCTTCTCTGCCATGAGAACTCTGCACAGCGAGAACAGAAGCAGCAGGAAAAATCCCCTGACCTTCCCGCATGTAAACCTACACCTGGTGCAGCTTTCTAGTCTTATTACTGGGAGTGTTGGTGAATACGGACTAACGGAAAAATAGGCTCAGGTGAAGGCAGAAATCTGAGTCCATATTTTTACATTTCTTTTTGTGAATACGTACTTTTCTTTTTTAAGGTGACGCATAGATGTCTGTAGGTGGCACAATAATAGCACCTATATACAGGTATTCATAATGTGCATGAAACAGTCGTGATAGAATTTTTTCTTTGCCAGCTTTCAAAGCACAAAGTTTCTTTTGTTCAGTGTATTTTTAAAGACTGCTACACATTATGCATGACCTCTAAGCAATCGGAAAATTAAATAAACAACTATTAACAAGTTTGTTCAAATTTCACACAACAAAATCGCTTCCAAAGCAAAATAAGTCTGTCATAGCTCTGTGTCTCTATGCCTTTTAATTGCCCTTGGATTGAATCTTGTTCTATCTTTTAGTGCAGGGCGAGTAGTGCAGGGCACCCCAGTGTTTACTTGTGAATGGGGCGGCTGAGAAAGCCTTTCATCCCTGGTGAGATTTCACACCTGTACCATAGACATTTTAAGCACCTCAAATCAGTGGTCACTGTTGAGCAGAAGTCATTAAGCAGAGAGTGCAGGGCAACAACTGTCAGAGAAAAGTGAGAACTGGTACACTGATCTCCAAAAACAATACATAACAGAGGCTCGTCAAATGTATAAATGTTCTTGCAAGAACAAGAGCAGGGAAGATGGGGCTAAAACCCTTTCAGCCCAATGGGCGTTGTGCGCCTGCACCACATGCTGTGGTATATTCAGGTGCAATTTGGGCTGGAGAGGTTGTGGGATGATGGACACCTGCACACCTTTTGTGGCCATGTCCTTGTCTGACACCCTTCTGAGGAGTGGTACTATAGGAAGTGGAGGAGGCTACAGGTTTGCAATTAATGTCTGGACAGTCCCTCGGACACAATACATCCCCTCTATAACAGAAAGAGAAAAATTGTCTCTTCTATGCTCAAAACAATCACTTCTTATTCAATGGGGCTCGCAGCTTCCTTTCACAGGAGACAATGGATAGTAGGAATGGAAAAGATCATCAAAACAGCTCAAGAAAGTTGAGAGTTCAGGAAATTTAGTGACATCTTGTAAGACAAAGTGGGTAAAAGGTTCAGGAGATGCAGTGCCCTAGGAGGTCGCACATCCTACACGTTGATGAGAACGCTAATATTGATATCTATTTGGCAACAAAGAGACTGCTTAATTTTAGGAGGGAGGTTGGGAAACTGCACTAACTGACCCAGGGTAATGAAAGCAGTAGGCAGGAGGGAATGTGTACTGTGGATTTCAGAGAGATCTGAATGCGGCGGACTAGGGAAGAGTTTGGGAATTAGGGATGGGGGTTGGGGGTGGGCTGTGAAATTAATTTGAAGCCGTCAATGTGTTGCTGAAATGGCAATAAAACAGCATCGAACACTGAATTGTTTTCACTCCGAGTTCTAGGCTGCATTATTTCTTCAAGTGTGACAGATGCCTGTGCCTTACAACATTTGAAATGGTTATTTAAATGTTCTTTCTAAAATTACTTACAATATGATTTTGCATATTTGGTCCTTTCATATAAGGCTCAAAAAGTCAGGAGGCTTCTTCAATGCACTAATAAAAACATTACATGATCAAAAATCTACAACACTACATTACAGATGTTTTATGTGTGCCAAGGAAATGTAAATGAGAACATTATTAAAAGTCCATCTGTAGTTTTTACCACAATATCTTCATTCGTTAACTTGCTTCACTATTTCCTGAGACGTAAACCCAGATTCACTGGAACGGCTACAGAGATGGGTTTATCTGTAAGTGGCTATGAAGTCTGCATTTACCTTTCAAACAGCATTACTGTCAACGTTCCTAGTGTAATGTAAATGTTAAATAAATAACGTGCTGATTTGCAAGACACAGTACACCAGACTCAAAAAGTCAGTAGCATTTAAGGTAAAACCTATCTTTCATAAATCAAATTTAGATAAGATCAAAGCCAACAGACATGTATGGATGATTGAAAACTCTTACTTCAACTTCACATTCCTGTCGAACAAGTTACTTACCTTCGGTAACGCCTTATCTGGTAGAGACATGATCTAGCCGCAGATTCCTTACCCGTGAACTTCCCAGGTGTCGGACTGGATCCAGAAGAATTTTTCTTGAGGAGTACCCCCGTGCACGGATAGGTGTTGTTGGTAGACACTGCGTGACGTCGTCGTCCGAGTCATCGTGACATCCGTGTCATCCATATAGGCACCACCTCGGCGCACTGATATCAGATTTAATGCAGAGGACAACCCATCGGGGGATGGTCCTATTCTGCACAGCACGTCCCTGCTTTGCTCCAAAGTACCCCACAAAGTGTTGATCGTCCACCCGGCACTCTTTAGTGCGGTTAAGGTAGAACGACAACGCTCTTTTTGGGGTCCAGACTGTGGAGACGTTCTTCCTTAGAAGGATGCGGAGCAGCATGGAAGGTTGGAAGGAGACAGACTGCTCTAGGCGGAAAGGTGTCACCACTTTAGGCAAAAAAGAAGCCCTAGTGTGGAGCACTATTTTGTCTAGGAAGACGGTCAGGTAAGGAGGCTGAGAAGACAATGCTTGAAACTCGCTCGCCCTCCTGGCAGAAGTTATTGCCCCTTAAAAGGCTGTCTTGATAGTGAGCAGCCGAAGGTGGCAACTGTGCAGTGGCCCAAAAAGGTACACACATTAGATAAGTGAGGACCAAGTTAAGGTCCCATTGGGGTATGACAAAAGGTGAGGGGGGGAAACAAATGTGTAAGCCCCTTTAGAAATCTATTTACAATACGAGACTTGAGTAGTGGTGGTTGGTCGGGCAACCTTAGAGTGGCAGAAAGGGCCGACATGTAACATTTTAGAGTGCCCAGAGCGGGGCCCTGCTGGGCAAGCGTCAGGATGAAAATGATGTCAGAAAGGGAGGCAGACAGGGGGGTCAATAAACCGTTCTGTACAATATTTACCAAATTTGTGTTATCGGCAGGCGTATATCGACTTAGTGGAGGGACGCCTGGCTGCCAGAGTAACTTCGCATATTTCAGGAGGAAGGTCAACTCTTGCCGCTCAATCTTCACTCAAGGAGGTGGAGGGTTGACATGTTCGGGTGGAGGACCCTCCCCTGCGGCTGCGACAGAAGATCCTCCCAAACGGGAGCCTGATCGGAGGATCGATGCTCATCTGCAGACGCTCTGGATACCAAGTTCTCCGTGGTCTGTCAGGAGCCACAAGTATGACTGGAGCCTGGTCGCTCCCGATCTTCTGGAGTACTCTGGACAAGAGTGGTATGGGCGGAAAGGTGTACAGGATAGGATGCCTGAGCTCCACTCGAGACGAAAAGCATCACTGAGCGAGAGCCACCTTGGAAACTCCAACACGCGAAACTGCTGACATTGCGTGTTCTCTTCGGAGGCGAAAAGATCTAACCAAGGCTCTACCCATCACTGAAAGAGTCCTTGCGCCACCACCGGATGGAGCCGCCACTCGTGATCCGCTAGGCACCGACGGCTGAGTTAGTCTGCCTTGGCGTTTAGGGAACTGGCCAGATGTTGAACCACCAGGGAAATGCCCTGTTCTTCCAGCCAAGTCCAGAGATGAAGGGCCTCCTGACAGAGGGTCCACGACCTCACCCCGCCTTGTTTGTTGCAGTACCACATGGCGGTGATGTTGTCCGTGAACACCTGAACCAGCCTTGACTGGAGAGATGGTAAGGCGGCTTTCAGTGGCAATTGGATCGCACGAAGGTTGATGTGGAGTCCGGCTTCTGCCAGAGACCAGCGTACTCTGATCTCCAACTCTACCAGATGGCCGCCTCATCCCAGGAGTGACGCATCTGTCACCACTGTGAGATCTGGGTGGAGAAGGAAGAGGGTTCTGCCTGTGACCCATTCACTGTTTGTCAGCCACCTCTGCAGATCTCGCAAAATCCCTCCGAGATCTGGACCAGGTAAGTGAGATTCCCTCGATGCTGCACCCACTGGAACTTCAGGTCCCACTGCAGAACCTGCATGTGCCATGTGGCATGATTCACTAGCAGGATGAAGGAGTCCATGAGGACCAGCAGCCTCAGTCACTGTCTTGCAGAAATCCAGGATAGAGGCTGAAACATCAGTATCATAGCCCGAATATCCTGGACTCGCCATTCGGGAGGATAGGCCCGAAACTGCACCGTGTCCAGAACAGCTCCGATGAAATGGAGCGTCTGGGAAGGAGTCAGGTGTGACTTCACCACACTGATGGCGAACCCCAGCGAATGCAGGAGGTTCGCCGTAGTCTGGAGGTGGGAAACAACCGCCTGGGGCGAGTCCGCCTACAACAGCCCGTCGTCGAGATAGGGTAAGACTGGAACCCCTGATCTCCGCAGATGAGTTGTGACCACCGCCATCACCCTGGTGAACACCTGAGGTGCACTGGTGAGGCCGAAGGGGAGCACGGTAAACTGAAAGTGCTTGTGGCCTACCATAAACCGCAGGCAACGGTGATGGGCAGGCAGGACAGGGATATGTAAATAGGTGTCTTGCAAGTCCAACGCTACCATCCAGTCTCCCGGGTCCACGGCAGACAGAACCTGAACAATGGTGAGCATCCTGAACTTCTCTTTTTGGAGGAGGTAGTTGTGGGTTCCGAGGGAGGATAGGATGAAGGTCTCAGTCCTTTTTGGGGACCAGAAAGTAGCTGGAATAGCAACCACGGGCTATTTCTGGCACCAAAATCCTCTCTATGGCCCCCTTGGCCAAGAGAGTAGTGTCTTCCTCTCTAAGAAGGCAAGGTGATTCAGCCGATCGCATGTCAGAGGCATGGAGGGAGGGAGGGGTAGTCTCGAATGGGAGGAGTAGCCCCTTCGGACTATCTGTAGAACCCACCTATCCAAGGTGATGGCGTATCCTGCCATCAACTGGACGCCCATGATCTGGGAGGATCAGACTAGAAGGATTTGGAGGCGGAGAAGGGAGTGGGGTTTGTAGCCTAATCTTTGGCCACCTGACCCACGGGGTCGGGGCGATACGGGGCCACAGCTGCACTGAGGTTGCGAAACTTAAGCAGTCCTCTGGCTAGGATAGAGCTGGCACGGCTGAAAGCCCTTTCCGTAGCCACGAAAGGGGCGAAAGGAGGACACAGGACGAGATGAGACAGAGACCCAAGGATTTGGCAGTAGCCCGTGACTCCTTGAAACGCTCTAGCGCAGCATCCGCCCCATCTCCTAGGAGAAGAAAGCCACCAAAGGGCATGTCCATAAGGTTGGCTTGGACATCCCCAGAGAAGCCAGACGTTCTCAGCCAGGCGTGGCACCTAACAGCCATTGTCGAGGGAATCGCTCTGCCCAGCAAGAAGTACGGGGGACTAAGATTCGCGGTCTTGGCACCGCAATTTTGGAACTCGCTTCCTGTGGAGCGGAGGTCTGTGACTTCTTATGCACAGTTTAGGAAACAGCTTAAGACCTGGCTGTTCTCCCAGGCGTATGACTAAGTTAATTCTCTCGTTGTTGCAGCCTCCCCTCTGACTCCAGCGCCATGAAACAGTTTGGTGTACGTGCGCTTAACAAGTGCCTTTAACATAACATAACATTAACAGCAAGTCCGTTGTGTCAAGGCCACAGCATATGGTAAACTTTGCTGCATCTCTCTCATCTGCACCAGCTTGGGAGAGAACAGCCCGGGCCTCCTCCAGGACTTGTGGCAGCACATGCGCAACAGTCTCCCATATTAAAAGGGAGTAACGGCCCAAGAGGCATGCAGCGTTTACTGACCGCAATGCTAGGCTGGTGGAAGAAAATATTTTCTTGCCAAAGCTATCCAGCCTTTCGGATTCCCTATCCGGGGGTGCGGAAGGGACACGCCACGAGACGTAGAGGCTTGGACCCCCAAGCTCTTCGCGGTTAGGTGAGATGAGGAAAGCTGGGTCGCCCAGTGCAGGGCAATGGCGGCGGGCAATAGTTATATTCACAGGAGCCCCTGTGCTGGGCTTGGACCAGGTGCCCATGAGAACATCAGTCAAGGCCTCATTAAATGGCAGCATGGGTTCCGAGGTGGAGACGCCAGGCTGCAGGATTTCAGTCAAGACATTGGTCTTGACCGCCACAGTAGGAAGCTGCAGGTTCAAGAACTCCGCAGCCCTATGTACCACCATGGCAAAGGAAGCTCCCTCCCCCATAGCCAGGTTAAGAGGGGAAAGCATGCCAGGCTCTGGAGAGATATCTAAGCAACTGGCATCACCCAGTCCCTCACACCAGTCCATTTCTTCAGAATAAGACAGGAATTATAAAAGGGGTCCTGTGTCCCTTACCAATCTTGCTCAAATCCTAGCCCCTCCAAATAAGGCTGAGGATGTGAGTCCGAGGGCTCTGGCAGCACACCCCCGGCCGGCTCCATGTCGTCGGGGATGAGAATGGGGCTGAAGCGGCCGGTGGGCGCCAGAGATGGTCGAGGCGGTACAACCAGCGATGCTCCAGATCCAGGAACGGATCCATGGGCGCCAGAGCGGAACTCCTTCCGCTGAGCCCAAAGATGCGCCAGAGGGGTCAGGCTGCCCAAATATGGCGCACATGGCATCCTAAAATTCCTTTAACTGGTCGAGGGTCGCTTCCGGTCCTGGAAAGGGAGGAAACCCAGGCACATGCTCCGCAGAACGAGGCCCTGAACGCAAAGACTCCTCAGTCGCATCAGGGCGGGTGGGGGGAGGGGGGGCGAGGCATGCTTCGACTTGTGTTTTTTGTAGGGCTTCTCACTTTACCCCTTCGAGGACTTCGAATGGGAGGATGAAGACTTGGAGCCCCCGGAGCGGTGCACGGACCTTCCTCTCGACCGGGAACGAGACCTCTGTAGAGACCTCCAAGGCGCCTAAAGGCTGGCTGTGCAAGCAGCTTTAGGGACCGGTCCCTCAAAGCTTTAGGAGCCATGGCCCGGCAGTCTGAGCACGACTTCATGTCGTGCTGGCGCTCCAGGCACCAAAGGCACGAGGTGGGGATCAGTAACCGACATGGCGAGGTGACAGGTGCTGCACGGTTTCAATCCAGAGGTCTTTTTGGACATGATGGAATTCCTACACAACAATGAAAAGATTTCGACAAAAAGAAAGAAAAAAAAAGTCTGTCATAAAACGACAGGGGGTAGCTCTCATCAACGGATCTGTGCTGGCTGTGAGGAAAGAAGAGAACTGACGTCAGCACGCCGAGGACGTCACGGTGACGACGTCACGCAGAGTCGACCGACGCCACCTTTCGGAAGGCAGGGGTACTGCTCAAGAAAATTCTTCCGGATCCAGTCAGACGCCTGGGAAGTTCACAGGTAAGGAATTTGCGGCTAGATGTTTCTATCAGATATATCTTTGACTCACAAAATACCTTATAATCGAAAACACAGCTTTGCAGGTCTGTGGTTCTACGTGTTCCGTGCAAATTGGAAATAGAATGATGGTACTCTAGACGGCAAATTAATAGGCGCAGAGGACCAGGCTTGAAGTGCAACAAAAACAAGGAACAGTAAAGCCAATAGTCTTGATGTGGCAAGCTGGTGCAATGGTTGAATTTAAAAAAAAAATGTTTTTATTGCAAATATATGCCACAAAAATAAAAAGGGGAAAACAAAATATGCGGTCGCCTAAGCAAGCACGGTTTATGCTTGCAATTAAAATTTGCAGACTGCTACAGTATTACAAGTTCACTTCAAAGGAAAGCAGGATAAATAAATAGTCTGTATTTAACTATAAAGAGCAAATACTATTTTAAAAATCATACAAGGAACTACTTTTAGGTTGATGTGAACAATGCACACAGGCTTTGTGCAGTATCTCAAAGTGAATGGAGCCAATGAGTAATGTGGGCAGACCTATTGCCTGATGCAGTATGCCGTGGTGGGTGGAAGCAAAATGTTAACAGACCAATGGATGAAGCTTGTCTGATCAAAACCACTCTATGTATGCATATTATGTAGGATTTATTTTGTGAAAACAATAGACTGACAGACAGCTAAAGAGGTCTAAAAGGCCACACATAAAAAGCAGAGGAAGGTGACCATGAGCCACTGGAGAAGATGAAGAGTTTTCACCTCAACAGATAAAATCACAGGTCAAACCTCATGAAGAACCGAGGGCTCAGACTGCAACATGTCAACAATAGAAGCAAAGTTTGTGAGTGTTCTAGTAAGTGTCAGATGGAGAAGACACAAAAGGCCATCTTCACTTACATGGAGTTAAACATGCCCATCAATGCCGTGAAGCAGAATCCAATAGCAAACATGGACTTCATTCGGACCTGCAATGGAAAAAAGTTTGCAGTTAACTTTGAAACTTTAGCAAAAATATCTATGAAAAACTGAATACAGGCAAAACAGAAAAAGATCAGACTCATGTAGCGGCCATGCTAAATTCTCAGACAGTGGGGGCGAGGGGGGGGGGTTAGCAGGCAGATCGCATGCAACTGGTGTCAACACATGTTGCTCCATTTTGATGTTGCTCAATAAAGCGCATGGTATACACTGATAGTAACAGACCAGGAACTGTTAAACAGGAGATCAAACCATAACTTAACAGTAGCACTAGGTCTCCAATGTGGGTGATGTTGGTCAATGTCTACAGGTTAGGGATGATATGGCTAAACCTGCATCATGTGCAAATGTGATGCCCTAACTAAAAGGGTTGTAGTTTAAAACCTAGACCGTGCACCTATTCCAGGCAAGTGCAGGTCAACAACAAAAGTAAAGCCTTCCTTTTGTTGTTCGGGCTAAGGAGGTTCAAAGTATGCATATTATAGAAGATATCCACTCTCAAAACCTCCCATGACATTAGGCTCTGCGATCTATCATCCTAAAATCTGACCAGGCACTCTATAGAGCACAGACTGATAATCACATTCTATGTGTTTGAACTGAGGACCATTCTCTGCCACTTTCCCCACAAAGTTTTTGTACCATCGTTTTTACAGGGCTATTTCATACAGCAAAGTTGTCCGGTGATTTAAGGGCTGCTCAGCATCACTACACCAATGGAACCAATGTCACAGCTACGGGTCTGAGATTCTAGTGCTAGCTCAACTTTGCAATGGACAAGTTTAGCACTGTAGTAGCACAATGCCTTGAGAAAGAGGAAAGAAGCTGAACAGCATCCGCAGAGTGATGTAAGAGACATGAGCTGTTCATCAGCAGATGTAAGACAATCCTCAGGAGAAAAGGAGATGCCAATCACCTGAAGCAGAAAGTTGCCTAGGAAGAATAGAGAAACAAGCACCAAGTGTACATCTGAAGGGGTAAATTGTTCTTATGCAAAAACAACAATTGATGGACAGAATGCAGAACAATGTCATACATTCACCCCAGTACAGAGATCTGGGCCTAAATCCATCGTTTTTTTGCTCGCCATGCCATTCCAGTTTGAACCCAGCCATATGCAAATCAGTCTTGACCCTGTGCCTCATGGGAACAGTCCAGCCCGAACTGCCAAGCCAGGTTCTCCCTGGACTGGAAACAAGCATCCTAGGACCGGTTTCGGGGTTTCACCCCTCTTCAGCCATGATAGCTTGATTCCAGTGGCATGGAGAGCACGGGACCCACGTCTGGGCATACCCGTCCCACTCGGGGTGACAAATGCAAAAACAACAAATGATGGACAGAATGCAGAACAATGTCATACATTCACCCCAGTACAGAGATCTGGGCCTAAATCCATCGTTTTTTTGCTCGCCATGCCATTCCAGTTTGAACCCAGCCATATGCAAATCAGTCTTGACCCTGTGCCTCATGGGAACAGTCCAGCCCGAACTGCCAAGCCAGGTTCTCCCTGGACTGGAAACAAGCATCCTAGGACCGGTTTCGGGGTTTCACCCCTCTTCAGCCAGGATAGCTTGATTCCAGTGGCATGGAGAGCACGGGACCCACGTCTGGGCATACCCGTCCCACTCGGGGTGACAAATGCAAAAACAACAAATGATGGACAGAATGCAGAACAATGTCATACATTCACCCCAGTACAGAGATCTGGGCCTAAATCCATCGTTTTTTTGCTCGCCATGCCATTCCAGTTTGAACCCAGCCATATGCAAATCAGTCTTGACCCTGTGCCTCATGGGAACAGTCCAGCCCGAACTGCCAAGCCAGGTTCTCCCTGGACTGGAAACAAGCATCCTAGGACCGGTTTCGGGGTTTCACCCTCTTCAGCCAGGATAGCTTGATTCCAGTGGCATGGAGAGCACGGGACCCACGTCTGGGCATACCCGTCCCACTCGGGGTGACAAATGCAAAAACAACAATTGATGGACAGAATGCAGAACAATGTCATACATTCACCCCAGTACAGAGATCTGGGCCTAAATCCATCGTTTTTTGCTCGCCATGCCATTCCAGTTTGAACCCAGCCATATGCAAATCAGTCTTGACCCTGTGCCTCATGGGAACAGTCCAGCCCGAACTGCCAAGCCAGGTTCTCCCTGGACTGGAAACAAGCATCCTAGGACCGGTTTCGGGGTTTCACCCTCTTCAGCCAGGATAGCTTGATTCCAGTGGCATGGAGAGCACGGGACCCACGTCTGGGCATACCCGTCCCACTCGGGGTGACAAATGCAAAAACAACAATTGATGGACAGAATGCAGAACAATGTCATACATTCACCCCAGTACAGAGATCTGGGCCTAAATCCATCGTTTTTTGCTCGCCATGCCATTCCAGTTTGAACCCAGCCATATGCAAATCAGTCTTGACCCTGTGCCTCATGGGAACAGTCCAGCCCGAACTGCCAAGCCAGGTTCTCCCTGGACTGGAAACAAGCATCCTAGGACCGGTTTCGGGGTTTCACCCCTCTTCAGCCAGGATAGCTTGATTCCAGTGGCATGGAGAGCACGGGACCCACGTCTGGGCATACCCGTCCCACTCGGGGTGACAAATGCAAAAACAACAATTGATGGACAGAATGCAGAACAATGTCATACATTCACCCCAGTACAGAGATCTGGGCCTAAATCCATCGTTTTTGCTCGCCATGCCATTCCAGTTTGAACCCAGCCATATGCAAATCAGTCTTGACCCTGTGCCTCATGGGAACAGTCCAGCCCGAACTGCCAAGCCAGGTTCTCCCTGGACTGGAAACAAGCATCCTAGGACCGGTTTCGGGGTTTCACCCCTCTTCAGCCAGGATAGCTTGATTCCAGTGGCATGGAGAGCACGGGACCCACGTCTGGGCATACCCGTCCCACTCGAGGTGACAAATGCAGTGTGTTTTGTAAATTGTTCTTAGCCAAGTATCAGATATAGCATAAGGCCAGGAGGGACACAAGATGCTTTTCTCAAGATGCAGCACAAAGCGTGTAAAGAGATGCTCAGCACAAAGCGTGTAAAGAGATGCTCAGCACCAGTGCTACCACAATGTCTGGGAGATCATGATACTCAGAATTAGAAAGATGAATGGCAGGGGCAGGAGATGCTCAGCACCAGGAGTACCATGATCCTGGATGGGACTAAGAGGTACAAAACCAGTAGTCACACATTCACTGGGAGGAACAGAGTTACGCAGAACAAAGAATATAATGATGCCATGGCAGGACAAGAAATAACCATCAACAAGAGCAGTGCAATGCCAGGGATAGACAGGAGATACTCAGCACAAGCAGGAGCACAATGACTGGGAGGGAAAGAAGGGATATGAGACACTCAGTATCCCAAGTGGCATGATGCCTCATACACAAGAGAAGGCCAGCGCCATTAGTAGCACTTGCCAGAGAGATGCAAGAGAGGCTCAGCATTGGGAATAGCGGGATAATGGGAATGCTTTTCACTGGAAGCAGACCCATGTCTGGGAAAGACGAGAAATGTCCAGCACCGAGAGAAGCTGATAACCTAGAAGGACACAGAATTCTCCGAAACCAAGTTAGTACAATGTTTGTCAGGGATAGAGGGTGCTCAGCACCTGGAGCAGTACAATGCAGTAACAAACTGCAGATAATCATGTCATCAGCAACATTCCCATGGTATCTGCGGGGGAAGGGAGATGTTCAGCATTAGACAAAACGTTTGAGGCAGGCAGGAGGTGCTAACCACAAGACGAAGCCGAGTCTGGAGGACAGCTCAGCATCCGTTGGAGCACAAAGCCAGGACAATATAAAAGCTCAACACCAGGCACAGAACACATATTGAATGATAGGAGGTTCTTTTCACCAGGAACAGCATATTTGGGACGACAAGAAATTCTCCGTACCATGTATAACAAAAAGCCTAGGGGGATGTTCAGCACCAGAAATAGTACAATGCCTGGGAAGATGTGAGAATTAGCTAAAACATTCAGCTTATAAAAATAGCTGACAATCTTGCGCTCGAAAGTTGGTTGTGAAATAGGCTTGCCAAGCTGCTGATCGGACCAATCTTGCTATGAAACTGTGGTAAATTAACAGCGATATCCACAAAGTACAGATTCCAGACAATTTGAGTCATGCCCAAAAAGGCCAAACAAACCAGGGTTTTGCCTGTACTGTGACAAAATTTAGCCTTGTGATCAACCTGTGAAAACAACTTTCCAAAGCTGCTCATCTACTAGTGGTGTCAGAAGGGGTAGTCCAAGGTCGGTTTTTGCAAGAAGGGCTAGACTTAAATGTAGCGTTGAAGGGGGTAGATCACCTACACTGCATGAAACCGTGGTAAGAAGTGAATGATTCCTTCGAGTATGAACCGCTACCAAGATGCTTCTGTTGTACACAAGAAGCAGGCAAACTGACAAATGCCAGTTCTGCAGAATTTTCAACAACGGTAGGTCAAGAGCGAATACTCTGCAGTGGGTCATAGTTCGCATTTAAATAAACACAAAAATCAATCTTGTGCTCTGAAAGGGATTCTTACCATGGACAGGTCCCGGTTATTGTTCTTTAGTTTCTCCTCTTGACGTTCTGCAAATAAAAAGATCAAGTAGCTTGGTGAAGAATCTTCATGTGTACAAAGTGGCAAATGAGGTTTCTAAAGAGAAATGAGATGAGTGGAATTCATATTTGGATTTTAAACCGAGGCCTGACTTGGGCATCAGTCTGCCTAAAATCAAATATTTTAACCTCGACCTATCTTTCAACATTACTTTTGTTTAATGTAGACTCCTGGCTCTATTCACAAAAAGGTTACAGAACTCTCCAGCACCTTGTGCTTTTTATGCAAGACTTTGAGGAGTTTGGCTTTTTAAGGGCTGCAAGAAGTATACCTCCTTAGCATCCAGTGGGAGCATCCATCCATCAGGGAAGGAACGCTGCTTCTGACGGAGTTCACTTTTCTTCCAAATCGTGGACAGCAGGTTGCGATGCTGTGCCAAGCCTTTCAACCAGGTAGGTCTGTGTCAGTTAATGAAGTATGTCATATGCCTCTATTTCTTTCGTAAATGCATGGTCTATATTTGCTTCTGCTTGCAGTCAGACATTTAAAGCAGTTTTCTTGCTTCGCCCTAAGTGACAAGGCCCGTAATGAAACTGGTTCAGTCAGGAGCAATGAAAAATCCTGTCAATGCCATGGACTAATTAGGAACAAGGGGAAAGGTAGGCCAAAGGGGAGAGTAGTTATCGTAGCTCTTCAAGAGGTAATTAGGCATCAGGTGGTAGTGGGTCAGACAGCAGCTAAAACTGCGGGATGAGTGGTGTGTGGAGACGGTAGTCTTACACCAAGAATGTACCACCTGTGGTATGCTTCATCACCAGATCCTCACCCACTACACCTAGTGTGAGTGGGTGGGCTTGACGCAGTTTGTAAGCGGAGCTCTTTAGCTAAGAATAAGGGATTTAGAAAGTGAATTAAAATTGCCTACCAGATTCCAACTCCTTTTTAGGTCTCGCCTACGCAGCGCGCATGGGCTGCATAGGAGGACCTTTAGCCGTCGTTCAGCTCTTTTTCGAAGCACATACTCGTGCTTGTGGCGGCATACACCTTGCGGGAGTGCGCAGCGGCGCGCCACAAGCACGAGTATGTGCTTTGAAAAAGAGCAGACTGCGCGCGCACGCATAAACGCACGCACCACTCCCGGGCAAGAAATATCAGCATTAGTGAATGTGCTTTAACATTTCCGCATTGCTTTTAAATATCAGCCTTATATCCGCATTGCTTTAAAATATCTGCATTAGTGAATGTGCTTTAAAATATCCGCATTGCTTTCAAATATCAGCCTTAGTTATTCACTTGTGCACGGCTCTCTTTTGTTTTTTATTAGCCATTCACGCACGCAACACTGCCGGGCCAGAAATATCAGCATTAGTGAATGTGCTTTAACATTTCCGCATTGCTTTCAAATATCAGCCTTATATCCGCATTGCTTTAAAATATCAGCATTAGTGAATGTGCATAGCCAATAGGTCTCGCCTGTGGGACCTTATAAGTGTTTAGCTATGCAACAGTTGATGTTGTTGCACCAAGGATATTGTGCTGGATAACTAAACACTTATAAGGTCCCAAAGGCGAGACCTATTGGCTATGCCAATGCTTGTTACTATTGAGATCCTTTGGCAGAGATAAAAACAAACATGTTTTGGGGGTACATTGACCATTACAACAGTGGTTAGACATGTTTCAGCCTTTTGTATGCCTCCAAGGAAGGGTCAGCAGGCTTTTTTCAGGACCAAAAACTATGTTGAATCGCTACGATTCGGGGTAGGTATTTCCAACTCTGGACTAGTTAAATGGAACAAATATCATAAGCATGCATGCAACATACACACCATAATGGACCTTTTCCTCTTTATGGTCTCTAGATTGGAAAAAGAAAATACTGTTATGTACCTGTTAGGGGGGTATCTTTTGTCCCCTTACACTACACAGTCTCATCTTTTGGCACAACATGCTTAACGTGCAACAAGGCATGCAAACGGGAGTTAACCACGGCGAAAGAATTCACCCTGTACATGAACATATTTAAAAGGACACATAGTAAGGCAAAATAAAATGACAAACCGTGTACAGCATGCACACACAAGTGTTGATAAAAAGGTCTCTCCTATGACCTACATGTCCTATATTTTAGCTACCCTTCATAAGGCAGTGGGGGCGGGCGATCCCTGTAGTCAAACACTGAGAAGATAAAAATCGTGAGCTATTGAGCCCCGTGTTAGTTATGCGATTTGCCTCCAGTTACTGCTTGTTCCAAAAAGACCCTGCACTTACTTAGTCATTGGACATCGTCCTCCCTTTACACCTACTTGGCTCCCCGCACGCCTCGGATGTTGGCCACGCTCGGGTAGAGCAGATTTTTAAATAGTGTGCAGTTGTTACTGTGGAGCGTCATGTGACTCACGTGTGTAACAAGACAAAGGGAGGTTTGAGATTGTAGTCCCGCCTCCCAAAAGTGTGATTTTCCAATGTTTGTTGATTCAGAGCTCTCATTGTCCAAAATCAGTGCCCATAGTGTATGATGCCTTTCCGGAGCTGTAGTCCAAATTTCTCCCACTCGAGTCCTCGCAAGTGGCTATTCCTGTATGCTGTACTCTGTTTAATGTAGGACTAGGAAAACTGTATTGGTATGAGATTAGGACAGTGAAGATTTTATAAAAAGAGAAGTTAGTGTATATGTGTACATTACCCTACGGAGCAGTGCGTCATTGCAGAAAGTGTACATGATTAGTACTGATCAGTACAAGGGTCCAAGTCATTTACAAAATGTTCCACTATGGGATGTCATCGTTCAAACCTCGTTTGTGGGTAGACCGGTTACAAATCCATCGCTGCTCTTTCTCAAATAGGATTTTCTCCAGATGTCTGTTTTTCGGTGTAACATGTTCCAGGAGGACCCATTTGAGATCTTTCACAGAGTGGTTGGTATTTTTGAAGTGTTCCGCTATTTCAGTGGCGTTGCGTTTGCAACAAATATTACTTCTATGCTCGCATGTCATTTTGCTTATTTTCATGGTTGTCATTCCTATGCATTTGAGATTGCATCGACAGATTATCATGTATATTACCTGTTTCGCGTTGCAATTCGTGTGCTTTCTCAGTTGCCAAGGGGGAGTATAGATCTAAGTCAATTTCTTTCTTCGGTGCCGTCAGATGGCATACACTACACTGGCCACATGGGTAGTGTCCCACTACTCCTGGAAGGCCTAAAAATCACACTCGTGCAAGGCGGGATTACATTTCCTTACCACCCTGTGATACGTGCCATAATAACAGTGAATTACACGAGACAGCAATCCACCGTTTAGAAGCTCCAAAACCAATGCACACTCACGATCACGGGACTAGAATCCCCCAGCCTCCCTGCGTATTGTGATACTCGCGAGTCACACGACGCTCCACGGTAACAACTACACCCAGTTTACGAAGCTGCTCAGCCTGAGCTTGGCCAACATCCAAAGAGTGCGGGGAGCCAAGTAGGTGTAAAGGGAGGACGATATCCCTTGCCGAAGACAGAGGGTTTTTTTTTTTGGAACAAGCAGTAACTGGAGGCAAACTGCATAACTAACGAGGGGATGAACAGCACACAAGCTCTTTCTCATCTTCTCAGTGTGTGGCTACAGGGATCGCCTGACCCCACTGCCTTAGGACACCGAACTAAAATATAGGATATAAAGGTCATAGGAGACCCCTTTTTATCAACACTTGTGTGTGCATGGTGTACACGGTTTGTCATTTTATTTTGCCTTACTGTGTGTGCTTTTAAATGTATCTTCATGTACAGGGTGAATCCTGTCTGCGTGATGGAGGGGTGACCTCACGTGTTTCCATGGTTTGTTGCACACTTTAAGCATGTTGTGCCAAAGCACGAGACAATATAATGTAAGGGGGCAAAAGATACCCCGCTAACAGGTACATAACCGTATTTTCTTTTTCCAATCTAGAGACCATAAAGAGGAAAAGGTCCATTATAGTCTGTATGTTGCATGCATGCTTCATGTTGTTTGTTCCATTTCAAGTTTAATTTATTTGATTTAGTTCTCTACTGAGAACAACAAATTTCGAACGAGACGTGTTATAAAAATATGCATAAAAACATTCAATACAAATTTAGAAACGTTTTTAAAAATTTAAACAGGTAATAACACAAATTCATCTGGGGGAAATGTAAAAAGCGAGATCAGACTCTGTACGGATGCACTGTTATATCTAAATTGGATTATTTTTAAGTAGCGCCTTCTGGCCTCAACCAATATCGAGTTCGGGCATACCGTCAGAACGTGCTTCAGATCTTGCACTCCGCCGTTGCAGAGATCGCATATACTGGTAGCATTTTCTTTATGGGTCCATTTAAAAGTCAATGATTTTAAAGGGAGCATCCCGAGCCGCAATAGAATTATACTTCGCCGGATTCCATGCCTTAAAGAAAAACAGATATAATGTTGAATCTGTTTATATTCAATCGATTCTGCATAGGGCTCATAATGATGCAATTTAGAACAGTGCATATTATCCAATTCAAAACTAATCCTCGGCGTTAGATGTTTTAAGAAAAGCTTCAGTTTGGCTGGAGACCATAATTTCAAGAGTGCACTTGTACAGTTTGATAATTTAAAAGCAATAATCAGGTTTTGGCTAAAAATGTACTTTGTGGATTCAGGCTCAAAGGTCTCCATTTTTAGTAAAAATCTTAAGGTGCCTTGATCTGCATGTAAAAGATTATAGGCCTATCTTAAAATATTGGTGATGGCTCTAGCAAAGGAGCGGACTAGAGAAAATTCCAAACGCAGTGCTTGTGCAGGGATAGCTTGTTGGACCTTGATCAATTTGGAATGTATTCCAGAGCAAACGATAAGATAGGGGAAATCTTAGAACTATAGACCTGTAATAAGGAAAAGAAGTGCCTTTGCCCGGAAGAGGAATATAAGCGTTGAAGCGCCCCCAGGGGAACATCTGCTTTACGACTCAAGTGCTGCAGGTGAGGGGAGTTTTGTAATGATTGAGTGAATATTCGCCCCAAATAAGTATATTCTTTTACCACTTCTAGCGATTCTCCTCCCAATGTCCAATTGAATTTTGTATAATGGTTTTTACCTCTGAATGGTACTACTTTAGTTTTTGTTGAGTTTGGAACCCAAAAATTTTCTTTTGTATATCTTGTAAGCACATCTAAGTTCCTTTGTAATCCGAATGGGGTGAGATAGAGTATTACCACATCATCGGCATACATCATTATGTGAATTTTACACAATGAAATCTTCGGAGGGAAATTAACAACCTGCAAAAAACTAGCCGGGAGGTCACTGAGGTATAATGGGAAGAGGAGGGGAGCCAGCAGGCAACCTTGCCTAAGACCATTTGGTGTGGCTATTGGACGAGTAAGTCCCTTTTCTTTTCCCATTTGTACTTGGCACCAAGTTTCTGAATGTAATAAAATAATTAAATGTAGGAGAGTTTCTGGAATTCCCTGACTTCTGAGCTTGTTCCAGAGTGTAGGTCTGTCCACTCTGTCGAACGCCGTCGTGAAGTCAACAAAGACAGCATAAACGACCTGCGATTTTAAAACCACGTATTTGTCGATAATTGTCTGTAACACTGCTATGTTATCCATTACAGAGTGTTTCTGTCGGAACCCGGCCTGATTAAAAGGGATCACTCCTGCAGAAAAGGCCCAATCTTTGAGGTGGTCCAGGACACTTGCCGCAAAGATCATGTTTGTTCCATTTAACTAGCCCAGAGTTGGAAATAACCACCCCAAATCATAAAGATTCAACAATTTTGGTCCTGAAGAAAGCCTACCGACCCTTGGTGGCATACAAAAGGCTGAAACATGTCGACCCACTCATGTTATGGGCCATTGTACCCACAAAACGTCTTTGTTTTCATCTCTGAAGAACCTCAATAGTAAAAAGGAGTTGGGATCAGGAAGGCAATTTCAATTCACATACTAAATTCCTCATTCTTAGCTAAAGAGCTCCGCTTACAAACTACATAAAGCCCACCCACTCACACTAGGTCTGGTGGGTGAGGGTCCGATGATGAAGCATGCCACAGGTGGTACCTGTGGGTGAGGATCCTACTAAACTATCCAAGAGATGCCAGGATCGCACTAATTTACCTGCGATTTACCTGGACGCGAATCCTTCACGGTCTTGAGATATGCTAGGAGCCCACAACTGATCTCTTAGATTGAAGAGATCACTATAGAAAAGGTTAACCATCCTTTGTCTAATTACGTGTTGTAATCTGGGAGCTTAGTAGTTGCCCTTACAAAGCTTCTCACTCCCCTTTTTGGTCATATTTACACCCAGAAGCCCAAGGAACAATTTAATATGTAACTGTCAATTAAGTACCGTTCTACACCACAACAGGGCAGAAGGACTATGAAGCAAGTCACAGCTCCATTTAAGTAAAAGGGAGGCCATCTTCGATATTGTGTGCTAAAGAAGCTCCTCAAAAAACAAAAACAGATCCAAGGCTCTGTATGAACCACCAACATTACCAAAAACGGACCTAAACGTGCACAGTTTCAAAAAGATCTCCAAAGCCTGATGCTAACATGTATCAGAATCACATCCTCAAGAGGTAGGTAGTGCACAAGTGAACAAACTATTTAAATAGCACAGATGCAACATTGAGCAAATCTGTGCAAAAGAGCAATGTTTTGGGCGTAGTACCAAAACGTATACCTACATATTGGGCACTAGGTTAAGTTTCTATAGGTTGCAGTTTACAATTCTTTGGAATCCTTTGACAAACTACATTCACTTAAAATAATTGCTCAGAGATATATATTCATATTTCAAGAAGTTAAAAGGGAATAACGTTGAATGTTCCGATTATATGTTAGCTGTAGGAATGTGTAACTAAAGATCAAGTTTTTTACGGCACATGAGAGTTCATTTGCAACCAACTCCTATCCCTGTAGCACTCTCCAAACCTTCAAAAATACGAGTGTAGTTTTCTATAGATCGAATGTATAAAACATGTTGCACAAAAGGGGACAGGAAACGTCCAGCCCCTATAATTTTTAAAATTTGCTCTTGGCCAGCACCCAAACTACCTTGATCTGTGGTTAATCATGGACTGTAGAAAGTCAAAAAGAATGTACAAAAGGAGGACCTTGCCAAATCACTGCTTGCTCCACCCCTGCTAAAATGGTGTCATTATGCAGGACCTTTTGTTAATTCATAAGTACTGGGCAGCTCCTTATGCTTAGCAATTATCCACCCACAGGAAATGAAAGCTAGTAATTCTAAAGCATGGACTTGGAAGTGCAGATATACAGGGTTACAATGCATGTATAAAAAAAAAAAACAAGGTTAAGAAACTACTTAATTACATGCTTTTCACGCAAGCATTTATCTTTCCTAACTTGTGACGTGTCAAAATATACAAATCTGAAATCTCATTTACAATGTTAAACAAAGGCTATACAATTCATAGTTACTATGATCTGCTTCCAAGTTAATACAACCAGCAAAATCAGATACTACAGGACAACTAGTGCAGACCGTAGGAGAATGACAAAGGAGCAATGGACTTCAATTACAGAAGAGGGCCAGGTGCAAGCTCTTTGTCGGTCATAACTATCTGATTTGTGGTCACCCACACTGGACTCTGTTTCGCACCAAGTAGTTTTCTCAGGTGACACAGAAGTTAGTCCCCCACCCCCTCACTCTTATGGTCATTTCCCCTCAGACTTCAGTTACCATAAATCAGAGATCCAGTACCAAACAATGGCACCAGACCCATCGTCAACAGCCAGTCACACCCCCTTATTGGACTTGTACTCTTGCCGAACTTACCTATTTTCTTCTTTTGCTGACGTCCCGCTGACTCAGTTATGGTTTCCTTCTTTTTCTCCACTGCAAAAGAAAGAACTGTATTGTTATTTTGAAGGTTTTGTTAATTGAGTCAATAGGTGGTATCATTAATAGACAGTTGATAGTGTCTGTAAATTAGTACTCAAAAATAAATAGCATGGACATTCTGGGTACAAATTTTTACTAAGGCAAGACAATTTAAGAGTAATACGAGGAAGAGAGAAGCGTGGCACAAGAAAAGAGAAAAAAAGATTTGTAGTTGATATGGGATTATGTGTACCTGCAACAGACTATAAAAATACATAATCGAAAAGAAAACTAATCCAGCTGTGCTAACATACAAATGTTTCCTTTGGACACTGATCAAGTGCAGTAGCCAACAAGTACAAAAGATACGAGGTTTCCACAAGTGGTATTTCTGGAATGACGAGCACTACAATAACAGGCGAGATTGACGCACCTCAAGAAAATAGATGTCTCCACCAGTTTGTGCACAAGAGCTAGTTCAAATCCAGAAGCTCAGCTCAATGAGTCACAACAGTCCCAAGAAAACAGAAGTGATTTACTCGCTGCAATAAATAATTGGTGACTGGTTCCCATGGCAGGGAAGAACCAGTCTTGTAATTGTGAACAATCAGTAACAAGCACCATGCCATCAAAGCATCTTTGGAGCGTACCTGTAGGGGTACATGCAGTAGAGGATTTATGCCAGGGCTACAGGCTACTAAACACAGCATGCAGCAGTCACTTGATACCTAAATGTAGGTCAGCTGGAAGACCAGAGCTTTTAGCTTCTTCCCCCTGAAACACAGCATTCAGACTCCCATAAAGATTCGGGCGAGGTTCCGCAGTGTAGGACGTTGAAGAACAGAGCCCTAACCAATGCATCTTGGTTTTTGTGTTCTGGGCAAGAAGAATAAGTAACTTACCTTCGATAACGCCTTATCTGGTAGAGACAGGATCTAGCTGCAGTTTCCTTATCTTAGAATTCTTCCCAGGCGTCACACTGGATCCGGAAACTTTTAAAGCAGTACCTCTGCGCGTCGGTAGAGGGAGTCGAGCGACTCAGTTGCAACTTTGTCCTCCAGATGTGACATCGACAAAGTCCATATAAGTCCTCCCTTGATACGCCGACGCCAGTTTCTTCTGTGACCATTTTATGCGCTAACAACACGAAGCCACTTATAGAAACTGCCTATGGAAACATGGTGCCAAAAAAAGAGACATTTTGGTGTCAAACAATTACAAAGTCCTAAAGAAAGGCATGAGAATGCCAAGAAAGGGATCTTGTAGGTAACAGGACAAGCAGTTCGCAGAGCAGGGAGGATGGGTGAGTCGATAAGGAATCTGCAGCTAGATCCTGTCTCTACTAGATAAGGTGTTACCGAAGGTAAGTGACTTATTCATCTGATAGAGACATCTAGCCGCAGATTCCTTATCTTGGAATTAGACACCCAAGCAACACCATCCCTGGAGGAGGGTCTGCAAACTGAACTTGCGACAGATCACTGAATAAAACTAGCCAGTCCTTAACAAGACAACGTGACCCGTTTTGAGAAAATAGGGGAGGCAAAGACGACGCTCCACCAGAAGGACTGTGGGAAGCCCGTAGGGAGCTGAAGTCCCCAAGACCATGAGAAGCATGTGGAAAACATTACCCACAGCAGAGGGACAAGAAAGCGTTGGAGAAAACACTCAATACAAACAATAATACTATGTAGCCCTGCTGAAGATAGTCAACCCATGACTGGACAATCTAAATCACAATGGATTAGAGCTTCAGCTCCTTGTCGTGGAAACTAGACAGAGAGAGAGAGCGAGAGAGAGAGAGAGAGAGAGAGAGCGAGAGAGAGCGAGATTATATAATCTCAGTTGCCAGTAGGTAGTTGACAAATCTTCACGATATTTTCAAAATTGATATGAGGCTCACTTCAGCTGCTATCTTGAATGTTTTGGGGTGATACGTCGAGTGGGGGCAGAGAACCAGAGGGTGCCTAAAAACTAGCTTCCCCATGTTAATTTCGATAGGACCTTTAGACACGGCTACAGCCCGAACAGAATTACACCAAGTTTGGCAGGAATGTAGATGTTGGTCCAAGAAAGTGCCTTTTTGTGATCTGGTGTAGATTCGTTCAGCATTTGCAGAGTTATTTAAAGGTTTTTCAGATATGCAACTGGGGACGCGGAGGATCCGCGACCTCTCCCGATCTCCTGCCTGAGATCGGATTGGCTGCCAACACTTCAAACCAGGAAGTGTTGGCAGCCATCTTGTGACTTGATTGAACCAAGTCACAGGAAAAAAACATTTAAAAAAAAAAAAAAAAAGGGGGCAGGGTAGAAACACCCTGAACCCCTAGGCCTGGACCAAAAAAGCATTTAAAAATGTAAAAAAAAAATCAGCATGAGTCGCGCTTGATCTGTGACTCCTGCCTAAATTGTCTATTCAAAGCCCTGGGGGACCGCCACCTCCCCGGGGCACAGATGTAAATTCAAAATAATGTGGGGGATGCCTTACGGCCTCCCCCGGGGACCTCCACCTCCCCGGGGCACAGATGTAAATAAAAAATAATGCGGGGGAGGCCCTACGGCTTCCCCCGGGGACCGCCACCCAAAGGGCTAAATATTGTAAAGGAATGCAGGGGGCATGCCCCGGGGAGCATAGGAGAGGGGCCGACCAGGTAATAAGGGATGAAGGTAGCCTACTACAGACTCAATTAAGACACAGGAAAAGCAACATGGCATCTTTACGTGTGCACCAGGTGAGCAGCGACGAAGACGTCCGCTGCTCCCCCGAACGCACGGTAGAGATAAACTGACCCCAAAGGAAATAGTCACCAGATAGGAAGCAACCATTTTGCCACTTGCTAGCCCACTGGACCGAAAGGGAGGGCCGGTATAATAGACCCTGGCCGAAGGAAGGATCCTTCGAATCAGGGGACATGTATTGCGGAGGACTGTATCCGGCATTGAGGGTGGAGATCCCAAGTGGAACTTCCCCTACATCCAGGGTTGTCAAAGAAAATGGGAGCGCTACATTAGAGAGAAACCGGCAGTGCTGCCCCAAGCCAAAATGTGCCCGCTACTGCAGAACGGCACATCAGGGACATCTATGTGCTCTGGGCCCAGATGGATAAGGAAGGGCTCAGAACCAAACTGCTGCCATTGATGGATGGGACGGGGAAATGTATCTCAAGTTTTGTGAAGAACACAGCAGGGATAAACCTAGCAATAGCCGATGTCAAAAGTCCACTAAGTAGCCTCATCGGAGAGCAGACTAACATGGCGTTCACCAGAGCCCGCATCCCAGCAGTCACGCTGATAAACACCAAGCATGACGGAGCTGCATTCTGTTCATACAGGTGCCCAATATGGACGGCCCTGAGGGAAATATTTCCTGATCGCCCAGATGTAAGAGGATTGATGGCAGAAAGTATGAAGCCCAGGGAGACCATAACAGACTTTCTAGACAAAATGAGGGAACAATGGGGACAAGAGACAGGACAGCCACGGACCAATACGGTCCCCCTGGTCGCATTTTTCTTTAACATCTTCAAAAGGGGGCTGCCTAACGAAATACAAAGTGGATTGGACAGTGTAGTAGAGTTAGACACCAAACCCTGGCGGGAAAAACGGGCCCAAATATTAAATTATTACAGAAAGAAACAGGAAAAAGATTGGGAAAAACAGGAACAAGCCCAGAGAGACATAGCCAATGGGACTCGGACTCTTGCCATCCAAGCACTGCATCGCTTACAAACCAACATGCGTAAGGAGGGAGGTGCCCCTGATCAGGACTGGTACATCAGTTGGTGTTCCTGGCTCCCCTGGTGGGTGACAGGAATGTGCAACTCATTGGTGCCTATTCTCATTTGTGAACTGGTTTTTGTGTGGTTTCCCACAAGTTGGGTTTTACTGCCCTATACTAATCCTTTTGGGTTGCCGAAAAAGTGCTTAGATGCCTCGTCAGGGGAATTAAGCACTGACTGACACACACTGACACACACACACACACACACACACACACACACACACGTGCATCGCGGTGTTTACACCGCGATACCTTTACAACGCAGGCATTACAACGCAAGTTTGCGTTGGAGGGCGCTGGACTTAGGAATAGTATGATTTACTATTCCAACTCCAGCCTACGTTACAGTAGGGAAGGTGTTGGAATAGTAAATCATACTATTCCTTAGCTTAGAGCGCCATCCAGCGCAAGTCATTGTAATGACTTGCGTTGTAATACCCGCGTTGTAAAGGTATTGCGGTGTAAACACTGCGATGTAACCGTTTCCCACACACACACATATACATACACATACATATAAACACATACATATAAACAGTTACACACATACACACATATATACATACACACATATATACATACACATACATACATTCATTTCCATAACTTTATTCGATCTAATTTGAAGGCATAGATCATCAAAGTATACATGTTAAAAACGATAAAACAGTGTCATTCTTCTCAGTGCAATACAGTTCAATACACAAGTTATTAAAAACTAACAATTTAAAAATCGGAAGAAAAAGAGCAATGTACAAGTTCAAACCCCAAAACAATGGGGGTATAAGATTGGACTGTGCAAATTACGCAATTCAATGGCTATTATTTATATATACATACATATATCAAAGCTCCAAACGTACAAGGAGCACTCGGACAGCAGCCACAAGCAACAAGCCTTAGAAGGTATGCGCACGTCCAGCATACCGATTCCATGAGCAGCTCGACCGCCGTTAATGCCCGACGCGTTTCTGGAGTATCTCAACTCCTCCTCAGAGGTTCGGCAGTTCGAAAAAGCGCAGGACAGCACCCAGTCATTTAAATACTAAATAGTACGCCCTGGATGGGCTGCTCCGTCACATCTCAAACGGAGTAGTCTGGGATTTTTAGTGTCCATAATAATTGCACAGATGGTAAGCGCTGTTAATCACTGCTGGCAAAAATAGCAAGCCCTCAATGGGCCTCGGCATGCTAGTGCGCGCTAAATCCTAAGCTGCTGTCCCACTCTTATGGCTCGGTGAATACCAAACCACGTGGCCCCGTTCAATCTCGGGGTGGTGCTCCTCCGCGGCAGGGTAGCCGCGTTTAATATCAAAGCTCCAAGAGTACCCAACGTACAAGGAGCACTCGGACAGCAGCCACAAGCAACAAGCCTTAGAAGGTATGCGCATGTCCAGCATACCGATTCCATGAGCAGCTCGACCGCCGTTAATGCCGGACGCGTTTCTGGAGTATGTCAACTCCTCCTCAGAGGCTTCGGCAGTTCGAAAAAGCGCGGGACACCACCCAGTCATTTAAATACTAAATAGTACGCCCTGGATGGGCTGCTCCGTCACGTCTCAAACTGCACTGCATCGGGCTGATGAATGACAGCAAACATTATGGATTTGTCTGTGAAGCGCACTACTAGTCCCATGATGCAAAGGGACTCACTCCCTGTGTGGCCCATTGGAGGGCGTATAATTGGATTATCTGGCGCTCACAGGCTGTGACGTTCCGAATATAGCCTAAGAAGAAGGGCGCCATGCCCGAAACGCGTCGGCGATTTCAAATCGGAATGCAGCCTGAATTGATGCATGCAGCTTGTAGAAAAGAAAAGACTTTCAGTCCAACTGCCGTCTGAATGCGTTCTTGTGCAGGGGCACTTTGATACATACATATATGTATTTTCAATACTCCTTCCTTGTATCCACAAAGAAAAACGGAACGGACTCCACTTGAGGCGTGCTTTTAGTATTTTATTTTGTGCTTCTTGCCGCCATGACGCGTTTCGGGCTACCCAGAGCCCTTGATCACATGACATTCGATCTCTGTTTCAACACCATGCTTCTAACAAATTTCAC